>QFEQ01000191.1:73058-134048 GCA_003316335.1 Hemileccinum impolitum
CCCCCCCCCCCCCCCCCCCCCCCTTGCACCAAACTCGATTGGGCCATGCGAAACGCGCTGTCAGATTCGTGTGTGTGTCCCACAGTAACAGTGTTTCTCACCTTGAGTCGGCGCCTTGCAAGTTGCGTTTCATACTTCCACGTTCATACGCTAAAAAGTCTGCGGCGGGTCGGGCGGCGAGAAAGCGACTGTGCATGTGTCTGGGTCCATGACAGGCTGCGGGTTGGGGGCTTACGAGACTCGCCAGAAATTTTCCTGCGCTCTATACCCCAGAGAGAAAAAAAAATAATTCCGTACCGCATCCTGATTGACAAGACAGGTGTTTGGCTCCCCCCCTCTTCTCTTATCTTGGTTTTATTTTATTTTTATTTTCATTTTCATTCTCATGGTTCCCCCCTCTTGTTCTCTTTCGAGGTTAGCGTTGGAAAACACGTCACACGCTGATCTGAATCCGAGTCAGCCATCGCATTCGGTCACTTCCGCGTTTTTCGGTACCCCCATTTGAGTCTGCTAGTTTTTCCGGTGGGTTCAGATGGTTGACGTTTGTTGTTGTTGCCTTGGAATTAGTACAGCGTCCGGGACCAAAATTCTTCCGCCCAATTCAATAGCTCGAATTTCAAAAAGCACGTCGTTCGTGATCAGTGCCGACAAGGTCGTAAATTTGGGGGTCTGATTGAGCAAAGAAGGGGGCACGTTTTGAAACTTTGTCAGGGAAGACAGGGAAGGCACCCGCCAGAAGGGGCTGGCATCAGTCGTTCGCAGTGAGTGCAGACAATGCGTAACCAGTGACGACTCAGATACGAGATCTATGGGAACCCGTCTCGGTGCTTCTTAACACACTGTTTTGAAGAAACCTTGTTGGCATGGTTTGCACACCGAACCAGCATAGCATAGGCATCTCGTATATTGCGTGTGTCACGGATGCATCACTCGACAAGTACATGGGAATAAGCAGATACAGCGGAGGAGTAAAATGAAGCAAGAACCTGACATCGTGGTACCATATCAGCTCCCAATCGACTTTCCCACTTGTAAGTCGTTGGTCCAAGCGTGCGGGGCTTCATGTTTTGCATTATGGTACCAGGTGCGGCCGCTCAACTTCAACATACCACTCCCACGATCCGACTCTTGTCCTGCAGATCAGAATATACGAATAGGCTTGCCCATCGTGCTCTTGATGTGCAGCGACTTGACGTTTTGCCAGTTCTTCTTCAGTAGAGAGACTAAAAAGTTGATGCCTACAGGGGCCCCGTAAAGATGGACACCAAAAAGGTCACGTCAACCCGGACGTACTCAACATGACGTTGCCCAACACTTGGTCATCCGTCATCTGGATGTGTCCAACGGCAACACCCAGGCAAAGCACCTTTTTCAGCTGGAATTTGATAGTCGAGCGGACTTCGACAAGCTTGTTTGACAGGTCTTCGGAGTGAGAAACAGGGGTTGGGAACTTTCCGGCTGTATGCAGGATTGGCGTGAGTGCGACGCATCAGTCGAGACCCGTCGGTCGTACCTTTGGACAGACCGGGACCGAGCAAACGGGGGATCTGTTTGATAAGGGCCTCGGAAGCCAAAAAAGCGTCGTATTTCTTGGCGAGCTTCTTGACAAGCTTCTTGTTCTTGTTGAGTCTACGCAGAGAGGTCGTCATATATTCGGCTCGAGGTACGCAATATGCCCTACTTTTTCAAGTCATCGACGGACATGTATTCGAGCTCGATTTGCTTCGCACGATCGATGTCGGCTGCATCCGCGAGAATGCAGATGGACATGCGAGGGCGGGGAATGTTGGGCAATCTGTCATGGGAAGATGAGCTCTGAACAGGATCGTTGGACAGGGGATTCAGTACTTGACGGTGCCCGAGAAACGTTTGTCTCTCTGAGGGTCATAGTTCTTGAGACCGATCTGGAGTTCGATCGTCTCCACAAAGTTGCGCTTTTTCTCGTCGTTGGCAGCAGCAAGAAGTTCCTTGACGGAGCCCCGCACGCTTGACACTGAGAGCTTGCTTCCGCTGTATCGAAACCAATCAGAATCGGTACGAAAACACGTCTCGTTCTCTGTACCTCATGCTTTTGTTCTCGAAAGGTCTTGAGATGATATGGGAAAAATAAGGTTCAGGTGGCTTAAGACACATATACAGGGTGACATGTGTCAGCAATGTCACGCTTGTCCGCATTCAGTAGTACCTCACGTGACTGACTGTCATACGTCACACTGCTTGTCTGAGACGAGTCCACGGTCCCTACGAGTACCCTTCCGGAGCTGACACGTCTCTCTATCTGTGAATGGTCTTTGAATACCCTCGTCTGTATCCAACCGTCCGTATCTTTCGCGCCATCTTGCCAATCATTCCAGGAACAATTCAGTTGTCCATAAGGGTACCTTCATATCTATACGCTGCATCTAGCGACTGACACCGTCTGCCTCCGACCCAGACTCATGTCACAACCGTGGCCGGTGAGCCCCGACCATCTGTACGTGGCGTACACGCGTTTCCGGCGGAACATGACTGAAAAATCATATTCACACCGCAGGGAAAGTGCATCCGAATCAGACCAAGCCTCTCTGTCTCCCCGAACAGCGCTCCTCTCACCGCCATACGAAAATGTCAGGTTAGAGGACCTCCCAAGACGAATACCTCGCGGACCTGGCGTCAAGTTCCGTCACGAACGGGAACGAGCGCATTCGACCGCGTCTCCGCGGGACCTGTTGGAAATGCTCGTCACCGAAGAGTACGAATCCAAGCAGACGCGCAAAATTCTGTATACCGCGTTTGATAGGCTCGAACACGAAACGAAACGTGCCGACGCTGCTGAAGCACGTATAGATGAGACGATACAGCGCGCACGGGCTATCAATGAAGCTAGAATAGTTGCACAGCAGCAAGCCGTTCGCGCGCAGGAGGAGTTGAAGCTGTATAAGATGCAGCTGGACAATGCTCAAAAGGAAATTCTACGTGCGCAGGATGTTCTCAAGGCTATCGAAGCACAGCGTGATGACGCGGAGGCTGCGGCTGTCTCCGCCCGATCCAAGGCGCGTCGCCTAAACGAGGAACGACTGATTGAATTAGCCAGAGAAGAGGGCCGTCGATTGGGCTTTGAAGAAGGTGTTCGTCGAGGTAGGAGAATGGGTTATAGGGAAGCTTATTCCAGAGTGGAAGATCAGCGCGATGAAATGGCTACCGTTGTGGTCGGCAGGTTACTCGAGGACCGTGATGAACCGGAAGAAATCGAGGTCCTGGAAGAGTCTCGGCCCACCCCTATTCCACCACCCTCCACTTCTCGAACCGCGCCTGAAGTGCACCGCCTCGAAACGCCGATCAGTTCATCCCTAGAAAACCAGCACCATAGCTCCCGCAGTAGGCGAGATTCTATGGAGAGTGCTGGCAGGAGCACCATGACCCCGAGGCATGGTCCGGTAATCCCCGCTTCGGAAGTGATGGAGCCACGAATCATTCCCGGTACGCCCTCCACATTGACAGCTGCTAGTCGGGTGTCCCGACCACAATCGGCATCTCAACAGTGGACTGGTCCTCCCACCGAGCCGCCGTATAGCAGACCTACCTCCACCCAGAATTCGCCCCCACGCCATGCTGATTTTCACGTCCTTCCGGACAACTACATCCCAATTGCTGACGCCAACCACAACATCTCTCTTCCGCCTCCCCACGAAATGCAGCGCAGCATACCTTCCCCGACGCCCTCTCAGCGCACCTTGGGGCAAGCCTCTGAGAGAGGCAGGGGCCGTGATTACATGTACGATAATTACCCTCCCCCACGTCGGACGTCTCCCGACGAATCGTTGGCATCCACGAAACAATCTGCTACATCTACTATCTCTCAACTTGACATAGTCGGGCTACCGTCTAGCGGTAAGCGTCGAGAGCGTTCGCAGGGTCTGAGCGTCATCCACGAAGATGCAAGCATGCGATCCGAACGTATGACGGGTTATTCGCAGACGGTTGCGTCCCCCTCAGAGGCAGGGCGCAGTTCATTCCAAGAGATGGGAAGCAGCGAAACGCTGCGCCGGGATAACAAGTCAAAGCAGCAACTCGCGGATGAACTGCGGTATTCTGACCCTTCTGCAGCCGAGCAATGGAGACGACAGGCTGATAGTGTATGTGTCTTTGCAGCCGGATATACTTGTACGCACTGACTGGGTTTGCGCTAGTCGCGTTCTCAACAGTCTCACGATGGTCCTCCGAGGCCTCGCCCATCCCAGGTCACAGTACCGATACCACTGTCCCCTCCCAGAGTCCTACAGCAGCCAGATGCGCGATTTCGACGGGCAACCTCTGAACGTCAGGGTCGCTCAGACACGCGGAGTGAATACAGAGATCAGCGTAGGCCCCTCTCGTCGGATAGTTCCGTCCCTGAGATCAACGTTGAGCCTCCGGTAACTACTTCCATCACCCTGACCCTTTTTGGATCGACTAACATTAATTGAATGAAAATGGCAGTCAGGGCCTCCATCTGATGCACCCTCGAGAGGACATGGCAATGTGCATGGCTTTTTGAGTCCCGACCACGCCAACCTACCCCTGCCGGTCTCTGCGCCTCCTGGCGCAGCCAACGGTCGGAGTTCGCCAGCCCCGAGTGCAGCGGCCACTCGTCAAGGAAACCTGCCTGAGCAGATATATAATGTTCATCCGGATGGACAACTTTCCTCGGGCTTCCTTGCATCGCCAACTGTCACTGGGCCACCGGTAATACCCCACAGCACGGGTGGCAGTGCCCCACCTCAACGCTACTCTGTTCCATACGGGCCGCCTTCGAGCGACAGAGAGAGCGCTCGATCGAGGAGTCCCGTATCTTTTTATGCAGCGTCGCCGGTGCCTGCTGGCGTGACCTACCCCGCACCTCCGATATCTCGATCCGCCACGTACAATGCCTATACTCAGAGTGCAGGTAGCAATCCGTCGGTGACATCAGACGGACGGCGCAGGCGTGGTAGCCTTGGCGCCACGGCAGGGATGACGCCCGTTTCGCGGACCAAGCCCATCCAGACGGTAGGCAGTGCGACGGACAGTGTGGGTGGGAGCACACGCGATTCACGGGCGTCTTGGCGGCAGTCGAACGTGTCCTTGGCCTCTGATCGATCGCGTCCGCATAATTCCCGACGCGATCCGGGGGTGTACAACGATCTACCGTTTCTCGCGAGCAGGGAGTCGATTGTAGACTCTGTCACGGGCGCGAACACGGTTGCGAATGGGGGTGTGAGGCATGTGCGTGTACATGAGTCGCCTAGGTATGGGTATGCTTCCCTGCGGACGAACGAATGAAGCGCGATTGTGCGATCACGTTTTGGACATTCTTTTCTCTTTCTCCCTTTGTTGTTGTTGTTGTTGTTGTTCGAATGTTGATCTATATGGTATGTTTCGTTGTAGTGATGTAGTGATGATGACATGTACGTTCACCTGTAGACAGAGATCTTTCAGATGACAGAGATCGATCGCGCGATGCTATGACGTGGCTAGAAATGGGTGGCTCGGATGGTGCACTGCACCTGAGGCGACGCGTTTGAGCAGTGGGAAAGAATCGCGTGAAGATCTTCTGGTAGAACTTCTTGGCGTGTTGCCCGCTGCGTGGGAGGGATGTCAAAAAACCTGTGCGCTCGCGCAAGTACACGGACAGGCGTATTATTTCATATGACTGTCCGCTCTGTAGATAGGGGACCAGGGCGCGGACATTGTATGTATGTCATTCAATGACCGTGTCTTCACACCGAGTCAAACGCCACACGGGAAACGTTTTTTTTTTTTTTTGCTCACCCTTGTCTTCTTCTCGGTAGCAACGGAGATGCCGGTGAGAAAAACGAGAGGGAGACAAAGAGATCAAAGAGAAAGGATGGGATTGCCGCGAATGGGCGGTTGCTTCAATAGGCAAGAAAGGAAATACGGAGGGGGGAGGGTACTAAACTTTTTTTTAAAAAAACCCCCGTTTTTTTTTGCACGAAGCGTCGCACCTGTGAACTTGTGAAGCATGAGCAATACCCACGGTAAATAATATCGATATCGATGCTTGGGTGGACCCGGATCCTAGAAGAAGTGATGTCATGCATCGTGATGCGTGATACCGGGGTGATGGTGATGATACACTGTGTGGTAGTTTTGTGCCAGCAGCGAAGTGTGTACGTCTCATATCCATCACGGCGAACGAATTCGGGACGTTCGCGGCGACGGACGCGGTCTTGTCCGGCCGCCGAACCACGATAACTAATAATAATATCGCATGTTTCTATGGCCTCGTCTCGTCTCAGCCCTCTGAATCGCGATCATGCATCTCTGCAACCGCCGAACGCGTGCGTTACAAACAGAAATAGGCCATCGCTTTTTGCGGGACAAGTCATAAACAGGTTTTTGAGCGCCGATAGGGCGGATCGATGATGGGATGCAGTGACGGGAAGGGCAGCGGCGACCTTGGCTTCAAAAGTGCAAGTTTTGCTGTACGTGTGGAAACCGGACGCGCGTACGATCCAGAAGGCTCTAGGTTACAATTGCAACTGTCTTGACGACGATGACGCAACCGCGGCCGGTATTATTAGTATGTATTGGTTCTACGCAGTCACTCTGACAGGGTTCATGGTGAATACCGACCTCCGACGTGCACCGTGGCACGCCGATCAGGAGGCGACCTTCAAAGTTGGAAGTTGGCCACGAGGTTGCGAATCCGTGTCAGACTGCCGGCGTTCCATGTCAGTTGTCAGTCGTCACGCGCAACTTGCAGCGACCGCAAACGTGGCGGAACCTTTTTTTTTTTTTTTTTTTTTTTTTTTTGAAATGGAATCCCCCCTGGAGATGCATCGATGAGCTACCAGACGCTCGGAAAACGTCGTCCCCATTGAAATGATCCCTCGCAGGTTCACGTCGAGGCCTACTAGTGACTTCGAAGCTCGGTGCGATCCGCAAAAAGACACACATTGACTTGCTAGGGGGGAGGGGTCACGACGGACGTCATCCTACGGGATTGAATCGTCAAAGGGCAGGATTCGTGAGTTGTTCCTCGTCCAACGTCTTTTGGCAATTGGATGCGTCCCGGTACCAACAACTCGGATGCGATCTTGTCACTACATGACGTGTCTCCAGACTCTCCAGACTGCTGCTACATAACTCAAACGATCCATTTGCATCGAGGTTGACATTGACACGGCGTCGTTGCGGCGAATCCTGACGTTTGTGTTGTGGATGACGTCGACAGCATCCGCACTCCTATCTGTAAGCAATCCAGAACCGTTACGCCAAAAGGCAATCATTCTAAATACTTTACATTCAGTATTGCAGGCGGTAGATACGCTAGTTATAGGAATCTAGTCAAGCTGGTAGGCTTACACTGTCGTTTAATAACACCGTGCATTAATCAGCTGCTCTTCCATGCATCTTTGTGAAAAAGATAGCGCATTCGCTGTTTTTCATGTCCAAGCAGACAGAGGTACGGTATCGATGTAATGAGAGACCAAGTACATGTGATATGTCATCCTTTGGGCTTCCATCGCCCGTCAGGCAACTCACACATGTCCCCGCCCCATCCAAGTTAGCAAGATGGTGATTGAATAATTCGCGGCCCTCGGTCGTCACCAAGACACCACCTCCCTCCACACCCTCCTCCACCATGCCCCACCCCTCGCATCCCCATCACGCCGCTCATCCTCCTCCCGCAAACGCACCGCATCCCCCGCCTTCCACACTGCATCCGTCTCCAAGTCCACTTCCAACAGCGGCACGAGATGTCCCCGCCTCCCAAGCCCGACCCGTTCATAAACAACATAACCCCCGTAGAGCACAATGTACATCACGAGCCCGACATACGTCGCCACGATATTCTGCCAAGAGGTGTTTCACGTGAGCGACGCGCGCGACACGGCACACACACACCAAGGAACAAGGAACACGGAACAATGTGCTCACCCTCGCGCTGAACGGCTCCACCTTGATCGCCGCATATCCCTCCGCGACAAACATGAGTACCGCGAGGACGACCACCCCGATCGGCAACACCGGAAACAACGGCTGGGTATACGGCAAATCCTCGAGCGCCCGTCCCTGCGCGTGCCATGCTGCACGAAAGCGGAGCGAGATGAGCCCGACGGAGCCCCACACGAGTAACGCAGATATCCCCGTCAGGTTGAGCAGCCACGTGAAGACGAGACCTTGGCCCCATATGGTCGTCAAAAAGGCGAGCGCTGACACGGCGAGGGACATGCTGTCGTGGGCGTTCGTCAGTAACGCGACCGCGGTCCGGAGGCTCCGGCGCTGGTATTGACGTGGAGGGTCACTTACAGCAGTGCAGGAACGGGCACACCGCGCTTGTTTGCCCACCCAAAGATCCGGGGAGCCTGACCCGTCCTGGCCAAAGCGAACAGCATGCGAGAACTTCCATAAAAGGCCGAGTTGGTCGCAGACAAGACGGCGGTGAGGAGCACTGCATTGACGACGTGCACGCCCGCACCAAAGCCCGCACGCTGAAACACGACCGTCACTGGTGACGCCGTCACATCCGAGTCTGCGGATCATGCAAGTGAGTCAACGACCCGCCGCGCGATACCGTGCACGGTAACGGAAGATCCTCACTATTGGCCGCCCTGAGTAACGTCGGATCCTGCCAGTTGATACACAACCCGATCGTGAGGATAGTAAGGACATAGAAGAGTACGATGCGGAAAAACGTCGCTTTCACGGCACTCGGCACTGATTTCCACGGACGCGCCGACTCGCCAGCGGCGATGGCGACGAGTTCGACGCCGCCGAAAGAGTAAAACGCGTACACAAACGTTTGTGCAAAGTTGGAAAATCCGCCCACGAACGCTTGTCCGTTTTGGAAATTGGAGAGCCCCTGAGGTGTGCGTTGGAATCAATGCAGGACTGCCTACTTGTTTACGCACGGGTCCCGGGTGGTCCTTTATCCCACCCCAGTCGTAAATGAGGCCAACGAGGATGAAAAGAATGATCATCACGACTTTGATGGACGCAAACCAGTACTCGGATTCACCTGTCCAAGGCGTGGGTCAGTCTTGCCACTGCCGAGTAGACAGGATGGGTAAGACGATACCGTAGATCCGGACGTGTATCAGCTGCATCAGGAATACCGGTATGATGATCACGAGGGCCCATTGCCAAGGCTGCACTTGGGGTGCCCAGAACTACATGCCGTCGTTCCGTTAGCACGCACCGCTCACCAAAAGGTACGGAGCGTTACTTGGAGTATCACCGCAGCCGCCGTCAACTCGCTCGCTGACAGCAATCAAAAAGTAGGTCCAGCGAAAACGCATAGACTCACGTATCGACAGGCTCCTGTACTTGCCGACGTACGCAACACGACACGATAGAAAGGACCACCACCACGCACCACTGAAACCAGTAATTCCAACCTATCGTACCAAGTCGGTCAACACACCCCCACCCCCATCCATGTGCATGCGCACCACTCACCGAGCGTAAACCCAAGCGCAGGCGACACGAACCGCGTACCAAACACTGAAAACGCACCCGACACTGGAAACATGGCTGCCATCTCGCCCCTGCTCAGTGCGTGCGTCGGTGAGCCCCACATCAACATCAAACAATGGACTCACAGCGTCACCACGACCGTATACACAAAGACCCCAACGACCACATACGACAGCAACGCACCGCCCGGGCCGGCGAGTGCAACCGCCGATCCAGCACTCAAAAAAATACCCGTCCCGATCGTCCCGCCAATAGCTGGCCAGTGGGATAAACACCTCCGCGGTCAGGCGGCGTACGAGACAGAGGACACTTGCCAATCATCATCAAATGGCGACTCTGCATCGCGCGTTTCGTGTCATTCTCGGTCCTCGAGGCAAACAGGGTGCGTAGGTCTAGGCGTAAAGGTTCGGTAGTGCCAAGTGGTTGCTGCTCTGCGTTGTCATGCTTTCCCCCCACTGAACTTGAAGTGGACATGGGCCGTGTAGAGATGGTTGCCGCCATGGTTTGTCAAGCTGGCGAGGAGTGCCGAGTAGCAGCCGAAAAAGACCAAGGGAGTCGCCATCTCGCGTCATCCCACATCCCGCGGAGCCAATCGTTTTGAGACGGGCCCATTGGTAATGCACGTAGGGTGCTGCAAGTTGTGTGCTGTTCGTGGTGTGAAGTAGAAATATGCTCTAATGGAGACTTTGACCACGACAAAGGTTTCTTGCTCGATTCTTTTCCCTTGCATTGGGGATGGCTTCACGCTTGCGTCAGTATCCGTCCGATGAACAAACACAAAGGCAGTCTATGCCGCAACTCGTCCGGAAGATCTAGACATGGGCCGTTGCAACTTGAAGCAAGGGGTGAGATGGCCCTGCATATTTGATCGTCTTGCGGCCACTGTGCAGGCTGGCCGCTGAAAAGATGGCGCCTCCTTCTCTTCTTCCTACCCCGAGCTACATGCATCTAAGTACCCGTGACCCTTCTCCTGATTCCGCTGACGAGTCGCTCACACCACATCTCTGCAAAGTTTGCTCTTCTCTAAGCCGGCGCGACATCAATATTAGCGCCACGTCAACTCGCACCGTCCTCACGTGTGCTTTCGCCACCGACAGGTACGTCCATGTCCTCTTCACCGCCGTCGAGGCTCTTCTTGTTCGCCGCTCCCGGGCCTCTCAAAAGATGGGAAACCATCGACGTGCCCGACGCATCCTTCACGTCTCAAGATCGCCTCGATGTTATTGTCTCTCACCCCGACAGATCCTTCTTCACTCTTGATGCACCCTAAGACCGAGACCGCGTTCATTAGGGCAGACCTAAAGAACGAGCACGAGCGGACACGCATGCATCTCCAATGTGTGTCGACTGTGTACCGAGATGCTGGACAACGTGCGCCTCTTCTCTGTATCACCATTGACACCAGGGATTCCATGAAGGAAAAGAGAGCGCAAGACTAGGCACCGATATGTGTATACAGAATGTTGATCAAATGGTACATCCACCAACCTTGTCGTCTTCCACGGCGCGTACGTTGCATGCGTATGATCCAATCGGCCTGACTCCAAGTCATCCACCATACGATTATAGAACACCGGGGTTGATCTTGTTCGTCTCGGCACCGTCCACCGCCCGTATCATAAATTGAAATCCGGAAAACTGCATCGCCGAAGCAAGATGGATCAGGACTCTTTTCGTCTCCGACAGTGATACGCAAATTCGGAAGCCCTCTGATGATGTGCTGGATTGTAAAGTGTCCGTCGTGAAGAGCAAACGCAGCTCTTTCCCTGTTCGCGAGACCATGACGGGCCAGATGGGCCCATGGATTCCTCCTCGGCTCTTCTGTTACCCTCGAAGCATACGAGTCTTGCCCCTGCGCCTGAACGTCGCTAATCCATTGACGCGCTGGCCAACATTGGCCAATTCGGTATTGACGGATAACAATTGATAACAATTCGCATTCCCCGGTGGCCTTTGATTGACCAACGCCAAGGAAACGTTTTGGTTCCATTGCTCGATTGGATGGATGATGTTGTCGGGCTTGAATGAGCGCGCTCAGTGCGGGAGTATAAGATGAGATATACAGGTCAGTAAACCTCTGGTCAGGTTGATCTCGTCTATATAGGCCAGCGGCATGGAGGGGTAGAAGAGAGAATCTGGCGGTGGGGGGTACCACCAAATACGGGATTGGCAAGGGTATACAGTGCGGCACAGGAAATCGGCGGTGGGAGAAACGACATGGTTCCAGAGATCCCATGCGATGATCGATCATACCGTCGTGCGCCCAAGATCCGCAGGAGGTGAAACAGAGAATCGCTGCAAAAAGGATACCAGTCAAGTACAAGTGGCTTGTGGCAATGGTTTGCAGTCGTGAGTGTGATCAGAGATGGTCGACGGAGCATTTCAGGGGACTCGTGTCTAGAAGTCGATGGTACCAGAACCGATAGTTGACTGGGTTCGCTCCGAAGAAGTTCCGGGCCCAGGAATGACGTCGAAAAGCGCGGGGTGTTGCCTCTGAATCTAGTTGAGCTCAAGACCAGATGTGTGAGGGTGATCTTTTCAGAAAACGGAGGCCAGGAGAAAAAAAAAAGAAAACCGAAACCTGACCTACCATCTACCTCCCCCCGCTCCCTATGTCTTGACGCCTTGAACATGACTGAGTCTGGACGTGCCACCGCACTTCGCGACCATGCGATCTAAGAGAAGTTCAATCGCCCCACCTCCTGCCACTGGCAGTTCCTCCGTGCTCTGAGTGTCACTGTCTCAACCTCCATTTGCATTTGTGTCACCAGATTCGACGCCATTGCCTTCTTCAAGTTGTCGGGCAGAGGAATGGGCAGGTTTCGAATCCGGGACACACCGACACCCGTTGTCTCGGAGGCATTGGTCTGGGTATCGGATGGTGGCACACGTCGTGAAGGATCGCGCGGGCCAACTTGATGGCATGACGGAGCATCGTTCCAGTGCCCGCAGTGGATGACTTTGACTGTGCACTGTCTATCATCTTCGCGAGGCCATTGATGTGGTACCGTTGCTCGAGCGTGAGCGGTACCGATTGTGGCTTGTTTCATCGTGCTGCAAACCTATCATGAACCAACCACCGGCGGGTTTTATTCACCTCATTTTATCGCCTCAAGACAACCTTTTTTACCTCGAAATTCCTACTGCCATTGTGGCTACAGTCTGCCTACGTCCACTAAAGTACCTCCAATATCTTGGATGGTGTGTCCTCGGCACCGACGGAGTTTTGACAGATGTGCGGGGGAATGAGATGGAACAGGATGGCGAGTTACATGACCAGAGCACTTGTCAGTATATTGTGCCAGGCCCCGACATCCTTGCTCATGCTGTTGATCTTGAGGTCATCAGGCAACGATCCCAAGTTCCATCTGAAACCACACGTACTCGTGATGACTTTTGTAGGAGGCTGTTGGAACGGGATGGTCGTTGTGTATGGACTGGTGGACGTGGAATGGGGATGCATATCATCCTGCATGCACGAGGTGATGAGGTATGTTCACAATACTCTTGCCCTGGTATAAGTTGATTTTAGTGCTCTAGTGGCTCCGACACATCATTAACAATCGGCCAGACTATGATGAACATCTTGGTTCACCTGGCATCGATGATATTCGCAATGGTATATATGCTGACAATACTCTGCATGTCCATTACTTTGACCCACGACGTGTTGTTGTTTTAAAAGTTAGTCTATCCTTTTTTTTCAATGTGATCATCACTAAACCATATTAGACCCCCAATCCTATCCTCCAAACTGCTGACGTTCCAGATAGGTATCAGCGCTTTATTGAACCAGACGTCAGTTACCCAGCCAATTCTCGATACACACTCCAATGGCTCGTTACTCCGGAGGACACATCTACCCAGAATCGAATTCCAAACAACAATGATGCCACTTTTATGGACCAGCAATTGCCCAAGCCTGCAGACCTCCTACTGCACTATAACTATGGTGCCGCAGCTGTGAGGCAATGGGGAAGAAATATTCATGTTCTAACCAATCGTCCCAACATCCCTCGCCCACCTGTGCCTGTACCAGCATCAATGGGACCAACCAAGGTCAAGCATGATCGTGCAATTACCATTGCAAAGTGGGTTGCCGCTATAATTCGAGGACTCGGAGGACATCATGGTGGGAGGGATGAGGGGGCAGCTGCAGATATAGAGGTGGAGGACAAATGGGATGAGGATGATGTGATGTTATTTTTCTGGGGTAACTCAAAGGCAGCTCGGGAAAGGCATGCTCAGAAGAAGCAGGAGCAGATGGAGTACTTGGAGGATTGGAGGGCTGCAGTCGCAGAAAACCCCGTTGAATAAATCCATAGGCATACTACATCATTGTGGTCAAGCCTTACTATTGCTCCTGTCCAAGTCCAACTCAAAAAGACCTGTCCCAAGTCTCCATCACCACTCTCACATCGTCTACACCAAACGTGTCGCAGACGGCCGCAAAAGCCAGATGGACACCAGATCGATCAAACCAGGCTGAGTAATCGCCACCATCGCCCGCGACCTCTCTCTGCGCCCTAAAGTTGGCGGGCTGGAGAGAAGGTATGTGCAGGCTGTCGGATCAGAAGAAGGGCGGAAGGCGTCCCCAAGATCTTTTGTCACGTCCGATATTTTTGCGCGCACAGTCAACACATCGAGCTTTGACGCCGTTTCTCGAACGTGCTCTTTTGTAATCGATAATGGTACGTGAACGGGATCTCTGTCGGCAGAGACAACGAGAGCGTCACAGCTATACTTGCTTGCATTCACGATGATGACAGGTCCGCCGGAGGTCGGAAAAGAGCGACGGAAGAAGGAAACGTGAGTGACTGGGCACCTCGCAAATCTCGGATACCGTGACCACTTTTTCCAACTCAATGTTCAAACGACACACATGATCGTGTTGGTCTGCAACAAGGGTATTGCGAATGAGTGAGGTAAGACGCCTATACTTCGTCTACCAATGTCTTCCCTGTCGGGCCAGAGGGAGGGAACGGAGGCGAGTGAGTTGGCTCCAAAAAATACTTACCCCTTCCTTGTTGAAGTAACGGCGGGGGAGTGGCTACAAAGACAAGCCGAAAATACATCGATGGTAGACCCTTGAGGACAATGGCAATGATGGCAGAGCAGCGTGATCGACGTCGAGGGAACAAGTCAGACCTAGGCAAACTGGCGGTGGTGAGTCGCCACAGTGTCTGTAGTACATTGCAATGGATAACCAAAAAAAAAAAAAGAACAATAAATATTGAGACCCGTAGGTCTACCACTCCGGAAAAGCGTGTCATCCTTGTGCAGGGGCCATGCTAATCTTCTCTGTATCGTTCCAATTTTATCGTGTGCAACCCCAAAGGGTGCACTAACTCATGTCAACAGAAGGTGGCGGGGAACGCATTTTTGATTTGTGCTGGGGAGACCTGGACGAAGAAATTGCCTTGTATGGTAGCCAATAGCCCCTATCTTTGTGACGAACGCGCCGACGCCAAAAGAGTCAAACCCGTACACAAGTTGCAAAGCTGGAAAATCCACCCTTGTCCGTCTTTGGAAACTAGAGAGCCCCCAATGCAGAACTGCCTCGTCCTTGTTCACACGCGGCCCTTTATCCCGCCCCAGTCATAAAAGGAGGATGCATCACGACGTTGATGGACCAGTGCTCCGGAGTCGGATTCACCTGTCCAAGGCGTGGAGGCAGTCCTGCCACTGCCAAGCAGACACGACACAACTGGGTAAGACAATGTTGTTCCATTCACTAAAAGGTACGATGCCTTACTTGGAGCATCACCGCAGCCGCCGTCAACTCGCTCGCTGACAGTGACAGCAATCAAAAGGTAGTTTCAGGAAAAATGCATAGACTCACGTATCGACAGACTCCCGCTGATCCAGTACTCAAAAAAATACCGTCCCGATCGTCCCACCAATAGCTGGCCAGTGGGGTAAACACGTCCGAGGTTCTGTTGCTGCTGCTCCCAAAGAGATGGATGCCGCCAAGGTTTTTCAAGAGGTGGGTTGGCGAGCTTGGATGAAGAGTAGCAACCGAAAAAGACCGAGGAAGGATCCCCGCTGGTTATACGGACTTCTGGCAAGAAGCATGCCATCTCACATCCCGCGGAGCCAATCGGTTTCAGACAGGCATTGGGCTGAAAGTAGAGATTCAACTGTATCTAGAGGGAATACGATTACAATCTTGGTCCTGCCAACTGGGTATCTAGACAGCGCCATCCCAAAAACAGTGAAAGCGGGTGATATGGTACACCAACAAACTATTAAGTCATTATAAAGTGCTTAGTATTCCGGTGAGAAGAAAGAGAAGGAAAGATGAGATAACATGTTCATAGAGGGCGTAGGCATAGAATGAATGTCGCACAGATGCTGGTTAGTTACGGGGTTGAAAGGCGAGCTTGCACTCCATAGCAGCTGGGAAGATCACCTAGATGAACATCTCTTCAGTACAATCAGCACACAGACCAAGCAGACAGCCTTACAAAGGCGTCCTTGATCTCCATACTGCTCTCGTTTGTTTCAGGCGGGGCTGCAACGTTAAAGTTCCTTATCAGTGTCGCAATTGTGATTCTGAGCATCATATAAGCCAAGTTCATTCCCCCGCACTGGCGACTTCCTGTCCCGAACGGCATCAGATACTGTGCCATCTCTCCGGTGGCGTCTGGTCCCTGGAGCCATCGTTCGGGAATAAAACTCTCCGGCGAGGGGAAGATGTTGGGATCACGGTGCATCGACCAACTTTGCGTAGCAATTACCGTCCCTGGGGGGAGGGCATAGCCCATCAGATCAAATAATTCATCCGGAGCACCGTTCTTGGAAATCGATGGTGGGACAACGCGCTCTAGGCCACTGGGTGTTGCAGTGTACAATCGGAGTCCTACGTGGATTGAGTTCCCGGATGTTGAGCATCGTGAGCTAGATGTATTACCTTCTTTGATGAACGCGTTCAAGTACGGAAGCTTCTGAAGGACGGCCAAGTCTGGCACGACGCGACAATCAGGCATGGCTTGATCGAGTTCGGCTTGCAACTTGGTCGTAATGTCCGGTCTACGACTCAATTCCCAGAGAAAGTATGAGAGAGAATTGGAAGTAGTATCAGTGCCCGCGATCCTTCAAATGATCATTAGAGCATCCGCGAAGTTGAAACTTGAAGAAAAAACAAACATGTGTGCCATGACTTCTGAAATGATATCGTGGTCTGGCATCTGTTGGTGGGGCGAATACTTGTATTCAAGGAGGCGCTGTAGTAAAGTAATTCTTTCCGAATCCGAGGCTCCCTTTATGCCTTCTTTGGCACGCATCTCATACACGCGGGCGCCAACAAACTACATGGTTCTGTGAATCAGGTGGGGAGACGACAACTCAAGGCGGGGTTAAACACAGACCTCGCCAATGGTCTTGTCCGAGTCGCAAATCTGGCGCCATCGCTGGTAAGGGATACGACAAACCAAGTTCCATAAACAAGATGGCATGGCGCTTCGCTAAGAGTACCCAGTCAGCTGGTACTGCGCATTTCTTGGAATGAACCTACGACGATTCCTCTGATTGGAAAGTCAGATATCGCAGTTGCAATCGAGTCCGTCCCGCCGGAAATCCATTTACCGAGTGCGCCTTGGCGATAACCATGAGAGGAAGAAATGATGACATCAACCATCAGGTGGCGGAACAACGCGAGGCAATCCAGGGGATATTTACCCCCGCCGTGTTCCAAAGCCTGATTCGATTTGAGATGCGGAAAAAAGATTAATCACTTCCACCTACGGCAACGAGTTCCAAGACATGGTCATGCGCTTCCGCCTGGAAGAGAGACAAGTTTGCCGGGATATAGTGCTGGGCGTAGCCCTTGCGTCGCACCGAATGCCCGATATGATCGAGGGTGGTCATCCTGTGGTCAAATAAGTGCATGTAGGGCAAGATTAAGGGGAGCTGTAATTACGCATGGTCGTTCTCGTTCCTATTAAGGGGTGAATTAGCTGGAGCGGGGGGTATGGAGATGAGCGACAAACGTAAGGAGACTCTTGTAGAACTTGCTCTTGTCGAATTTGTGGATCGAGTATACGCTTCGCATTGATGTGATGTCCTTGAATATCACCTTGTTGGGACCGACGCGCACAACTGGGCCGTATTCCTCAAACAGGCGGTGATTGGTCTTGCATTGCTGAAGACGGAGAACGTGCGTAGTCATCCAGAAATCGGACACCGCCGCGTACCAGGGGCCGGGTATTGCACTCAGGGGGGACAAGAAGAGATGGTATATGGCGCGGGCGACGGCGTAGAGAACGAAGAGCGAAACGCAGAGGAGGGCGATGTTGTGGGATATCCAAGAAAGGGATGGGGCGGGGAGTGTCCTTGGTGGTTCCATAGCGATGAAAGTGGCCGGGGGAGGAGATGCGACTCAAGATACGGTCGCCTGCGTCGGTGCAGGGGAGGGTGGGGGGGCCGAGGAAAGAAGTGATGAAGAGAATAGCGGATCGAGCGACTTTTATACACAACTCCTCGGAGGCGTGACAAAAACATATCATAACAACAGTCACGGGCGAGATTCCACAGACGAGGCTGGAGGGGACGGAAAAGTGGATCGGCTTTCCGGATCGGGATGTTGCTATGACCGAACGGACAGAGACGCACCGAGCCGTGACAGACGGTGACTTTCACACTCTCGCCCTTATGAAATGCCAGCGTCTCATCGTCGAAGTCTGACTCGCTCACATGGCGTTTGTGGGGACAACGTGTCCTAGGTTGTCTATATTCCAACACGGAGGGTAAATCAGAATAGAAAACGTCAAATCACAGCAGGAATGCTGACCTGCCCGCAAACCCATGTTGACGACGCGCCCCTCGTTCCTTGATCGATTTTCAGAACCCCAAAGGACGCAAGGTTTCTTTGGAAACAGGCCGCCAAAGGGTCTAGTGCAACTCCAGATCACGACCCGCAAGTCGTGTCCAAGATCACAAGTAATAAAGCGCTGGGAAACGTCCAATTAAGAAGAAGAAACGTCCACCGACAGAAGCAGGTACATGGCAACGAGGCCATGTCATATTGACCCCGTGTGGCGGACGGTACACCACATTGACACGTGACCGTCCCTCGCTCGAGATTCCAGCGGTCAACTTGATCGGAATCCTCGGCGCGGCGCTGAGCTTGAAAAACCCCCGCCGCGATTCAGTGCCCTGGCCGATCTCTCATCTCCGCCCCTCAGTGGTACACAAACATGGCATCCGGTCAACCCCTCGAGTACTAATCCAGATCGCACGCTTCTACTTGGTGGCAAGTACACCACTACCCCAACTCTATCGACATCGCAGCCAGCTTCCTCTTCCAAATTGAATCATTACCAATGTGGCGTACTTTACATCTGTCCGTGCTCAAAATCGTCCACACGAAATCTCGTCAAAACGCCGCCCGCTGCATCTTCGCCCTCGGGAAACCAAACATGCTCACCCTTGAGCCAACCACTCATATATGAGATCAGATCAACGCATAAATACCGACCGCCACGGCCCCAGTGTCAGAAGCCCACTTCCGCGTGGACCGCTGACGGCATCCGCCCCGTTGGATCTCTCGGCGATCGTACTGCTCACCGTACTCCCAGACCAACAGTACCGCGCAAAACAGCTCTCGCACACCCCACTCCTCGTCTCACCCGCCCTCTCACGTGCACGGTCAACGACGGCGCACGCCAAGCATGCCGGCCATTCGGGGTCGGTCGTCATACTCGCACTTGCAGGATGGCCCTGGGTAGCAATGATGAAGATCTGGTCGAGCATCGCCTGCAGTTCCGAAGCGTCATAGGAGAGCTGGTAAGTAGATGTGTTCGTGAGAGCCTCTTCGCCGTCGTGAGGGGGACCGCCGTTTGCGAGGTATATCAGCAGTGGCGTGCTATCGTTGGCGCTCGTCGTGTCGCATCCAAAAAAGGTTGGCCGCGTAGTGAGGTTCTGTGCGATGAACTCGTCGGTGGTCGTTGGCACGGGAGGGAACGAGTACACTGGCGCCAACAACATGGCCCGATCTTGTGTCGCCTGATGACAGGTCAACATGTATACACTTTCGATGCAATTTTGACTTACGATCAACGAGCTTCCATCGGCGAAACCGTTTTCATCCGCGGACTGCAAAGCGCGTTGCGTAAGTCGCGAGCCATAGCAGAGGTAACGCTATACTTACAACGTCGATTGCCAGGATCGTATCCACGCCACGCGCTTTCACGAGTAGAGGCTGTAACGGGATCTCTTCTCCATTCTCACCACCATCCACGAGGCTAAGATCCATCTGATCGAATGATATGAATGTCTCCGGTGCGATGCCATAAAACGGATTCGGCCACGAAGCAACATCAAGTTCGACACCCGGCTCTGGCAGGAGCGAGTTGAACACAGTAATTTCGGGACCAAAGAATGATTCCAAATCGCCCTAAAATTCGCTCGAGTCATGTGGACGCAAACGGGAATCAGTGTCACCTACAGTAATGTTGAGTTCATTGAACAACATGGACGAGGATCCAGCCACGAAAGCTGACTGGTCATAGTTTGTGATGCAGATGCTATTGTTCGTCGTGCCCAAGTACTTTGTTGGCGCGAACGCGGATAACTGGGGGTCATAGGAGCCCATTTCAACTATGTTTGATATGTTAGTTAGCGCCAAGACTCATTGCAGACCGCTTTCACTGACAGACGTTAAACTCGAACAGGGGATTAGAGAGCGGTATGATATCCCCTGATAAGGCAGTCGACATATTCTGATTTGGTGCGGAGAGGTCTGACAAGGCGATTGGGAATGGCATCTTGTATGACATGAATGCTTCGCTGATGTTTGTGTCAGCGCATCGTGATGTCATTTCTCCCTGTCCTTTGGCACTCACGTTTCAGCGACTGACGACCACAGAATCCCCGCACCATGAGTGTATGATTCGTTGTAAAGATTCGACGAGAACGTCCCATTGACGAAATGCCTCGCCAGCAAGCGTGCCCAATAGTCCGCAAGCGTCACCGCGTAACCCGCGTCATACTTTCCCTCGAGTTCTTTAGCAATGTGGACAAGATAGTCGTCATCCGTGATGGGATCAGAGCTAGGCACCACAAGGTTGTATTCTGCGTTCCATCCTCCCCACGTATCGTTGGCGGCAGCGGGGTTGGGGTAGCCAAAGATGAGTTCCTGAATCGTCGGGAAGCTGGCTTGGGCGAGGGACGCCACGAACCACGCGCCTCCCGACAATCCTGCCAAGTAGGACGTCGCTTGGAGCAGCCCGCCCAGACCGGCACTGTTGGAGGAGGCGTTCCTCCCATCCAACGCATTCAGCACGCCCGCACCAAAGATCGCGGCCCGGTAACCTCCCCCGCTCGTTGCGATGCCAAAGTTGGGGGTCTGCGAGCTGGACCCGCTCAAGATGCTGGACACGTACAAAGGAAGGGTGACGTTGGTCGCCTCGACGTTTGCAAGGTATGTTTTCCAAGCTTGTGGGATGACTTGCGATCGGCGTGCTTGGACGTACGCTGCTTCATCGGGGGAGAGGGCTTGATTCTCGGGTGATCCTGCCATACGTACGAGCGTGAAACCTTCTGGGCATAGCTCTGCTATGGGTGTGTAGGCTTGAGAAGCGATGGTCTGCGCTGCGACGAGCCATGCTGGCAGTGACAGCAGGCTGAACCAGCAGGCAACGCTGACTCCCAAAATGCGCGACATCGACGAGGTCGATGGCGAAGAGGACAATGAGGACAATGCGTGGCTGTCGTTCCTCGTGCCCATTTTATCTAAAGTGATTAATAGACGCCGAAACACCATGGGCATATGAGCTTCGCTGATCCGGAAGAATAGACGTGAGATACTCACAAAAATATCCTTGACCTTGCGCAAAAGCACCGCCAATAATGTTCTTTGGAAGGTCCAACGTGCATGCATTGGATATGGAAAAAATGGCGCTCAGCGGGTCAGCGAGCACTGCGGGCTCATCATAGTTTCGGTTGCGATCGAAATACGACTGGAAAAAGAGGTGAATGTTGTCGTTGGGAACGTGTGCCCGTATCTGGATTAACTTGTGGCTTGTCGTGCTTCTGCGCCTTGCTGAAACCGACAGCTGTTCTTACGTGTCTCGGGCTGGGCCACTTGTACCATCACCCATTGTCGATCGACCAGTCGGATTCCAGTGCCAACCGGTATCCGGTCGTAGAGACCGTGGTCATCCAGAGGAACCGACCGCTGAGGTAGCGCACCCAACACGTTCGCCCGACGTCGAGCTCGGTGCCGATTTTAGATACGCCCGTATGGTCCGCTGCCCTTTGGAAGCACGCGTGTCTGATTGACGGCACCACTGGCACTATACCAGGACCAACCGCATACGGTATCACGATAAGTTGTCTGCCATCACATGGGTCGTCGGTTTCTCACGACGAACCTTTATAATCTGGCTCTTACGAGGGTTGGGGGCGGGGTGGCATTTTAGGATGAGGATGAGGAGTGTTCATCTGCCTTGACAAAAAGTTGTTCCTAGAGAGAGATTCGCTGGATTTGTGGTTTCGCCTTGCAGCGGATATACGAGTGTCAATGCATGCGAGAGGGTCGACGCTCTGATAAAAGACAAGTGAAATGGATGGTCAAAAGAGATTTGACTAAGCATTGATGTCGGTCAATTACGGAAGGCCGTGCCGAGCCTTCGATTTAAACCTCCTTGCATCCAACACCTTCTTTTCCACCGACCACACGCAACGATCAACGTCTCTCGTCGGCGTGGTCAGTCTCTTTCTTGTATTACTGGTACGAAACATTGTCAGACACATCATTTCCTCGAGCATCCATTGATCGCACTCACCGCCAGGGTGCTGCGGACGAAACTTTGTTCGCGCTAGTCTGGACAAGCAATCATGGCGCCACCAGTAGCCGTATACGTCGTTGCAGCCGTTGTGGGTGTAGCAGCATTATTCGCATTCAAAGAGGTGCGTTCGTTTTCGTTACACGCCCCTTTCCATCCCCACCGAGCAAACACGTGCCTTACTCATGTCTTGCTCTCCTCCAGTTTGTTTACGAACCACACATAGCCCCCGCCGTTGAAGCATGGGCCGAAGATTTTCTCGAGCGGAGACGGGCAGCACGCAATAGACGTGCAAGCGCCGTTCCAGTTAATACATCTCGTCGTCATCGCCATTCAACCTCTTCCTCCGATTCATCCCATCACAGCGATGATCTACAGGGAGATCAGGGAGGGAACAATAGAGCACAGGCACCCAACGATTCCTCTGTGGATGGCTTCGAGCTCGAAGCGCTCGCTTCACGAGAAGTGGATGAATGGCGCAATGAGGTGCTCAGAAGTCAGGGAAGGGTCGGTCTCAGAAAACGCAGAACGAACCAATTCAGGGACGGCTTTGATAGTTTCGACACCACGAGTACAACACTTGACGAGGTGGGTGACCGACTTGATGGTATCTATTTCTAATATCTTCAATCCGATTGTAACAGTCATTCACATCTCTCACGCACACCCCCCATGCATACGTGATCTCGAATATTTCCTCGCCAATCACTTCTAGTACCGCGTCCCTATCTGAGAGGCCGACTCACCGCCACCGCTCTGAATCACAGTCAACGACAACCCAAAGAGACGTTGGTGTGTTGCTCATAGATCCACACTCCCCTCCCTCCCCTATCCATGAAATCCCAGCGTCATCGTCGAGATCGCCATCCCCCGTCGTTGCTGACTTGGGGTCCCGCTCGCCCGTGGATGGTGTTGACTTCATTTGCCCGACCCCGCTTGCAATTCCCAATGCCGCCAATCGTTCGCTTGCACATGAGGTTGCCCCACACCCCTTACCATTTACACCAACTTATCAAATCATGGTTGATGATTCTCCATTCGGTCCCCTCCTCCCGGACACGCCTCGGTCAAGTGCGGAGATGTACGGAGAGCGGCCGTTTTCGCCGATCACGAGGGTGATGGGATCTTCCAGTTTTGTGTCTGCCTCTGGGTCGACTCGGACGCTCTCTTCTAGGGCGAATTCTATGAGCTCGATTCGGACACTTGGGGGTTCCGGTGTACCTAGGAAAAGCAGTGGTTTAGTAAATGAAGTGGTCACGGGTGGCTCCGACGACGGAAGCGAAGAAGAAAATCATCCACATGCTACTTTTACACCGGCCAATCCAGGTCTTGGAACGAACGAATCGGTCATTTCATCTCTCTCCGAACGTTACCCGGCCCCACCCACGTCCCCTGTCATAATCTCCCCACCCACCTCTTCCGTCGGTCTCATCTCGGCACCTTCATCGCCCCGCAGTGGCGGTTCGGACGTAGCTGCTTCCGCACCCCTCTCTCGGACACACCCCTCCATACCGCTGCTCCAACTCCCCCCGGACTCGCCGAGCCCGCGTCAGATATCGCCATCACGCTCCCAAACGTATTCGGCACCCTCGCCCACGCTCTCGTACGCCTCCTTCCTCTCCCCGATGCCTCTGAGCCGTGCGGCGTCCGAGTCGGAAGGCGACGAGTTTTTGTCGGTCGCGAGCGATGATAGCGAGTGGAGCGTGTCGCCGGGCGGACGGGCTGGGCCGGTACAGGATCAGGGGAATAATCCGTTCCTCGACTTTGTCGGATCAGAGCATGGGGACGGGAGCGAGGGGAGCGAGGTGGTTGTTTTGGATGTTGGACATGAAGGGGGGAGTGAGGTTGGGAGTGATGAGAGTTGGGGGAGTGCCAGGAGGCATTAGTGAAAGTGGGAGGTGCCAGTGAGGCCTTTGGGGCGCCGGTGATCTGTTTTTTCTCCCTTGGCTTTCCTCGGGGTGTATTCATATTGTACTTTTTGTGTAGATGGACTGTCTGGTGTGGTGTTTCACTCTGCTGTTACTTGTTTTCCCATGTACAGTACCTCTGTACTCTTATTAACAACTCCAACCGTTGTATATTTGTAACAGTTGTGCAGCGGTGTCTACTTATTTGCCTGCGCAGGCCTTCGAGTTGCATTCTCAGTCCAAATGGATGCAATAATAACCAGGTCTGTACATCTACGTCGAAATATAACGCCATTATTTCCAGGAGATGATTTCGATCTATCAGTGGCTCGAGGGTATGGTCAATCTAGTCCTTGCGCGCTCGCTTCTTGGAAGTGCCGTTCTGCATGTCGACGTCTCCATCCACCGAGGCGAAATAATCGAGAGATCCCTTGGGGTCAGCCTTGATCGTCTTACTACCTTCAGTCCAGCCAGCGGGGCAGACTTCTCCATGCTTGTCCTGTAGTACAGGATTACGAGCGAATCCAATATACACAAATTAATTTTAAAAACGAACCGTAAACTGGAACGCCTGCAACAAACGGAGAGTTTCGTCGACAGAACGACCGACAGGCAAGTCGTTGACCGTGATTTGCCTGGCACCACCACGATTAAACCAACGGACGAATAATTTTAAGCGCGCATCACCGCGTACCTTGTGATGCCCTTGGGATCGATGATAAAAAGTCCTCGGAGGGAAATGCCCTCATCTTCAATGAGGACGTCGTAGTCGCGCGAGAGTTGCATGTTCCTGTCTGCGATCAGAGGGAGTTTCAGGTCGGGTCCGAGACCCCCTTGTTTCCTTGGTTGCTGAGCCCACGCAAAGTGCGAAAACTGCGAATCGGTCGAGACACCTGTTCGAACGTGAGCAAACGTTCACCCGGGCGACGTTGTGCGTTACCGACCGAGGACGACAGCGTCGAGTTCCTGGAACCGAGCAAGGGCATCGTTGAAGGCAAGAATCTCTGTGGGGCAGACAAACGTAAAGTCCCTTGACCAACATTGTTCAGCTCATTGTGGGCGGTGATCTGAGAGGGCTTACATTGGGTAAAAGAGTAGAACAACCCTACATGATGGAAAAAAAGAGCTGAGGTCAGCGCTACGTGAATGAATGACCTGCCTACCATTTCCCGAGGTAATCTGCGAGAGAGATGTCCTTGAACATGCCCTCGACGACGGCTGTCGCCTTGAATGCTGGAGCGGGACGTTGAACGCGAGCGACCATGGTGACCAGGTATCCAGAGGTAATAAGGAAGAAGGAGAGACAAAAAGTCCGATCACGCGATTTATTTCGCGTTAAAGACGCGTTATATACATTTGTTTGTTTCGTCCTGAAATTGGATTATACTCAGGCTACCAGCCGTCGTTCGAGTCGCATTTTTTTGAAGCTGCGATGATGCGTTTGTTCTCGGTTCAAATGCCAGACCTCATAATGCCTACATAGTTCCCACAAAACTCCAAGCTCAAGATCCTTTCGTGAGTTTCGCTCAGCAACCATTGTCCCAATTCGGAGGTTTTGTGCATTTACCAAAGAAAGTCAGATTCAGGGCCATCGATATGGACTTGGTCAGGGCGTGATACGCTGCCAGTAGCCATCGATTTACCACTCATTACTCGCGAGTGATGGTTGACTCGAGGTGTGTCTCACCAGTTAGCTTGGCAAGGCGAACATGAAATGCTCAGCTTGAACAGCCAAGTAAAAGTTACTAGTACAGGCGACACTCAGGTTCCTGACAAGGTCGAAATGGCAAGGGAATCTCTGGTGTCGTTCAGTCCAAGTGATGCTGGGTACCTCTCAGACCTCGATGTACTTGCTACCAAGCTCATATCTCGTTTCACACTCTCGAGAAACCCTGGCGACCTTGATGAGGCCATCGACCGGACGAAGCAAATCCTCGACTTAGCACTACCTGGCCATTCTTTCCATCTCAATGCTCTTTGCAAACTAGCACAGTTTCTCTTCAGGCGGTTCAAAATTCGGGGGGACAACAGTGACCTGGCGCAAGCCATCAGTCACTTCGAGGCTGCTGTGGAGTTGTGCACGCCACAGCAGTCATTTTACTTCTCGTTGGTGGGAAGCCTTTCTACCTGCCTTCTTAATCGTTACCGGATATACGGAGATGTGGCGGACCTCGATCGAATTGTCGAAAGCAGTTCCCTTGCTCTGTCGGCCAGCCCCGCTGAAAGTTCCAACCGAGACATGGTGTTCAATGCCTGGGCGGGTGCGTTGAAGGAACGGTTCAACAAAAAGGGGAACAGGAACGATCTAGATACAGCGCTGACGCACTACCAGTCCTGCCTCGATCTACGCCCCCCTGGCCACCCATCAAGACACATCGCTCTAGGGAGTCTTGCAGACGTGATGCTTATCAGATTCGAGGTAGACGGGGATTTACAGGACTTGGAGGGTGCTATCAATCATTTCAAGTCTGCACTGCAACTGTGTTCTCCAGGACAGGACGCTTTCCTGACGCTTCTCATGAGCCTCGGTCTTGCGAACATGCGCTTTTTCAATGCGCAAGGGGATAACGAGAAGCTAGAGATGGCAATCAGTTATTATCAAATAGCGATGACACACTCCACGGTGCCTAACATGGACTATTCACGCCTCCTTGACAACTATGGGGCAGCCCTTCAGACTCGTTACACACTATCGGGGGACGTCAACGACCTCGACCATGCAATCCAATACCTGACCATATCTTCTGATATCACACCTCCAACATACTCTGGTCGGCCCACCACCCTTTTCATGCTTGGAGCTGTGCTCCATGACCGCTTCAATGCAACAAGCAACATTACCGATTTGGATTCTTCCATTGAGAAAATTGCTTCTGCGCTTCAATTGTGCGGGCCAAACTATCACCAACGCCCCAGTATGCTCTCGCTGTACGGTCGTGTTCTTTTTACGCGATTCAAAGCAAAGGGCGACATGCAAGATCTCGATCTCGCTGCCTCATCATGCAGGGACGCGTTATCCCATTCTTCCCCAAAGGAGCTACACTACCCCTCGACTGTCGCAAACCTATCTTTGACTCTGTATGATTGCTTCTTCTTTCAGTCCGGGAACATGGAGGATATCCAGACCATCATCGATTACTGTGATCGTGCCTTGGTTTCCGTGCCGCCAGCAATCCCAGCCTTCCTCATTCTGAAGATCGTCCGTGCCAAGGCATTCTTCGAAAAGTCCTTGCATGGACGAGAGGAAACAGCTATCAACACTTCCATAGATGCGTTCCGTGGGATTATCGCTACGCTCCCTGAAGGTCATGCGGAATATGTGCCCGTACACCTGCGACTCGCCCGCGCCCTCTATACGCGCTTCCAGTTAGGTACAGACACGAAGGATCTGGACGAATCCGTCTCGTTTTATCGCGTCGCCCATCGTATCTGTAACCGCAGTAATACGAATTATGCCCAGGTTTGCATGCACCTGGGGGATGCGTTGTGCGAGTGCTTCGAGTATCACCATGACTCTGCCGATACATTGGATGAAGCGATAGTACTCTTGGCTGAAGCGGAGGATGCTTTATCAGCTAGACCCCAACACTCTGATTATCGGGTATCGTTGGTCAACTTGGCCGCCGCACTCTTCGTGCGATTCCAGGCACAAGGGAGCAGGGGGGACTTGGATGCCACAGCTGAACATTTATCTCGTGCGCTGACGCTTCCTACTTCCTCTGAGGGGTATCTCGTTCTGTATTCCCTTGCCACATGCTTGTCTACCCGTTACAGCAAGTACAAGGATCTGGATGACCTGGAACGGTGTGTCAAATTGTTTGGCAGTGTCGCGGAACAAATGCCACCCAAGCACCTCGCTCGGGCAAACTTGTGCCGAAGCTATGGACATGCGTTGTTCAAGCTTGCGTACCACCGTGATAGTCTCCAGCACCTCGATGCCGCCATGGTCTTTTATAAGGAAGCTCTGGAACTTCTCCCAGCTTCGCACTCTGATCGGCCATTGACATACATACGCCTCGCGGAAGCGCTACGGTCGCGGGCTCTTCTCCTTGATAATGTCGATGGCGTGTTCGATGCGTTCAAGCTTATCCAAACTATCATGCAGACGCTTCCAAAGGACAACCCGATGTTCCACAGCCTCTGTCACGCGGCTGCGGAGTCATCCATGTCCCTGTATACGCTTTTAGAACCGCGGGTCCCATCGTTTATGGAAGACGGGTTCCGATACTACGAGCAAGCGGCGGGCTACACCCACTTTCATAGTCTCAAGAGCGTTGTCATTGCGCTCGAGTGGGCAGAACACGCCGAGAAGCGTGATCACTCGTCCGCATTGCTCGCCTATCAAACTTGCCTTGACTCTCTAAATCGACATCTACTCTCCACTGCATCCATCAAGAACAGACGCGCTGTCTTGTTGGACGAGCAATGGGTGAAGCAGACTAGCACGTTGGCGACGGATGCCGCGGCTTGTGCAATCGCGCGGGGCCAATTGGAGCTGGCAGTCGAGCTCTCGGAGCAAGGGCGCGGATTACTGTGGGCCCAGATGGCGCAGAGTCGTACGCCCCTCGACGCTTTGCGGTCCGCCAGCGATGCCGGACGAGCGTTGGCATCCGACTTTGAACGTGTGAGCACCAAGCTCACACAAAGCGCCGTTATGCAGTCCGAGAACTCTATGAGGGCCTCGCGGTTGACGACAGAAGAAGCAGCACGACGATACCGACAGCTGTCGAAAGAACTGAAAGACATTGTCACACGCATCCATCAACAAGACGGATTTCAGACCTTTTTGGATCGTCCATCGTTTCAGAGCTTGCAACGCGCTGCAGTTGGCGGACCTGTCATCCTTGTCAACGTCGGTCGTCGGCGGTGTGATGCCATCATCGTGCCGCATGACGCACCACCGCGACTGGTCCCCCTCCCCTATACCACACTTGATGACCTGACGACACTCTCGGCAGAGTTGTATCAAATGTTGAAGATGACTTCGCGCGTCGGTGAGGAAAAGATACACGAGAGACAGCTCGTGGTGATGCTGCGCACCCTCTGGGACACCGTCGTCCACCCAATCGTTGACGAACTGACCAAGTTTTTACCGCGAGGCGCACGGATCTGGTGGTGCCCCACCTCGAAATTGACATCGCTCCCAGTGCACGCCGCGGGCTCGTACCGTAAAGGCGCACTCAACCTGGCGAACCTGTACATTTCGTCGTACACGCCGACCTTGGCGGCGCTTATCCGTGCACGCCAACGACCCTCCACGTCCGAGTCCACGGCCTCCCCACCTGCATTCGTCGCCATCGGCCAAGCCAAACCTGCTTCCTCTACCTCTCCCGAACTCCAAACCGTCGACGCGGAGCTCGCCCTCATCCAATCCCTCCTTCCGCCCTCGATGCCCTTTTCCGCGCTGTCGGGTGAGGCGAGCACAGCCGACGCGGCGCTCACCGCATTCAGAACACACGCATGGGCACATCTGGCATGTCACGGACGTCCCAACGCCGAACAGCCATTCGATTCCTCCTTTGCACTAAACGATCGAGCGGTGACGGTGCTCGACATCGTCGGGGGGCGTACTGCAGTCGAGGCCAACGCCAAGCTACCCGAATTCGCCTTTCTCTCGGCGTGTCATACGACCGTTGGAGATCGACATGCACCGGACGAGATTATACACCTCGCTGCGGCGATGCAGTTTGCTGGGTTTAGGAGCGTGATTGGGACGATGTGGGCTGTGGACGATGGGATGGCGAAAGAGATGGTCAAGGCGTTTTATACCCACCTTTTTACACCTTTTACAGGTGGGAGTGGGAGTGGGAGTGAGAGTGGGAGAGCGGAGTGGGATTGTACGCAGGCTGCGCGGGCGTTGAACAAGGCGTCCAAGTCGGTGGACAAGGATGTTGTCACGATCGATCAGCGGATCGTGTTCATCCACATTGGAGCGTAAAGCGCGATTTGTAAAAAGAAGTGTCGCGTTCTCCGTGAAATCAAGTCAAGTGTGGTAGGACGTGCCTGTGACCACTGGCAGGCTTCTAGAATCAGTTGAAATCATATTGGGTCTATTAGAAGGGTAACAATTTCCGGGCAATTCGGGTTTTCGTCCTCACAAACGAACTAATGGCTTTGGGAGTTCCCGATGATATCTGGCAAGTACCGTCCTTGATCTGGGATGGGTTATCGACCTCATATAGAACAAACATGGTGCCATAGGCGGGGATATTGAAGCAACAGCCCGGATGAGTTAGACTTGATCGATTGATCAACTTACGTTTTGATTGCAATCAATCTGAGTCACAGGCAACACTGGCACTTACTAGTAATGCACTGATCTGACTTAGATGGCAGCCCCATGAACTTTCCAACTTAACGGGAGTCTAGAGCACCGTCTTGAAAGGTCTTTTTCGTGTCGGCAATAGGAGTCAGTGTTTTCGGGACCTGACTTCTTTCCAAATCAGTGGGCGGTACGGTTGCCCAGCCTCCCCAAACTAGATTTTTCAAGTCTCCGAGATCAGAACACGGTCGCTCGGATCTTACGCAAAGACTCGGACCGTGTGGCTATCAGTTCACACCCTGACTGCATAGGATGGTACAGAACCACCGACCCGTCATCATTCTGCAAGAATCGCATAGAACACGCCGGTAATGTTACAAGGGAGCTTCAGGTGAGTGCAGACCGTTACTATATGATATATTCTATTTAGTGTGCCACTGCCAGCCATCGCTATCAGCGGAAGGTATACCGCTACCATTGCGCCCCGCAGCAGTGATTGATAACGAGCAACCGCTTTTTTACACGACATCCAGAATTGACTCGATTCAATACAGGGGCGGCTTAAGCGCAGTAGTTTGCTGTGCGATCATCAACGTATAAAGCTTGTCGCTGCTTGAATGTGTACACTTCAATGCAGACTCGAAGCCCTACAGGGATCGCTGGAGCTGGGGGCCTAAAGGTCGTGGGCGTCGGGCAGCCCGACAACGTGCCGCTCTCTGCAGGTTATAGGCTCACTCCAGAACAAGCGAGCTTCTTCAAACGAGAGACTAGGATAGTCAATGACGAGGATCTCAAGGTTCACATTCTGAAAGTGCAAGAGGGGGCATACAAGGTCAGTAGAATGATGTTCTTTTGGTTGTGCTGCCAACGTCATTCGGACGTAGATATTCCCTTACCCGTGTGTTAAGTGGTTTACATTCCTCCGGTAAGTGTCTTCCTTCCACGATGGTACCTTCAGCATCCTAACATTTGCCTAGGCCAGGGATCGAGACACTACCAGAGTACAAAAGAATTATCAGACTCGGTCAAGAGCATCCGGACGGAATCCTCCTAGATATAGGTTGTTGCTGTGAGTAGCTTGCACTCGCGAGAGATCTTGTTTGTTGACGATATTGCATACGTTAGTTGGGGTGGACGCGAGAAAAGCTGTGGCAGATGGATTCCCGCTCAAGAATGTCGTGACCTCTGATTTGAAGAAGGGTGAATACCATCGCGATCTTGCGAAATCGTCAACAGACATTGACCTTCTCGTAGAGTACTTTGGCATGGCTCATGCCCTCTTCAACACGACACCTGAAACCTATCCGATCAGCTTTGTCTGCGGGGACGCATTTGACCCAAAGATATTGGAGATTGTACCTCCTTTTGACGAGCCTCCTTCGACGGAAAGACCCGACTTGTCCACTCTGACTTCGCTTAATCCACTTGCTGGTCGTTGTGCGGTGGTCTACGCCTCTAACTTCTTCCACCTTTTTTCGGAGGAAAATCAACTTCACTTGGCGAAAGCGCTAGCAGGACTGTTGTCTCCTGAGTCCGGCTCCATGATATGTGGCGAACATGTCGGAAACCGCCAGAAAGGATTGTTCCAAAAAGAAATTTCAGGAAAGACAATGGAAATGTTTCAAGCCAGCCCCGAATCTTGGAGTGCCATGTGGGATAAAGTATTCCCGGAAGGGAGTGTCAGGGTAGACATGAAGCTAGAGCAGTTCATGATAATGGATGAACCCGCGTACCTTCAACTGAAGTGGTCGGTAGTGAGGTTGTAAGTCAAAGAGACTTGAAGTAGCCGTCATCAGGTTATTCGCCATAGAGTAGTTAAATAACACTCGTCAGGACGGGTTGGACGAGAGGTTGACGCTTTAGCAATATTACTGTACTTTTCACACGAGTTGGCCACACGGGAAAATTTGTCTTCAAACCATGTACCATCTTCATCACCTCTGCTGGCTCAACCACTCACCGGATTGCATTGGAAAGGACACCATTCAAATCACATATGACCAGTGATTCCATTCCATGCTTGCCACTTGTGATCAGACAAGGTTTGCTAATTTCAGTATTTCTAGGTTCAGCATTTCATGCTGCAGAAAGCTACTGGCTTCCAACCACCTTGCATGTTGAGATTTGGTGTTGTGATGAGTCAATCCTTATCCTAATGGATGAGTCATGCTAACTACCAAATAAGTCATGCTTATCCTAATGATGTCAGTCATACTAATTCAAGTGACCAATATTAGATGAGATCACAAAGTGACTACTTACTGATTACACCATCCATGTTGGTCATGTGATGAGATCATCTGATCCATGATTAGATAACATATGGTGCAATATAACACTAACCTAGATCAGATGATCTAGAGAATCGTACCATTCTCTTTCTTCACTCTTTTATTGGTTAGAATGGTACAGAATATAATAGAACATTTGTTCTTGTATACAAATCAGTACATAGATGTAAATATCATGTACCCCTATATAAGATCAATCTTTAGGATCATCTTATCTCTAACAAGTTTACTTCTGATTCATTCCATAACTGCTCTGATCCTCAGTGCAAGACTCTTGATCCAACCTCAGATCATTAGCCTCAAGTAAGTGTTCCTACTTGAGCTTTATTCCTTTGTTCCTTTGCATTCAGGATATCTTTGTATCTTGAAAGTAAGCATGATAGAAATCAATCTTGGTATACACTTGAGCTTTAGATGGAGTGTCCAGTAGGTCAGAGATGAGCAGAAGTAGATACTGATCCTTCTTCGTCAATTTGTTGAGACCACAAAAGTCAATACACAGGCAGAGCGAGCTATCCTTCTTATGAATGAACAGGATGGGGGTGCCATGGATGGAGGAGAACTGTCAGGTAAATCCATAGCTAAGATGTTTATTGAGGAACATCTACAGAGACTCGAACTTAGATTAGGAAAGGGAATAGATGATGCCTAGAGAAAGGATAGTGCCTTCTTTCAAGTCAATCTTCAGATCAAAATCATGATACAGAGCAAGCTTAGTGGCTTTAGCTTTGCTGAATACATCTGCAAAATCATGATAATCTTTGGGGACAGTGGAAAGGTTAGGCAGAGCAGGCAAAGAGACAGAAGTGGAGTAGAGCTTAGCAGAATCCCCTGGTTGGAGATACAATATGAATTGCATACTGCCTTCGAGCTTGCAGGCTTGTTGGTAAGCTGCAGCATTGATAAATGATATGGGAGATGGGTGATTTGTATCAGACAGAGTTGGAGTGTTGTTAGAGGTGACTGGAGGTGGAGTTGAAGGAGACTTGGTGTTATAGTTCAGGCACACATACACCTTTGTTTCTTTTCTTTTACCTTCACTCATATGCACAGCATCACTGAGCACTATTTAACTTAGTTATTTCTCTTCCAAAGTCATGTGACCCAGTGCATGTGACCGTGGGAACGTCCACATGACCTGAGGCTAGATCCATGACATTATAGATGATGTCATGCCTCATATTCATTATCTTTCCCTATGGTTATCTCTGTCTTCTTTTTTTCTTCCAGAATGTTCCATCGCTTTCTTATCTTCGCCTGCCCTAAACCTAATTCAGACTCAGATACTTGCCCTAAAGTACTCAGTTGTCACTATATAAACCTTCCCTGTAATTCCCTCATACTTTAGTTCTATTCACTTTGTTCTATCCACTATCAATGGTGCCTGCAACTTAGTGGAACCACTCCTCTTTCTCTTGCCAGCCTAGCCCTCTGTTTGGGGTCACTGTATGTTATATCATATCATCTCAGTCACCATTCTGACCTTCAACCTTGACCTCGTCATCTTCATTGATGTTGATATCAATATTTATCATCTCCTTATCTTAGTCTTTCTTGTCCAAGTCATCGTTGCAGCCAGCAACACTTGGTGGAGGGAGGTACTTTTGAGATACAAGGATATCCCAAATGCGAAGGGACAAAGGAATAAGGCTCAAGTAGGAACACTTACTTAAAGTTAATGATCTAAGGTTGGACCAAGAGTCTTGCACTGAGGATTAGAGCAGTTATGGAATGAATCAAGAGTGAACTCATTAGAGATAAGATGATCCTAAAGATTGATCTTATATAGGGGTACATGATATTTACATCTATGTACTGATTTGTATACAAGAACAAATATTCTATCGTATTCTGTACCATTCTAACCAATAGAAGAATGAAGAAAGAGAATGGTATGATTCTCTAGATCATCTGATCTAGGATGGTGTGATATTGCACCATATGTTATCTAATCATGGATCAGATGATCTCATCACATGACAATCATGAATGGTGTAACATGTAGCTTAGTCACTTTGAGATTTTATCTAATACATTAGGCATGAGTCATCATTAGGATAAGCATGACTCATTTGGTAGTTAGTGTGACTCATCCATTAGGATAAGGAGTGACTCATCACAACACCAAATCTCAACACTCCTCCTCACTGTTCATGATGGGAATGGTGTGAGAGTAAGCATTTTTCTTCCCTCTAGGAATTTATCTTTCCTAGGTTCTTTGTGAAGATGTCTGTGAACTGTGTATTAGTAGAAACATAGAATAGTTCTACTTTATTGTTTTCTACAGCTTCACAAATGTAGTGTTCTGGAATTCGAACATGTTTGATATAACCTTCTTGTGCTGGATTTGATGCAAGGAACATAGCTCCTTGATTATCTATACACATTGGTATATGATCTAATGGTATATTAATCTCTCTGAAGAGGTTACGAATCTATTAAATCTGCTTTGTGCATTTAGTCATTCCACAATATTCAGCTTCAGTTGAAGAGAGTCTGACATGCTTTTGTCTTCTGGAAAGCCAAGAAACTATTTCATTTGCCAGAAACATTGCATATCCAGTTGTTGATCTGGATGTTTTGACATCTCCAGCCCAATCAGTGTCTGAATAGGTAATCAATCCATTGTTTTTGCCTCTAGCTGAATATCTGATGCACAGTGATGAAGAATGAGACAGATAATTTACTATCTGAATTGACTTCTGTAGATGTTTCTCTGTTGGATTGGCAGAGAACTGTGACATCTTGATAACAGCATAAGCTATATCAGATCTAGTTCCAAGTATGATGTATAGGATGGAACTGATAACAGATTGATATTTGGTTTGGAGAGATGGATTCTCCTTTCCTTCATTTGGTCTTGGATTATATCTGGTTGGAAGAGAAACAGATATTTCCTTACAATTCTCTTGACCAAATCACTTGATAACTTTATCAGCATATTTGTTTTGATCAAGGATCAGAGTATGCTTCTTGCAATCTCTGGTAATGCATATGCCAAGATATTCCTTAGCTTCACCTAGATCATGAGATTCCCATTTCAACATGAATTGTTTTTTATGGGAGAGGACCTGTTTCTTGTTTGATCCAATGAAAAGAGCATTGTTAACATAAATGACAATTATGATAAGATCCTTGCCAATGAATTTAACATAAATTCTGGAATCAGAGGTACATCTCTTGAATCCAAATTCAACAAGGCTTTTGTGAAGCAGTTTGTTTCATTGAAGGGCAGCTTGCTTTAGACCATAGATGGCTTTCTTGAGGTGACAAACCTTTTGTTCCTGACTCTTAACTACAAATCCTTCTGATTGTACCATGTAGATTTCTTCGTCTAACTCTCCAAAGAGAAAGGCAGTTTTTACATCAAGTGCCTTGATCTCCCAATCATGGAGAGCAGATAGTGCTAGCACAAGGCATACAGTTTCAAACCGTGCTACAGATGAGAAGGTTTCTTCATAGTCTATTCCAAAGATTTGTGTAAATTCTTTTGCAACAAAGTGGGCTTTTATATGATTGCCAGGTCTAATGGCATAGACCCATCTCCCTTTGATGGGGTTTCTTCCTTTTGGAAGGTTGACTAAATCCCATACTTTCCTTTCATGTAATGATGTGATCTCATCATTCATGGCACTTTGCCATGCTTTTGCTTGATAAGTAGATAGCTTTTCTACATCACAAAATTGTTTGGGTACTTCCCATTCTCCATTTTGTACAGCAATGGAGAAGTGATGTTTTATCCACTTATTGCTGTACATTTCACCAAGATCATCTTATTCATTGGTGGGTATTTCCTCTGTTTGATCTGCACTTGAAGGTGTATTTTGCTCCTCCTGAATTAGTTTCAGTCCCTGAAGATTTCTTTCAATCTCTATAGGATGATTTTCACCATAGGTATTATTGTTACGGACTGCAACGACGACGGGTTGCACGAGAAAGACTGAGACGAGGAGTCGTCGATAGATGAAGTCGATGTCGACGAAGATAATGAGTACCAGCTGGAAGATGGGGACGGCGACGGAGACGAGGCGATATATCATATAACGGCCCCTTGACAGAGGGCTATGCTGGCAGATGGAAGAAGAGCGGTACCACTGAGTTGCAGGCTCCCTGGTGAGGAGGGTGGAACGAAGTGAATAGGACTAAGGTAGGAGGAATTACAGGAAGAGGTTTATATACGTATTCTGACTACCTTAGGGCAGGTTGTCTGAGTCCGAATTAGATGAGGGCAGGCAAAGATAAGGCATAGAACGTTCTGGAAGAAAAGACGGAAATAACTGTGAGAGAAAGATAAAGGGCATGAGGTATGACATCATCGATGATGTCATAGGTCTGGCCTCATGTCACGTGACTTGTTCTAGACATAGGTCACGTGAATGTTCCCACGGTCACGTGTGCTAGTCACATGACTTTGGGAAAGAGAATTCGACTAAGTTAAAATGGTGCTCAGTGATACAAGCATATGAGCGAAAAGTAAAAGTGAAAATTGTAGCGTACGTGGACCCGAACTATAACAATTATCAGGTAAAAAGTGTGGTTTTAGAATTCTACCTGATCATCTTACTGGACGATTGATCTCATCCTTGGTAGGACAGATAGGACAGATTTGAAAGTCAGGGATATCAGATTGCCTTGGAGGTGTCTGATACTTTTGAATATCCTTGAGATCTTTTGTAGATCTAGTTTCTGATTTGTCTCTACTAGTAGCAGATTCATTTGGAATGAAATCAGAATGATATGATGGAGGATCTTCTGGAGATAGTGGACATTTTGTACCACTAGAACTTGATGGAGAAGTTTGTGGAGATGGAATATGCCAAAGAAATCCTGGTGATGTTTGATAACCAGGATTTAGTTGATCATTTTGAGGAAGTGGGATATTCAGATAAAGATCTCAGATTAGTTCCAGAGGTAGTTCTGGATCTTCTGAAATGTCTGTTGGATTGTCTGGATAATCAATTAAGTTATCAGAATCATTCAAAGGAATAGGGGCAGGTTTGTCTTCTTGGTTACTAGAACAATATGGAAAACTGTTCTCATCAAAGGTGACATTAGTAGCAACAAAGACACGATGATGAGGCTTAGATCAGAACTTCCAACCTTTGGTATTTGGTTCATACTCTATGAATATCATTTCCTTGGATTTGGGAGACAGTTTGTTCAGCCTTTGTTCTGGAGGGATGAATACATATGCTTTGCTTCCAAACACTCGAAAGTATGATGCATCCAGTTTCTTCCCATTGAATAACTCAATAGGAGTTTTCTATTCAAGGCAATGCATGAGTTGTCTGTTATAAATGTGTAATGCAGTCTCTATAGCATCTTGCCAGAATGCTTTAGGAAGGCAGGCATGATAGTGCATGGCTTTTGCCTTTTCTAAAATGGTCCGATTGAACCTCTCAGCACATCCATTCTGTTGAGGGGTATAAGGGACAGTTGTTTGATGAGTGATTCCTCTGGAAGTGAGGAACATTTGAAACTTCTGACCCATAAATTCACCCCCTTGGTCTGAACGCACAGAGGTAAGAGTGTGACCAGTAAAGGTTTCAACCCATGAGACCATGTCCTTAAATCTGGACTTGGTGTCTGACTTAGCCCACAAGAAGGACAAAACTGCATATCTAGTGTAGTCATCAATGAATGTGAAGGTGAAGCAAGCCCAAGTTTGAGGCTCAACAGGCATAGGACCAATAAGATCCATGTGCACCAGAGCAAGAGGATGAGTGCTCCTCTTTGGAGAGGAAGGAAAGGAGTGATCAGGCATTTTGCCAATAGAACAGGGTGTTGTTTGGCTGATCTGACAATCCTAAAGCTGGTACACCAGAGAGATTGGTTGAAGCATGGTGTAAGGCATTCTTGGAGGTGCATCTGAAGCATTGGTGCCAGATCTGATAAGATTGGTTATCCAAAAGAGAGGCAAAAACCCCTAAAACTGGAGTGATCGTATCCGACTGAAACCAGTGGAGATTGTTAGCTAGTGATAAAGCAGAAGCCTGTATCACTAAGTGTCCTCTCTCATCCTAAATTCTTGAACCCTTATTGGTAATCTCACAGCTGTAGCCATGGTTTGTCAGACTTGGGACTAACAGTAATCAATAAGATGCATCTGGTGCATATCAGACGTGATCTAGAGTTACTATTGGAGAATTATTAGTTTCACCAGTACTAGATTGTTTAATGAGAATGGTTCCAGGACCATACATGAAGACTTTAGCTCTATTTGCTACTAAGGCAGTACATTTCTTTTTTTCTAGATGAACAAAGTCATCTAGATAAGGTGATAGATGATCGGTACAACCACTGTCAATTATCCAGTGAGTTTTACTGAACTCAGAGCTTATTGAATTTCCCTCTAGGGCATATGCCCCAATATAGAACAAAAACATCTCATTGCTCTCATCATTATAGAACAAGGTAAGGTTACACTCATTGTCTCCTCTATCATATGGTAAACGTCTCTGATCTTCTATATCTTGGTTTTTAACTGGTAAATGACCTTCATGAGTATCATGAGTGGTAGGAATGAAGCCATTGGAATAAATAGAAAGTGGAGTAGAATTGTTAAATTCTTCCATTTGAGTATAAGGAATAGGGGGATCAGGAAAATGTATATCCATAGAGTTAAAGTGAGACTTGTTCAATGACAGTCCTCTAAGAGGTATTACGACTTTATTGGGTTTCCTCTTCTTCTGCTCTTTCATTTGCTTTATTGGAAATCTTGCCTCAATGGTAGATGTAATCTCCACTGGTAATTCTTATCCCTTAGACAGTCCTGCTCTTCCTTGAGAGACATTAGAGAGGGAAGGAGAAGCTGTGACGAAAGGGAGCAGAGGAGCCCACATTCATATCTGTGTCCTCTTCTGGTTGTGGAGTGCCCATGATGTCTGTCTCTGGAGTCTCCCATTGATTATTATTTGTGTGTTCCACATCAATTGCATACTCAAAGAGGTGATCCTGTAGAGCAGGATCTGCCTCCATGGTCTCATCTACTTCATAGATGGTTAGATCAGGTTCTGATATGCTAACTTCATGAACGAAACCTTGTCCTTCTACTTCATTGGCCTAAGGGGCCTTTCCTTTTCCTTTGCCTTTTTTAGCAATTCTTCTTTCGAAGGCTTGACATTTCTACCCTTTGGATCCATTGTAAGGACCTTGTCTCTTCTGGTAGGGCTTATTAGGCCCAGAATCTGGAGAAGTGTTTGGTGGGCCATTAAATTAACCCTGAGGCTTCTTCCTGTTGAAAACACTATGCTATAGAGGCGATGTAACCACTTACTTTGGATAAAGTGGTTGAGGTTGATGGATGCTGTTAGGTGGTGATGGATGTATGGAGTCAAGAGTCTATTGGAACTCAGACACTGAGTTCAAATCTTTTATACCTTACAAATATACCTAATATGACAATGTAGGATAAGCTATGCTAAATATATAGGAATAGGGCTTAGACTGGCATATCTGCCATTCAACACTCCCCCTCGCTCAGCTGCTGGGAAGGCACATGAGTGAAAACACTGTATAGGTGTTGATGAGGCAAGGTGGCATATGACTGTCTGTCTAAAGCATGACAATGCCAAGATTTTGTCGGAACTCTTCGAATTTTATGCAGCCAAGGTTTTTGGTGAACATATCTGCAGGATTAGAAACTCTTTCAATGAAGAAGAGTTTGATATGGCCATCTTTTATCCAGTCTCAAATGGCATGCCATCAAATATCAATGGGCTTACTGCGCTGTTCAGTGATAGGATTAGATGCTATGAAGATAGATCCTTGATTGTCACCACAGATTGGTATGGCACTCATTTGATAATCAAGTTCACCAAGGAGTTGGCAGATCCAGAATGCTTATCTTGCACAGTCCAATAAGGACATGTATTCAGCTTCTGTTGAAGAATGTGCGACCATAGGTTGTTGGTGTGATCTCCAACTGAAAGTACATCCAGCTAGTTTTATAAACTAGCCAGTTTGTGACTTGTGATTGTTTGGGTTGGATGCCCAATCGGCATTGGTGTAGGCAATTATGCCGGCATCTTATGCACCATTGAAGCAAAGTGCTGCATGTGGAGTTCCAAGGAGGTAGCGACAGATGTATAGCACTTTGTTTAAATGTTCCTCAGTTGGATTTGCAGAGTGCTTAGAGAGGGCAGTTACTGCATAAGCAATATCGGGCCTTGTTCCGATCATGATGTATATCAATGATCCGATAACAGTCTGGAATTTGGTTCAGAGTGTATGGTTTACTGGTGCATCATTATGAAGAGGGTAATATCCCTGTGGTAAAGGGGTTGGGACAGATTTGGCATTTTGAAGACCAAAATGTTCAATAACTTTTTGTAAGTATTGGCACTAATCAATGAAGATTTTGTGGCCAGAACATTTGATATTCATGTGAAGGAATTCTTTTGCTTTGCCAAGGTCTCTGCATTCCTATTTTTTCATGAAGTGACCCTTTACTTCATCTACGATTGCTTTGAAGGGACCACAGAAGACAGCATCATCAATGTAGACAATGGCTACTACCATTAGGCAGCCTTTCTTTCTGTAAAGAAAGATGCCTGGATCAGATTTAATCCATTCAAAACTAAGTTCTTTCATGGAATCATTGAGTGCATTCCACCAGACTAAGCCTGCTTGCTTTAATCCATAAAGGGCCTTTTTAAGGCGCAATACTTTGTGGTTCACTCCAGGGATTTTGAATCCTTCTGGTTGTTCCATGAAGATCTCTTCGTTAAGTTTGCCATATAAGTAGGCACTCCTAATGTTGATGGCTTCCATATGCCAGTTTTCAAGGGCAGCTAGTGCTAGCATAAGCTGCACTGTTTCATAGCACACAATGGGGGAAAAGATCTGATCAAAATCAAGACCTTCTACCTGGGAGAATCCTTTTGCAACTAGGCATGCACGTTTGCTGTTATGATTTACTTTACCTCGTACACTTTTCTCTTCATTCTTGACCTCTTCAGATGGGGACCGACCCCACTGCAACATATACAGCATTCCCTTTGCTGAACTCTTCACTTAGCGACCTTGATTAGCTAAGTATCCATGCCTATATCTCACTTGTCATCTCAATTACACACTTTCCGATATGATCATATCGTTTGTCATTTCCGCTTACCTCTCGTTGTTCTCTGATGTTCTCTGATGTTCCATATGACATTATCTTTCTCATGACTAATCGTTCTTCTTCCTTCTTCCACATTCCATCAGATTAGTCATTATTCCCATGTCTTACTTATATAAACCCTTCGCTACAATCGATGTATCCCTAGCTAGTCTTACCCTGGCAATACATCTCTTGTCCTCTTTCCCTCTAGAGCTCTTCAAGTCTTTGTCCTACTTTTGAGTGGACACTTGCTCTTTCCTCATCATAGCTTGCTACTTGCCCCACTGCCTTTCAAGCGGAGTAACCTTTGTTGTCTCAATCATTGTCTGATTGCTTGTCCTTCACCTTTGAAGTGTAGGAAGACCTATCCTTGTTGAGTGACATCTCAAATCTGCATCCACCATCTACCAACAGAAGTCCTTAGTTCTCACCGGGTCTATGTTCGTCCTCACCAAGGCCAAATGTAACATTTGTGTCTATTGGGTTTGACATCAAATACCCAATGATTCTTGATGACCTTATGGTCTTTGGGTTGATCAACAAGTTCAAAAACATCTTGTTGGTTGAGTACATCAAGTTGCTTGCAACAAGCAGCTTTCCATTCCTCTTGTTGTACAGGTGGAAGTCTTTGGACATCCTTTAATGTCCATTCACATATTGGCTTGGTGTTAACAGTATCAAGCTGGATTGCCTTACTCAGGAGATAGGAAGTAAGAGCACCTCCCTCTTCCTTGGTGATGCACTCGATTTCATCCTCAGAGAGGTCAGCAGCAGGGTTGAGAGGGGGAATGTCAGCGGTGTCTTCACCAGGGAAAGATCCTGGTATTCCTGATCCAGAGGGTGCACCAGATCTCTCTATATTGTGCCAAGTGTGGTCAGAGTCCCGTTTCTGTTCCACTGGGTGATGGTTGTCACCATAAACATTACCAGGTTGGTGTGGAACATGACATTCACACTTGGAGCAGTGAACAGGAGCAGAAGGGACTGCAGGTGCAGGCATAGCAGAGTGGCACTCAGGAGCTGCCTTCCATAGGCAACGAGGAGGAGAGGGAGGTGGAGCAACCGGTGAAGGAGTGTGAGGAGGACAAGGAGAGGGAGGACAAGGGAGTACTTGATGAGGTTGATCATCATCAAGTGGTAGGTGCAGGGATCAGTGTTATAGTTTGGGCATGCATATGCCCTATTTTTCACTTTACCTTTCACTTATATGCATGCATCACTGAGCACTGTTTTACTTAGTCAAATTCTCTTTCCAAAGTCACGTGACCAAGTGCACATGACTGTGGGAACCTTCACATGACACAAGGCTAGCCTTATGACATCATCAATGATATCATATCTCATGTCCCTTATCTTTCTCTCACATCTATTGCTGTTTACTTCTTTCCTTCTTGAACATTCCATAATGTTCCATGTTCTCTACCTGCCCTTAACTAATTCAGACTCAGATGCCTACCCTAAGGTACTCATTCATCATATATAAACCCTTCCTGTAATTCCTTCATACCTTATTCCACCCACCTCTTCTGGTGCCTGCAACTCAGTGTTACCGCTCCTTCTCTCTTCACCAGCCTAGTCCTCTGCAAAGGGACTGTCTATGCTCTATTGTCTCATCACTATCACCACACTGATCTTTCAGCTTGTTCTCATCGTTCTCATTGACGTCGACACTGTCTCCCGTCACTTACTTGTATCCATGTTCCTTGTTGAACAAGTCCCAGTTGCAGCTGCAACAATCAGGACAGTAGGGTTGGGATCTGCAGCCTTAGGTGTTGTGTATGGAAGCATGGATTTCTCACAAAGAGGGTACAGCTGCTCATCAAAGAGCACATATGCCAAGGTAAAGATGTTGTTGTTAGGATGACACATAAACAAGAAATTTGTTGTTTTTGTTACGGACTGCAACGAGGACGGGTTGTACGAGGAAGACAGAGACGAGTAATCGGCGAGAAACGATGTCAACGTCGACGAGTACGACGAGGATCAACTGGAAAATCGGTACGGCGATGGAGACGATACGATAGAGCATACAACGGCCCCTTGACAGAGGGCTAGGCTGGCAGAAGAAGGAAGAGCGGTATCACTGAGTTGCAGGCACCGTGAGGTGGGTGGAACGAAGTGAATAGGACTAAGGTAGGAGGAATTACAGGAAGAGGTTTATATACGTATTCCGACTACCTTAGGGCAGACTATCGGAGTCCGAATTAAGTGAGGGCAGGCAAAGATAAGAGATAGAACATTCTAGAAGAAAGACGGTAATAGTCGTGAGAGAAAGATAAAGGGCATGAGGCATGACATCATTTATGATGTCATGGGTCTAGCCTCATGTCACGTGACTTGTTCTAGACATAGATCACGTGAGGTTTCCCACAGTCACATGCATTGGTCACGTGACCTTGGAAAGAGAATTTGACTAAGGTAAAACGGTGCTCAGTGATACAAGCATATGAGCGAAAGGTGAAAAGTGAAAAATATGGCGTATGCGGGCCCGAACTATAACAGTTTTACCAGGGGCAATGCCCAGATACACCATAAGTTCAGACTTAGGGGCCATCTTGTTGGTGTAGACATCTTGAGGTAGATGTGCATATGCTCCACAACCAAAGATGCAAAGATGCCCAATATCAGGAACTTCATCTTCGAGTAATTTGTAAGGTGTGCACCAATTATGATGGCGCATAGGGGTTCTGTTGTAGATGTGTATGGTGTGACTCCAACTAAACTCCCACCAGGACTCAGAAATGCAAGCCTCTAGATGCATAGACTCCAATTTGTCCATTATGGTTCACATAAATTGCTCTGTGTGACCATTTTGTTGTGGGGTGTGAGGGGCACTCTGGTATATACATATCCCATTTTTGGCCAATAGCTTATCAAAAGCTTTGGATTTATATTCTCCCCCTACATCAGACATCCATCCTTTGACTTTAGTGTTGAATTGGGTGTCAACCATCACTAAGAAGCGCTTGGTAGCCTATAATGCAGCATCTTTGGTGCACAAGCAGATGGTCCACCCATAGGATGTGTAGTCATTAAAGAAGGTGATGACATACTGATATTTATGATAGGATTGAATAGGGAAAGATTTTATATCTAAATGTATAAGCTTGAAGGGCTGTTTGGCTTGTCTGAGATCTGGGTGATAGGTGTGGTTAGGCATCTTACCCTGAGCACAGTCTGGACAGATTTTGTCCTCCTTTGGAATCTCAAGTGAAGAAGGGAAGCCTTGCATGTGGTCACACATATGCTTCAGGATGTCCTTTGAGGGATGTCCAAGATGCTTGTGCATGGTCTGATGGTCTATGGTAGTCGTTCCCATATTTGAGCTTTTGACAGCTTCTAGGGTGTACATATTTCATCCCAATCAACCGGGAGTATAAAAGGCACAAGTAATTCACCATCCCTAAACAACATGTTTATTACTAATGTGTCACCTTGTACTTTGGCACCTGCACATAACAGTTGGCCCATTGAGACTAATCGTACTCCAGAATTGGGTATGTGTCCAACATCATGGAGTAATAGGGTGTGCAGCTTATTGTTCCTGTCTTTCCAGGGAACAGCGCATTTGCCCCTTTCAATAACATTGATCTGACCAGCAGTGGTCTGAACAGGAATTTTAGACTTTCCCAAGTCATGATATTCCACAAAGTCACTCTTGTGGGGAGTGAAGTGCATAGATGCACCAGAATTGAGTATCCAAAAGGGTCTCTCATAGTGGTCACACTTGAAGTGGGAACCATGTACACAAACATCCATTTTGTATTCTAAGAATACAGGTGTATTTACCACTACACTACTTGATGCTACATATTCAGTGGAGTGTGAGGATGGTCCGGTAGCAATCATTGGTTGAGAGACTAACCTTGGTGAATTCCAATCAATGAAATCCTGTTCCATCCTATAGATTTCTTCTTCAAGTGAAGGTGCAGCCCTATGGTGCATCCAGTCACAAGAAAAAGAGTTGGGATTATCCTTTGGAAGTATGAGCTCATAGGGTGTGGAGCTACGAGGAGGAGGTACTGGAAGTGGTGAAGGGGAAGGAGAGAGGTGTCAATGATAATTGAGAGGTGGGAGAGGAAGATTTTGATGACAAATGGGTGGAGAAGGTGGAGCAAAGAGAGAAGGAGATGTTTGAGAATCCTTCTGGTTGTGGATTACAATATCTTTCTTCATTTTCTTGATCTGCTGATACTTCCTCTCTTTTCTTCCTTTTGACTTTTCAGCCCAGATCTCTTTACTGCTCATTCTCATATTGGTACTCATCATTCCAGTTTGTATTTGGTACCTTTTCGACATAGGAATGTGTGACTTTGATAACAAGAGAATGAGTAAATGTTGAGCATTGTCTAGAGTTGGATTTCATTATTTAAGAATATCTTGGATAGGAAGGAAAAGATCATTAGTAAAAATGATCAAGGGTTCCCCATAGAGAGTAGCTGCCTGAAGGCGCTTTGACTATGTTATGCATAGGTGCAAATGCAGCCATAGCATTTGTGAATGACTTCTTGATCATAGTATGATGGTTTCCTTCTCATGCAATACACAGTGAGTTGGTTGCCATCATTATTGACCATCACTTTTAGCAGCATTGGGTGCAGCCGTTAGGTGCTCCCTTCATGCTCAGCGGGGCTCATAACCTGTTGAAAACACTATACTACAGAGGTGATGTAACCACTTACTTTGGATAAAGTGGTTGAGGTTGATGGATGCTGTTAGGTGGTGATGGATGTATGAAGTCAAGAGTCTATTGGAACTCAGATGCTGAGTTCGAATCTTTTATACCTTACAAATATACCTAATATGGCAATGTAGGATAAGCTATGCTAAATATATAGGAATAGGGCTTAGACCGACATATCTGCCATTCAACACTTCCAAATATTAGTATGAGGAGGTTCTTGCCAAATCACATTGGTACGATAGGCAGAATGTGTATTAACCTCATTGATCTCTGCATGATCAATGTGGGCATGCAGAGGATGTCATGTCTTGCATAGGTCAATCTCAGAAAGGATCTTTCCAGAAATGTTATTGACGGTAAAATTGGCTTGCTCAGTAGTTTGAGCAACCATAGAGCAAAAGGAAAAGAAATCATCTGGAAGACAAGTGAGAAGGAACATTGCTTGGAATGATCCTAGAAGGATCAATCTGGCTGCTTGCATCTGGTCAAACAGTGATGTTATTTTGTTGATATCAGCGCTGACATTCTTGGGATTAATGTGTGCTGAAAGCGCTTGATGGAACAAGTGGAACTGGCCAGATAGGCCACAAGACACAAAGAGGGTGCTCATTCTGTCCCAAAGTGTTTTGGTGACAGATGGCTTGATTGTGGAATCAGAGTACTCATAGAAGACATTTGCAACAAGGGCATCAGAAATGGATGCGGTAATTATACCACAAACCTTATCGATTACAATCCATTTGCTTTGATCAGTAGTTGCCATATTGGCATAGGTGGTAGTGCCCTCTACAAATCCCCAAATAGAGAGGGAATGTAGGATGGATTGGATTCGAACAGACCAGATAGGATAACTGAGAGGACCAGTAAGGATAGGAACATGATTGAGGACTGTGTTTTCGACTTTGAAGTTTGGAGAGATTGCAAGAGTAGTCATTGTTCTTTAGAGGAACAGTAGGATATCTGAAAAACCTTCATTAACAATCAGATCTTGATAAAGGTAATCAAGAAGGATAAAGGGTATTGGTGAAAGCAAACCACTGGTTCTGCTCACAGATGTTGCTTCTATAACTCCTATAGCTCCAGAGATCCTGATCCTGGATTGGATTACTCCATGTGCCTTTTTGTTCCTAGAGATCCAGAGATTTCTCCACTCGGTTTTTGACCAGTGATGTACATAAGTTTCCTTGTAAGAAGGGGTGAGAAAATGGGATATAGCTTCAAAACGATCAAAGTATAGTGAAGGGAAATAATGTGGATTAGATATGGTAATATCCATCATTAAACCTTTTTCAAGGATAAGATCTCTTTCTTGACAATTTGTGTATGGTAGTAGTACATTCTCTGGAGTATCAGTCCAGGCATTGAAGTCGAGAAAGGTGCTAAATAATGGTTTATCCCCTTTTTCTACATTGTACATTTGAGTGGATATAATAGAAACTGTTACAATTTACTTTGCTTCATACACTTTTCTCTTTGTTCTTGACCTCTTCAGATAGGGACTGACCCCACTGCAACATGTACAGCATCCCCTCTGCTGAACTCTTCACTTAGCAACCTCGATTAGCTAAGTACCTATGCCTATCTCTCATTTATCATCCCAATTACATACTTTCCAATATGATCATATTGTTTGTCATTTCTGCTTACCTATTGTCGTTCCTCAGCATTCTCTGATGTTCCATATGACATCATCCTTCCCATGACTAATCATTCTTCTCCCTTCTTTCATATGCCATCCAATTAGTCATCATTCCCACATCTTACTTATATAAACCCTTCATTACAACTGATGTATCCTCAGCTAGTCTTACCCTGGCAATACATCTCTTGTCCTCTTCCCTCTGGATCTCTCTAAGACTTCATCCTACTTCTAAGTGGATGCTTGCTCTCTTCATTGTAGCTTGCTATGTGTCCCACCGCCTTCCAAGTGGAGTAACCTTCATCATCTCGGTCGTCATCCGACTGCTTGTCCTTCACCTTTGAAGTGTAGGAAGACCTATCCTTGTTGAGTGACGTCTTGAATCTGCATCCACCATCTATCAATGGAAGTCCTCAGTTCTCACCAGGTCTATGTTCATCCTCACCAAGGCCAAACATAACAAAAGACTAGCTCTTCTTTTAGGATTACCTTCGCTGTAACTCCTTCACCATTTCACCCCCACACAAATCCTTGCACACTCGACTCAGTCGGTGGAGAGACCCTCCTCAAAACTCACACTCCACCTCGGAACATTCCTCACCAGAACCTGAGGAAGAAGAACCCCTTGACACTTTACTTCCCTCTTGAGAGGAACAAGAAGCAACCCTTAACCTTAGCCACCAACTGTCAGCGTCTCTGACAATCCCTTGAATCCCCACACCACCTAGCCCCACTCCGATCGCCACCCAACCAATCTTTGCCCTACCCACCATACCCATAGCACCCTTTTGACCCATCACCCTCACTATGTCCTCCACGACCAAACCCACTGAACTCTGCATCGCTTTGCCTGAACACTATGATGGGATCCCTGAGAAAGCCATAACCTGGCTTCAAACTGTACAGTTGTACCTTGAAATCAACAAGCTTGTCTATGACACTATGGAAAAAAAAATCATCTTCGCCCTCTCATACATGACCAAGGGAGCCATGCTCTCTTGGGCCTCCACCTGTCGTGCCACTTCCATCAATGGAACCACCGTCTCCCTAGGGATGTTCGAAGACTTCGTCAAAGATTTCAAAACCTCCTTCAAACAAACTGACATAGTCACCAATGCCATTGTTTGGCTCTCCACCAAATGAATTACCAAGGAAAAAGGGAAATACCTTCCCTCCCTCGCTACCTACACTGCAGAATTCCAAAATGTGGTAGCCAAATCCAAGATTTCCGATGAGAATGTCCTCATCAGCTATTACTCAGCCAGTATTCCCCTGGAACTCATGCGTCACATTATGTCAATGGACACTGTTCCTGCCACAGTCACAGAGTGGTATGCCAAAGCCACTCACTTACACACCCAGAATGAACGAGCATATGAAATCGCTCAATGTAATCACCTCCCCTAGAAGTCATCATACACCTCTTCAACACATGCTACCAAACCTTGTGACCCCAATGCCATGGATGTCAACATTATCTGAGTCACCAAGTTAACCCCTGACAAACGAAAATGATGCATTGAAAAGAATCTATGTTTTCGATGCTGACAACCAGGACACACCAGTACTGCCTGTCCCTATTTCACCTCCTTGAAAATGATCACCAGAAAAGTTAATGTCATCGAAAAGAAGGATGACTTACCAGAGCTTATGGAGATAGAAGACAATGATGATGAAGACACTACTCGATGAGTAGCCTTCATTCCCAAGGATTTTTAGAATAAGGACCTCGATTGATGCGAGTCTCCTCTTCTCTATTGTGTGCACCTGTACTAGTAAGATCTATGACTCAATCTATGGAAATTCCCCTCCAATTAGTCGTCCCTTCACACACAATGAAAACTGTTGACACCCACACCCTGGTAGACAGCGGTGCAGACATCTCCTGCATTGACTGGCAGTTCATTTGAAAAAACAGTCTGCCAACCAAGAAACTTGACAAACCCCTCCACGCCCAAAACACCAATGCCTCCTTCAATAAAAACGGAGATATTCAGTTCACCTGTACCCTCTTCATCAACATCGAAGGAATTGCCCAAGAAGTTACCTTCCATGTCATGGCCCTTTGCCGCACCAATGTCCTCCTTGGACTCCCCTGGCTTAAAGCCACCAACCCCATCATCAATTGGAAAACTCAAACCCTCTCCATTGATGAGTCCCTTGATGAGTCCAAACTTCTTTACTCCACCTTTTCCAAAGACACAAAAATCCACAACTTCACTCCCACGTATCGAAAAGAACTCCCTCACCCCCCTCATCATGTCCTTGTCTCCTCCGTCACTGACTACCACCTTGAAAGCTTTCTTGGAATAGAAACCGAGAAATTCTATCTCACCTGTGCCAATGACAACTGAGTCCTCCATCATATTATCCAATGTGGTTCCCAGTTTATCCCCATGGGATCTCCTATCATCGCCTGCTTGACCACCACCACGGAACTTGCCATGGCAGCTGAGAAGGCCAAACCCAAGGTCACCCTTTCCCCAGAATACACACAATATACTTCAGTCTTCTCCAAGGAAGCAACTGATCATGTACCCCTGTCTCGCCCTTATGACCATGAAATCAATCTCAAGGAAACTTTCACTCTGAAGATTGGAAAGATCTATCCCCTATCCCCTAATGAATGCAAAGCTACAGAGGATTTTCTGGATGAAAACCTTGTCGCTGGAAAGATCCATCCTTCCAACTCCCCCTAAGCCTCATCTTTCTTCTTCGTTAAAAAGAAAGATGGAGGACTCCATCCCTGCCAAGATTACCATTATTTAAATGAACACACCATTTGGGATGCCTATCCACTCCCCCTTGTCTCCGACCTTGTCAATAAACTCCGCAATGCCAAGGTCTTCACCAAATTCAACATACAATGGGGATACAACAACATCCATATCAAAGATGGGCACCAATGGAAAGCTGCCTTCATTACCCACAAAGACCTCTTTGAACCCACAGTCATGTTCTTTGGTCTCTGCAATTCCCCAGCAACCTTCCAACGGTTCATGAATGACTCCTTCAGGGATATGATTGCTGAAGGATGGCTTGTCATCTATATGGATGACCTCCTAATCTTTTTCCCCAATGAGGATACCCACACCAAATGCACCAAGTGTGTGCTGCAATGCATGGAGGAACTTGACTTGCATCTTAAACTGGAAAAATGCAAGTTCGCCACCTCGGAGGTAGAATATCTCGGCATGATTGTCAAACCAGGTCAACTCGCTATGGATCCAGTCAAACTTGATAGAATCGCTTCCTGGCCAACCCCATCCTCTGTTAAGAGTGTACACTCTTTCCTTGGTTTCGCCAATTTCTACTGGTGATTCATTCCCAACTATTCCAACATCACTCAACCCTTCGTTGACCTCACCAAGAAAAACCAACCTTGGTCTTGGTCCACCACTTGCCAATCTGTGTTCGAAGAACTGAAAAAGCTCTTCCTCTTCAAACCTTTTCTGCACCTCCCAGACCTCTCTGCCCCCTTTGCCATTGCAACTGACACCTCTAAATTTGCATCTGGAGCTATCCTTCTCTGAAAACAGACTCTAATGGTGAGTGGCATCCTTGTTCCTACCTCTTCCAGTCATTCTCTCCTGTGGAATGAAACTATGACATCTACGATCAGGAACTCCTTGCAGTCATCCGCGCCCTCAAATCCTGGAGGCACTACCTCCATGGCTCCTTCTTCTCAGTATAGGTCTTCACTGACCACAAGAACTTAATGTATTTCCATCAATCCCAAGCCCTCAACTGTCGCCAAGCTCGCTGGCTCCTTGACCTCTCTGATTTTGACTTAAAAATTGTCCATGTCCCCGGAAAACTCCTGGCCAGTCCAGATGCCTTGTCCCATCATCCTGATCTCCTCCCAGATTCCTCGATCAATGACAATGAAGAAGTCACCCTCCTCCCCTGCTCACTCTTTGTCAGTCTCATCAACACTGACCTCTCCCGCCGCATCCGAGCCACTACTCCTTCGGACCCCACTGCCATGACCACCTTACAATCTTTGGATGAGTCTACCCCTCTCCATCTCCATTCCCGCCTCTCCAATTGGCAGAATGAAGAGGGGGTTCTCACCTTCTGTGACCACATCTTTGTGTCCAACAATCCTACCCTCCGCCGCTCCATCCTGGAATGGTGTCATGATCATGAGACTGCCAGCCACCCTGGCTATCTCAAAACCTGCCAACTTGTCTCCACAGAATTCTGGTGGCCTGGCCTGGCCTTCTTTGTTTGAAAATACATCGAGGGCTGCGCCGTATGCCAGCAGAACAAGGCCAACACTCATCTGACCATTCCCCCACTCACACCCATCTGCTCATCCGCCTCGTGCCCCTTCCAATAAGTCTCTTGTGACCTGATCACTGACCTTCCTTCTTCCTCCAACTTTGATGCCCTTCTGGTTGTGGTCGACCATGGGCTTACTAAGGGGGTAATTCTCTGCCCTACCAAGAAAACCATCACTGCCAAAGGCATAGCAGTGCTCTTCTTCCACAAGGTCTACCTCCGCTTCGGTCTCTATGACAAGGTTATCTCTGACTGTGGCCCACAATTCGCCTCTGCCTTCACTCAGGAGTTAGGAAAACTCCTCAACTATGACCTATCACTCTCCACCACCTACCATCCCCAAACCGATGGAGAAACCGAATGCATCAACCAAGAGGTTGAAACTTACCTCCACATCTTCTGTGGAAATCACCCTACCTTATGGGCTGATTCTATCTCCCACACAGAATTCACCCACAATCACCACCCCCACTCTGTCACTGGACAATCTCTGTTCTATCTCATGATGGGATATGAACCCCGTGCCCTTCCCACAGTCATTTCCACATCTTCTATCCCCACAGTCGAATCTAGACTCAAGACCCTTACCACTGCTTGAGACAAAGCCCTCGCTGCCCATGAACTTGCTCGCCAAGTCATGGCCTCCCACACTTGCCAAAACTTCACCTCCTTCACCAAAGGGCAGAAGGTCTGGCTTGAAGCCAGAAACCTGAAGTGTTCTGTGGCAAACCCCAAGTTCGCACCCAAGAGAGAAGAACCCTTCACTATCATGAAAGTCCTCTCTCCAATTATGTACCAACTCTGTCTTCTGGTCACATGGAAAATCCACAACATGTTCCACACTTTTCTCTTATTGCTCTATTGCAAAAACAGCATACATGGGCCAAACTTCTCTCAACCTCTACCTGACCTAATAAAAGGAGAAGAAGAATACGAGATCGAGAAGATCTTATGCCACTGTGGGACCCCATCCTCCCATTCCTTCCTGATCTGATGAAAGGGATACTCAGCCGAAGAAGATTCCTGGGTCTCTGAACAGGATTTGAAAAATGCCAAGTCCGCTCTTGTTAATTATAAAAAGCAACATCTCTCTGTCTTCTCCCCTCATACCTTCTGATCTATCTCCACCACCATGTCCTCTGTCAACACCTCTGACTCTATCTCCATCAACTCATCCCGTCCCCCCACTCCTCCACCTTCCATTAATACCATCTTTGACTCCTCTATGTCCCTCATTCATATTACTATACCTTCCATTCCTCCTGTTCCTCTTCTCTCTCATCTTTCATCTCCACCTCCTGAACCCTCATCTACTATCCTGTCTCCAGGCTGGTCCAGTAACCCACTCCCCAGTTGGGAGAACCCTACCCCATGGATTCCACCTGTCCTCAAAAACCCTGCTGAACCCCACATCTCCATTAGTGCCATCTCCATCCCTCTATTCACTCATTGTCTGCAAAACCTCCCTGATGACCCCTCCTTCCAGTGGATGAGAAACCTCCTCCATTATCCCTGCCTCCTCTCATCCCTCAACAGTCATCTCGACGTCACCTCCCCCCTCTGGAGCCTCCATTGGGCTTATCTCCAAAATAAATGCATGGGAAATCTCCTCTCCCTCGTTTCCTCTGAACAAAGTCTTGGCTGTCATTGGGACCTCCTAGTTAACATCCACTGCACCCTTGAGGGAGATATCCTCTCTACCCTCCATCAATTAGAATTCCCAGGTCTCCTTAACAAAATTGACCGTTTCTTGTATGAAACACAGATGCTTGATGACCCTCACTCCCATCCCACCTACATCGCTCCATCCACTTGGGTACCAACTGACCCTTCCCCCTATGGCCCAGTAAATCCAATCCCTATCAAAGTCGCACAAGAGCACACTCACATTGCACAAGAAATCCACCTTCACAGCATCATCATAGGGAACCTATTGACGCCCCTCTCCCCTCCGGTCATCCTCACTACGCGGAAACCTGCCATGAGTGCCATCACCTTGGACATACTCGCCCCAACTGTTGTTGGTACCAATGCCCCCATTACCTACACTTCCAACCGGGTCATTCACAATACCACTGCCCACTCTGTTGTCCTCATACCCCCACTCCTCCATTGACATCTCCATCTGTCTCTACACACTCCTCTCATTCCTCATGATCATCTGCTCCTCACCCTGTTCCTCTGGCCAGGAACACCCACCATATGCGTCCCACAAACACTTTTGCTCCACGTCGTTGCAACCAATGCTCTGCTTCCCTATATCCCATGTCACCAGAGATTGACAATGACATCTGGGATGATGCTGCCTATGCCAACACCACCAGGTCCCCAGGCCCTTCTTACACGAACTTCTGACTCACCGGGTTCATCCCTTACCCTTCTTTGGGGTTTCAGGGCTACTAAAGGGGTAATGTTACAATTTACTTCACTTTGTACACTTTTCTCTTTGTTCTTGACCTCTCCAGATGGGGACCAACCCCACTGCAACATGTACAGTGTCCCCTCTGCTGAACTCTTCACTTAGCAACCTCGATTAGCTAAGTACCTATGCCTATCTCTCATTTATCATCCCAATTACATACTTTTCAATATGATCATATTGTTTGTCATTTCTGCTTACCTATTGTTGTTCCTCAGCGTTCTCTGATGTTCCATATGACATCATCCTTCCCATGACTAATCATTCTTCTCCCTTCTTTCATATGCCATCCAATTAGTCATCATTCCCACATCTTACTTATATAAACCCTTCATTACAACTGATGTATCCTCAGCTAGTCTTACCCTGGCAATACATCTCTTGTCCTCTTCCCTCCGGATCTCTCTAAGACTTCATCCTACTTCTGAGTGGATGCTTGCTCTCTTCGTTGTAGCTTGCTATGTGTCCCACCACCTTCTAAGCGGAGTAACCTTCATCATCTCGGTTGTCATCTGACCGCTTGTCCTTCACCTTTGAAGTGTAGGAAGACCTATCCTTGTTGAGCGATGTCTTGAATCTGCATCCACCATCTATCAATGGAAGTCCTCAGTTCTCACCAGGTCTACATTCATCCTCACCAAGGCCAAATATAACAGAAACAGGCCAAAGAGGAGGAACAGAAGAATCTAAATATCTACTGCTTTTAAGTAAGGCAGTGAAGCTTGCATTTTTGCTCGCCTTCTTCTGCAGCTGCTCATTTTCTTGGTCAGTAATTTCTGGCCAGTGCTGCATAGACAACATCCTCCTGATCAGTACCTAGGAGGGCTTTGATCAATCTTTGAATGGAGAGGGAGCATCAGTAGATTTCTGGTTCATCCTCCCAGAGAGTGGATCTCATCCTTCTGTCAAACAACTCATTCCATCTCCTAATATCCATACCTCTGAAGGTGTTGTAGCACCTCACATTATCTCCCATCTCCCATCCACCTGGCCAGTCGTCCATCCATTCCTCGTCTCTGAAACGATCATTTGGGTGTAGTGATTTCATCAAATAAATGTTCACATAATTTGGAGGGAAGATATCTCGCCTGAATACTTCATATCCCTGCCCATGTACTACCATCGTCTTAATTTCCCCATAACAGCAACTGGGGAATGCCCAACCTGCTCCCTCAAGGGCTTGAGAGATTGTCTTGTCAAGGTATTGAAGACCATTGACAGTAATGGGGAACCCTGTTTCAACAGGGCGGATCCAGAAGGGGACCACTTGTCTCTGAGACTGACAGACTTGAAGAAGGCTGAGCGGTGTCAGGTGATGCAGGTATACTGGGTCCATGAAGAACCATTGGTGGAGATTGTCATTGATCTCTACCTTGACTTCCAGAGAAGGCTGGTCAATTAGGCTCTTCACTGGAAAGAATGATGTGTAGAACGCCATTCCTGAGTACTTGATGGCTGCGTCGTGGACAGGGACTGCTTCCAGCTGATGAAGATTCAGTGCTGGGTTGGTTCCAACCAGAGAGTCATAATGGTATGGGTGAGGGAGATCTTCCAAGTGGAGTAGGCGCCACTCCCCTTGATCGAATAGCTCCTCTTTTCCTTTGTAGTTGTGGAGGAGATCTTGGGGGTCCACCACAAAGGGAAGTTGAGAGCAGAGTACTGGGTACACCAGAAAGTTGAATGGAGGATGAGGAGGATTAAGAGGAATGTGCCTGGTGACCAGAGGACAGTAGCTATGTGCCCCTTGGAGATCTCTGGGGGCATATCACTGGCAAACAATGTTGTTGATATTAGACTGGTGGTTGGCTTCCATGTTGGTCGATGTATGGAGGAGAGGGGATTGGGAGTGTTGGGATTTGGATGGTTATGAGGGTGGTTGGAGTGGTAAGAGATGTGTTGATGTCCAAGAAGGATGCAATAGTATTAGAGAGATCTTCAGCCTGAGAATTAGAAGGCTGAATGGGAACTGGTGCAACAATTTGACCAGATTGGAGAGGTGTCGGAGGAAAGGATTGATCTGATGGAACTCCAAAGGAAATCCTATTGTTCTCTACCAGATATTTGATAGGTTGTGGAGACTGGATTCACCAAGTAACCAAAAAAGGATTGTTAGTTAATCTCTGTGTATTCTCTCTAATAATATCTCTCCCACCATGATGATGGATTTCTCCTCACTCAATTGCATCTTGGCAAATCAAACAAGGGATCTCGAATAGAACACCAGGAGAGACAATTCTAGTGTCAGCAATTGGTCTTGGAAGAGTCTTGGAGTAATAGATCAGTGCTTCGTTAAGTTGAGCACTTTGATCTCTTGAATCTGATGTAAAAGGAGCAGAATTTGCAGAAGGAGTTGGAGCAGGAGTGTAAGAACCAGCAGAGTATACTGGAGGGGAAGGAGCAGCTTAAGTGCTTACGCTTTGAGGTCTTGGAAGACACCTAAGCATAAGAATAAGATTGTGAGCATGATCATTGATTTGAAAGTTGAATAAACAATCAAATGTCTCAGCTGATTGCTGGAAGATCAGCTATCCCTGATCCCTGATGAGATGTACAATCACATCGTCATGATACCATGTAATGGTATTGACTCTGACTGCTTCATTGATCAGCATAATGACGCATATAATGTCTAGGAGGTGGTTCAGAAACCACAGATCATTGTGTGAAACAGATGGAGGCATCAGTGATATCAAATGGACGAACTCCACTGTTATGTGGGGCTCATAACCTTTTGAGATACAAGGATATCCCGAATTGCAAAGGGACAAAGGAATATGGCTCAAGTAGGAACACTTACTTAAGGTTAATGATCTAAGGTTGGACCAAGAGTCTTGCACTGAGGATCAGAGCAGTTATGGAATGAATCAAGAGTGAACTCATTAGAGATAAGATGATCCTAAAGATTGATCTTATATAGGGGTACATGATATTTACATCTATGTACTGATTTGTATACAAGAACAAATGTTCTATCATATTCTGTACCATTCTAACCAATAGAAGAATGAAGAAAGAGAATGGTATGATTCTCTAGATCATCTGATCTAGGATGGTATGATATTGCACCATATGTTATCTAATCATGGATCAGATGATCTCATCACATGACGATCATGGATGGTGTAACATGTAGCTTAGTCACTTTGAGATTTTATCTAATACATTAGGCATGAGTCATCATTAGGATAAGCATGACTCATTTGGTAGTTAGCATGACTCATCCATTAGGATAAGGAGTGACTCATCACAACACCAAATCTCAACAGGTACCGTTGCTGTTGACATTTGTTGTGGATTTAAGTGAAAGCTAATGCTGCCCAATACACAATCAATTGATGGATTGTAGTGGGTGAGCCATATGTGTCCAAGTACAAGAGCACAAGAGGAATTCAGTGGAGTTACAAAGAATGTTTCAGAGGTGACATCACCTGAGAGGAAATGAAGATGGAGCTTGACAGTTTGGGTAATGGTGGCATTGGAGGTTCCATCAAGGAGGTGGAGCTGAAGCAGAGGTATAGTGGAAGTGGGAACAGAGTGTTTATTCATAAACATCAAAGCTACAAAACAATGTGTAGACCTGAAGTCAACTAAGGCAGAGATAGAGGAAGGAGCATAAGCATCAATGAAAATGGAAGGCATAAGGGCATTAGGGTCTGAAAGAGTGGATGTATTGAGACAGATCTCCTTGGCTGCACAAGGGGAGTCAATGTGATCCCCAGGGTGTGCAGAATACTGTGAGTGGCTGACTATTTTTTTTGGCTCCATAGGAGCATCAGCATCAGCTGTCGGAGCAACCTTGGCTGTCTGGGCCTTAGTCTTTGAAGTCTTCAAAGTTGACTTAGGACAATCCTTAGCCATATGTCCAGACTGTTCACAGAACAAGCAAAGCTTTTCTCTAAAGCAGTATTGATGCTCTTCTTTGGTCAGCTTGCCATCCTTGCCTAGGTGAGAAGGCATGGTGTCAGACTTGGGTTTAGCAGATTTAGCAGAGTTGGATGTAGAGCCAGAAGACGACGCATTTACCTTTAGAGTGGAGGATAAAGCAGATGTGGAGTTGGACTTAGAGGTGGAGTTAGATGTGGATGATTTGTTGTTAGTGGAGTTAGAGGTGGATGAGGTGGAGGTTTTAGTCTGACGAGAGATCTCCAATTTGTATTTCCAGTATCTGACATCAATGGTCTGGGTCAATGAGTAGAGGTTGGAGAGCATGGCAGGCTTGCTAATGTGAGAAACCTCATCCTTGATTCAATCAGGAAGGCCATGGTGGAGGGCCCTGCCTATAACCACATACTTGACTGGCCAACTGATTGAACTCAACCATATATTTGTTGATGCACTGATCATCTTTCATGACCAGACTGTCCAACTGATGTTCCGCATCTCTGACTGGATCATGTGGGCCAAAGTTCTCCTTCAGCTTGCAAATGAACTCCTGATAGTTGTTCATCCAGATCAGACATAGGATCAGATTGTTGGAGTTAAGAATATCTGGTTTGAACCATGAATATCTGGTTTGAACCATTCAAGGGCCATACCCTTCAAGTAGGACTATGCATAGGTGACTTTGGCACAGTTAGTGAGAAAGGCTTTAGGGCAGTTCTGGAAATTGAGCTCACATTGTACCAAGAAGGTGTGGAGTTTGTGAGAGTTCATGCTGTCAAATGTATCAGGCTTGCAGACTTTGGTCTGAGCAGAGGTGGAGTCTTTGCCACTGGGGGTGGACTTGGCTAGCATCTCAACCACTTGAGCGATGGTGAGGACTGCATTGGTAGGAGTGCCTGGTTGCTGTTGTGTGCAGCTGGACAAATGGGATGGGAGAAGGGGAATGCTGGTGGCACCAGAACTGGACAGAGTATGGGGAGGGCTCCCTGCATTGTTGCCCTTGTAGAGATTAGTGAGGTTGTCAGGGTCAGGTTTAGAGTCAGGGTTGGGCATAGGTGGATGACAAGGAGCAGAGGCAAAAGAGGGTTTGTGGGTTGCTGGAGAGCAATGTGGAGTACAATGAGCAAAAGAGAGGAATTCTCTGAATCCACCAGAGGTCATACAGCCAGGGACAGATGGGTCTTCCTCAGATGGAGGTGATTGACAAGTGTGAGATGTGTGAGTCTGGATAAAACTGCGATAGCCAGGGGCCATAGTGAGGAGTTATGTATCTCCATATCTTCTATGGAAACCACCCCACCTCGTGGGCTGACTCCATCTCCCACATGGAGTTCGCTCATAATCACTGTCCCCACTCCATTACCAGACAATCTCCATTCTATTTCATGATGGGATATGAACCCTGCACCCTTCCCTCAGTCATCTCTGTGTCTTCTATCCCCGTTGTTGAGTCTAGACTCAAAACTCTCACTGCTACACAAGATGAAGCCCTTGCCACCCATGAACTTGCCTGCCAAGTCATGGCCTCCCACATCTACCGAAACTTCACCCCTTTCACCAAAGGACAGAAAGTCTGGCTTGAAGCCAGAAACCTGAAACAATCTGTCGTGAATCCCAAATTCGCCCCCAAACAAGAAAGACCCTTCACCATTATGAAAGTCCTATCTCTGATTACATACCAACTCTGCCTCCCTACTGCATGGAAAATTCACAACACATTACATGCCTCTCTCTTATTGCCCTATTGTGAAAACAGCATACATGGGCTGAATTTCCCTCAGCCACCATCTGATCTCATAGAAGGAGAGGAAGAATACAAGATTGAGAAAATCTTACACCACTACAAAACTCCATCATCCCATTCCTTCCTGATCTGATGGAAGAGATACTCAGCCGAAGAAGACTCTTGGGTCCCAGAATAGGACTTGAAAAATGCAAAGTCTGCTCTAACCAACTATAAAAAGTGGCATCTCTCTGTCTTTTCCCCTTTTCCCTCTTAACTCCTCTCCCTCACAATAACTTCCAACAATGTCTTCATCAACTCATCTCAACCTCCTACTCCTTCCCCCTCTGTTACTACAATCTTTAATTCTTCTATGTCTCCTGTTACTATACCTTCTGTCTCTTCTATTTCTCTTCTTGTCCACCTTTCATCTCCTTCCCCTGAATCCTCGTCCACTGCTGTTATAGTTCAGGCCCACGTATGCTCTATTTTTCATTTTTACCTTTCGCTCATATGCTTGCATCACTGAGCACCGTTTTACCTTAGTCGATTTCTCTTTCCAAAGTC
>QFEQ01001458.1:356-20568 GCA_003316335.1 Hemileccinum impolitum
TTCATGTTCGTGATTAGGTGGGAGTGGGACATGAAGGAGAGACTATTTGCAACACAATGTCTTGGCCAAGAGGCTCCAGTTTGAATGGTTAGGCTGTATGAATGGGTGTTAGTCTGTATGTGGCTGTGGAAGTACAAACACACTGGCACACAAATGGTCACCGGCTGTGGTCATGCGTGATTGCACTAAAAGATTAGTTCTTCACATTTGTGCACCGTCTGTCAGAACTTGATTTTTACTCTTCACTTCTTCACGCCTTCACAGACTCACAGAATCTTCTTGAACATTCCATAGGCTTATCTATGACGTAGTAGTACACGCATAGGCCTCATGTCATGGTCCATGCACACTCTTGAACAGTATATAAGTAGGTAGTATCCTATATCCTATTCCCCACTCTTGGAATAGTATTTTCTTGCCCTGTAACTGTTCTCTTTGAGCAGCCAGAGTTTGAGCCCTTACACTGTTGGATTCAGCTTTACTGATGAGGTGAAGTCTTGTTGGATGATTACAAACCTCTTATATTGTGCATCACAGTATATGACCCTTTACTCTATACAAAGATTTGGTCAGCCATTTTGTAAAGTTTTTGTAATTCAATCACATTGGAAGGAAAGTCTATCCATGATGGGCCAGTGAGCAGAATAAGCTAATCATATTTTATTTAAATACAATGCCTTCCAATTGTATATTCTTTACAAATAATATTACAGTTTATTTGGCATCAAAAAAAGGCCATGGCATGCTATCTTAGTTTCAGTGACATGGTTTTTTGATTTACCTTTATTCCTTTCTACTTAGCCACCCCACTACCGTTTGAGGGTTGGATATTTCAATATCAACCAGTATGTGGTTGCATAGCCATAGCTTACTCAATCCACAGTTTAGTTTCGAACTGTACTGTAGTTATTCTTTAGTGAACTAGAGTCTTCTACTAGCAGTCACTTCACTGTACATTTGACTTTGTCCATTGTCATCAACATTCATACCAGCTTGTCTCCCTAATGGCCTTGCCCTCTTGGTCTGCTGTCTCAATATTCTTGCCGACAACCTCTGTAAGGGCTCAAACTCTGGCTGCTCGAAGAGAACAGTTACAGGGCAAGAAAATACTATTCCAAGAGTAAGGAATAGGATACAAGATACTACCTACTTATATACTGTCCAAGAGTGTGCATGGACCATGACATGAGGCCTATGCATGTACTACTACATCATAGATAAGCCTATGGAATGTTCGGGAAGATTCTGTGAGTCTGTGAAAAGGTGAAGAGTGAAAATCGAGTTCTGACAACCTCCCTCATCTCGTTATCTGCCAGCAACTGCCACATCCTCATACTCAAATCAAGGCATATCAAGAATGATGGTGAACACAGGAGACGACCGCCCACTCATATCCGAGTCAGTTCCATGAATCTCGGGATGAATCGTGATGCATTGATGAGTGAATGCCAAGCGCAAATGGGCGTTGCATCGCCTCAAGGCCGCACATGGTCCATTAATATGTTGCTCAACTCGTTTGCATTCATTTGTGTTGTGTCTGGGTTTACCACACTTTCTACAGTTGCATAGCCACGCGGCTGGCTTTGGTTGTTACTGTAGACGTAGTTGTGGTTGTAGTTGTAGTTGTTTTTCCGAACAGATTGTCGAATGCCGAGAAGGCATCTGGGGTTGTGACGATGACCTATGTTTGGTTCAGCACTAAGGTTTAGTGAACGCCGAGCCAAACACACATTTGGTTCTCAAAAAATCTGGTTCGAGCCGAAGCTCAAAACTCAGTGGACCTGTCCATCTTACATCACGGGGAACTGGGATCCCATTTTCCCAGAGAGTACGTGCTAATATTAGCACCATTCAGTATATCAGGTAGTGGTCAGAATGATGCAGGAACTGCATAGGATTGCCAGCTAGCGCTAACCGGTTCCCTGAATGGCAAGTACAATTTCAATCCGGCACTCGTTGGTGTCAGAAGGCGATCCTTTCGTGGATGCGTATGGGGTGGTATGCTTGCGACGGCATCGCAGTCAAACCTCCATCAGTAAACCGGCTAGCTGATAGCCGATGGTAGCCAATGGTCAGTACTTGGTTTTGTGGATGCATATGGTCTAATGCCTGCGACGGCATCGCAGTTGAACCTCTACCATATCTCTGCACTATCCAGCTCTGGTAAACCCGGTGGGGTGAACTGGTTGCCAGAAACCTATAAGAGGGTGGTCCTGACACAATTGCATCCCCAGGTCACTCCTCTTCTTAAATCCCCTTCGTCGTGCTATATTCAAATGTTAATCTCCAATTTTGCTGATATTGTAACCTTCCCTGCATGTGATTACCTGGGCTATAGCTTGGACTTCACCACTGCCAGTCCATTAGACGTCAAATCGGTTTGTTCTCAAAGATTACTGAAGGCTAGCGCTGACTCTGCGTCATTATTTAGCTTGTTGCGGCAGTCAAGCGAGCACGTAGAATTATTGAGTACTATCCCGATGAAAACACACGAAAACTTGAAGTAGGCAAGTATTCTGCATGCCACAACCCGATACTACTTGCTTATTTGAATCTACAGCTGGCGTCGTCTATGATGTACCGAGGTGCATTAGTGTCACCAAATGGAACACAAGCAATGGAAATTATGTCACCTACCATACCGGTACTGAAGCAACCTCGTCACTCATGGCTGACACATCTCTCTCTGGACGTTACCTTGCTGTGTCTGCCAGTGCTTCTGTGTCCTACGCAATTGACAAGGCCTACAGAAGAGAAGACCAGTGGGCCATGTACAGTTTCAATGCGGATACATACCTCGCTTCGCTGCAGAACTATGCTGACCTACTTGCCGAGACCGCACTTGCAAGGAGACTTGCGGAAATGAGTCCTATCAAAGATGGTAGTAACAAGGACATTGTCCATGACTGGAAGGACTTCTTTGCGTCCTGGGGCTCCCATGTTATCCTTAATTCCGCATTTGGCGCCAGATTCCAGTTGGTAAGTTGGAGGATCAATCCCTTGTGATGCACCATTCCTCACCGCTTTTCGCGACTACCAGAGCGTCTGGGCATCCAACTCTGACAATTCTGTCAATCAGAAATTCTCCACAAATGTCACTGCTGCATTCGATGGCATTGTTTCAGGTGGCAGCTTTGATGCTTCCGTGAAGACAGAAGATCAATACAAGACATTCTCCGAGTTCAAGCAGGATAAGATTTCCATCATGGGCGGTGATGCGGAGCTGGGCCTCAGGCTCACAGCGAATCCTGCACAAAACGACTTGTTTGAAGAATGGGCAGGTTCTGCTGCTAAGGACTCAATCATTACTGGTTTTAACATCGTCGAGTTGTGGGTGTTGATGAAGGATTCTTCCAAGAAAGAGATTCGAGATGCTGCTAGCATGGTCATGAGTGCGTATAATTATATCGTCCAGCACCCTCAGGCATACCAGACCGCTGTCACATTCGACATCCAAAGCGACTGTGAGTTCTTCCCTATGACTCAAGTGGTACACGATCGTTGATATGGATGTAACAGGGGCCGAGTTCAACTTGCTGTCGCCCGAGGCTGTAATCATACCTGACACCAAGAATCCGTTCCCGGCCAAAACGGTATCCTCAAACACCCGTGTTCAATGGGGCAAGGAGCATAGCCACCAGTATGAACGCAAGACGCTCATGTAAGAATGGCTCGTTAGGCAATACGTGAACTCTTGCTGACGGTGTGGACTCGACTACCAGATTCTATGTCGTCAATGATGGCTCGCCCATTGATTTCTCTATCTCGCACGGAAGCAACGGTGCGAAGCCAGGGCAGGGCAGGGCAGAAATAAGGCTCGAGGGGGTATGTATCCTAAGATATCGCAGCGAGTCATGCTGAACCCTCTCTTCGTAGGCGAATTACTTGAATGACAAAATCACTGGTACGTCTTTCCATATGCCAATTTAGTGCACAGCGTTCCATCCTAACAATTGTATTCTGTGCAGATAACGTGTGGAACACCGTATGGTTCTATCACAGCCCGGTCTCGGCCAAGCCTGCGACAACGACTTTGAACCTGTCTCGTAGGGTACGTAAGTGGGATGACATCCTTAGGGAGTATTTGAAAGAGATTGGTGCCATCGAGTGGTTGTAGACTTGTAGTCATCCTTTATCCAAGTACCATCCTCGATGCCGCGGTAGAAAGTTCCCTGCGACACGAGAGCTCTGTCCCCGTTGAATGTATGCGATTCTTGTTGTATGTGCCGAAATCGCTGTTCGCCACATGAAATGATCAGTTTTTTGCGTTAATATCATGATCAGGGTGAACGCTGCCTCTGAGATCCGCCTGGTTGTGGCATGACTCGTACAGCGATGTGCACATATGGTCATAGGTAATCAACATTCGCATTGGGAGAGGATAAGGTGCATGGATTTATCAAGTTGAACAGATCCTCTGGGCATCATAGGGGGTAATAAGAAACCATTCTCCGCATACAAGGGACGATGCTGTTTGCAAGTCTAGTTGATCTGCACAAATGTAAAATTTCGTCACTAGGTCGCCGGTTCGGACAAGAAAGCGAGGGTCAACATTGAAGACTAACGAAATCCTAAATATGACAGACTACACGACAATATTGCAGCTCGTGATTTGTCAGTGGCGGTAGCCCGTATGCTCAAACCAGAGGGGTGCTACCACGACCAATCTTCACGTGTACTGAGATACGGACTGCTTCTGACAATGGTCCATGGGGGGCGGGGCGGAACCTGGTCTGTCGTTGGAAAGGCGGGGCGATGATCAGGTGTTATACCATGGGCACCCAGACCCGGCGGACCGAGAGGTTGAGCGCCACTGTGATGGTGCAAACCATTTGATAGATCATTTGGCGGACGACTTGGCGGACCATCAGATGATCCAGGCGGACCACGGCTCGAGGAAACGCGATGGCGCAAACCATTTGGTAGACCATTTGGCAGAGGCGACCTCTTTGCTTTCAAACTCTTCGCATTGTTTAGCTTCTCTTGAAACCAAGATCTACATAAAAGATAACATTCCTTACCCGGGTATGGACATGACCGGGGCAACGGCAGCCATGATAAGTGTTACAGAGAGTGCTGGCAAACACAGGCGCATCTTCAAATTGCGAAGTTGTTATAGTTGACAAAAGGGGGTTAATAAACGATGCGTTTTCTGGCCGTCAACGGCGAGCTGATGGTGGTAAATAAGAATAAAAGGCTAATGAAAAGCATGCTGTGAGCAGGTCGATACGGGATAGGTATGTCGACTTACTAGCCAGTACCTGTGAGTAAGAACGACGTAGAACCCACTGCTGAAAAGGGAGCCGGTGAAAAGGGACGACATTTATACACTCGGGAAACGACTGAGGAGGCTGTTTCAAACTCTGTGAAAGGGTGATACTCGTAACAACAAAACATACACGACACCGGTTCTCTTGCGAAACAATTGATGGTAACACTACTTTTTGATGTCTCATGTGCACCTTTGACTCATCTCGGATAATACCCTTGAAATCACTGGCTGCTAGTACTGATTGGTGATGAAAATAAGGTTAGGGGCCCGCCGGCGGGCTAGTTGAAACGCACGTCTTGATAGTGTCATTCCTCAGCATCTTATCGCCGTTCAATGACACGTAGCATCATGAATAACATGCCACCTCCAGTACCAAGATCGCATACAACGGTAGGCCCCATATCTGTGACCCTTGGCTTGCTTGCCCATCGAGAGATACTTGGCGGCGTGACATTGCAACAAGGCTCGCCGCGTGGTGATACGGATTAGTACAGCATGAAGAGATGAGGGCACTTTCCCGACCTGCGTGTATTACGCATCCCCTTGACGCTCGTCTAACATGTGCCATGTCCTGTGACACAAGGGAACGGCGTATCCCGGAAGCCCAAGCGCATGCGGACAACCCCCGAGTAGTGATGGACAGGTTCAGTCCGGTCCTGTTCAATGAAGATTTTCCTGAACGCTGAACTGGACGACACATTCAGTTCTGTGTTTTCTCTGAACGCCGAACCTAACGCATGGTGAACGTCACGACCGCATGAACTAGGCGATTTAGTAGTGCCAGCCTGTCACGGACTGCCGGCCCGGGTGAGTGACTGGAAACCTGGAATTGAAGTGCTGAGTGTGTCGGCCCCAACTGATTTCAAGTAGCCCTGCTACGGTTATACGTACTATACATCTTTACACTGTGCCTCTACAAGTTCTAGTTCTATCACCCAGCGGTGGTCATCCAAGTCCATCATCGCCTCCATCGTCGTCCTCCGTTCCGGTCGTCGCCGCGCTGGAGACCGTACGCCCGACGCAGACTCATGATCGTCCCCCACCCCAGCTAGAGTATCCCGCACCATGCCTATCCCTGCCAGAGCAACCCGCCGCATACCCCGCGCTGGACTCGCCGTCGTCGCTTGGAGGACCTGTGCAAAATCAAGTGCAAACGAAGGGGGCGTCGGAGGTGGTAGGCTCGGCGTCGTTTCATGCGAACGACTGAATGATGCAAGATAAAATGAACGTTGAGAGAGGAGAGGGGAGAACGCACCGACCCAACTCGCCGCTACAACATACCGCCCATAGATTTCCAAGCGCATCGCCCGCTTGTGAGAGGGGTATCTCGACGCTTTGGGTATGGGCAAGGTAACATACATTGTACAGCAACATCGCAAATGCGGTCGTAAACGATGCCTTGAGTTCTGCGGGTGGTGCGAGCGTCGTCGAGGAAGCTGTTGTGGAAGCAGAAGGCGGCACAGACGTCAGAAGGGGGGTTTGCGGAGACGAAGGCGACGAGGAGGACGAAGAGGAGGCAGTGAGGTGTAGCGGGTGTTTCGTTGTCCACCTAGACACCCGATCGACATAAAAACCAGATATAGTGGGATGCAAAAGAACTTACTTGGCCCGGCTACCGGATTCCCCGCCTTTACCAGCTCCAATCCACGGTTGTCCAACACCAAACTTTTTTCCGGTCCATTCCGTCTCGAAAGGAAGTTTAACACCAAGATAAAACGTGAGCAACCCAAGGAAATGGATGGCATGTGTGATGACGGCGTTGATGTGATCTGGGGGATAGCCTGATGCGTGAAGATATGTGAGGACGACGGGTGAGACAGGTCCCATAGAAATCCAACGTACGTCGAATGTCCCCCGGCACTGGGAGGATCAAATCGCCAATAGTCCACTCACCCTTGATCCCAGCCTTTCCTCTAATCGGGGGTCGTCCGCCGACCTCGACGACGTGAAAGACTTCGACGAGCTCTTGAACGAGGCCCGAACATGCACGCGAAAGTGCAGCCGAGAGTGTGTGCAACTCCTGCGTCTCTTTCGCAGCCAGACTCTCCAATGGCGGTGCAGGTACAAGACGAGCGGCAGAGAGCGTCCGTCAACGCGCTGCGAGGGACTCGTGCAGCTGACGCGACCGTTCACGTCCTGGGGAGGGGGGAGGGGATGAATCAGAAATACGAAGGCGTCACACAAAGCCGCGACAGATGCACTGGTATCATTGTCTCGCTTCAGTCTCGCCAAACCCTCTGCGAGCTCCTCGACCCGCTTCTGGCAGATCGCTACTCCAGCCCTCGTCACTCTCGCACCTTCGATCGCTTTGAGGGCGCGTGTGGCTTTGGTGACTTGTTCATCGCGATCCTTTCCGAAGTGCTGTGTTTGCAGGCGAATGTCGCGTAGGCTGTTTTGGAGAAGGGGAAGCTGATTGTCCGCGAAGCCTCGTTCGGCTTACTGATTTCGTAGGCAATGTTCGCAATAAAATTGGCGTTGTCTGAGCTCACAATTCTTGCATTCCATGGCACTATTTCGACGGTCGACGCGCGTTCAGCCTCAGCGTTATGGGATGTGCAGATGCTGATTGACATGCTGCACGGCCGATGAGCTTCAAGCCAGTCGATTAGTCCTTACATAAAGTCCATCCGTAATATTTTTGCAAAAAATGTGCACCCTAGGAATGGAGATAAAGCTCATACTAGTAGCATGCTGTTCTCACATACTTCGGCAAGCTTAGAAAACATGATGTTCGGGTGGCACAAAACAGATTACATTTCGGCCTGTCTCCCATCTCTTCTACGACATTGATCATGGCTCGTGTTCAAGTTGTTCAAGTCTGCCTGCCCATTCAAACTGCTACATCCACTACCGAATGGATTCACGCTCTCTCCCTCCCGCGGGAAGATATCGAAAGACTCACCCTTTGCCCCCTCAAGTGGCTTCGCTTTGCCACATTTACTTTGTGGCGCCAAGGGTGGTTTCTCCGAGTCTGCTACTCGAGGAGGCGAGATAGTCGACTATGAGAACGTCTCGTTCGACAACCTTGCTGATAAATATTACTATACCCCCGACGGTTAGCTTGTGCTTCCCGCTCTATCAATATCTTCTGACGGTGCGTCGAGATAGACATATTTCATCTTGTTGACTACCAGGCATTTAATGACCAAATCACATCAAGTGTACTTACTCTACGACGCTCCATCTTTCGTGAGGATGTTTGCAGACGCGATGACAGATGTGTTATCACGGCCAAACAAAGTGAATATTGCGATGCGGCACATATTATACCCAGAAGCAAAGGCAGTGAAGTATGTTCTCCGATCTCGGCACCCATTCCCTCTGGAAAACGATGTTGATATCAACTGCGTCGAGAATGGAATACTTTTGCGCAAAGACCTACATTTAAGCTTTGGCTTTGCTGCAGCTGTATTTCTCAAGGTACGCCCAGAATTGGATATATATGCCCCCTCCGCGCTGATATCCAACATGCGCCGTGTTCAGACTCCCAATTTTGCGATGGTACCCGCCGATGTTCCACAGATTGAACAAGGTCCTATTCCACACAGCCGGATGACGTTACAGTATATGGAGCCACCTACGGACTCGGACCTAGATTCTGTTCCGCAAGTAGACGTTCGAGCCGACTGGTCCCGTGATGAACTACCACCTCCGCCCAGCATTCTGCTTGACTTCATGTATGGGGCTGCCATTGTCGAGCGTTGGAAGTGCGATCGTCTGCGCGACATGCTAGAGAAACGGTTTAAAGACGACTTCAGTAAAATCCTGGCTGAAATCCCAAAACGTTCCGCCCCCGAACAGTCCGAAGGTGAGCCAGATGATCCAAAGGATCACGATTACGTACCAGGCAAGGGCAAACAAAAAGGCCGAAAAACATTCTCGTCAGACGCGTCAGCACGTTTGCTGGAAGCCATGGACGACGTCCTTCTCCTGTCGATGTTACTGAAGGGCACTACACCTCAATCGATGGCTGCAGAATGGGAGAAACGGAACAAGGAGAATGAATTACGTTCTCAAGAACAGAGCAGTGAGAAGGTACGACAGTGACTCAACTTAGGTGCGTCCGTATAGCCTGGTGACCAGACCGTGAATACATCCTTTCCCCACAACAAACTGTCAAGCCTGTGCAAGGGACGCAGTGCCAAGGGCCAGGCTTGGAGCTTGGGCTTGACTGAGATCTCAGAGTCAATAATTGGTATTATAGATGGTCCAAAATGAGTCGGGCAACGTTGTATGTGCACCATCACATAAATTTTGTCGGGGAAAAATCAGCATTCCAAGATCCGTCCCATCCTCTACAACCACCCGTCATAGTCTGTCGGCACCAAAATAGTCAGTAATGTAACGTCACAGAAGTACGGTGCATGTATGCTCACCCAATCCCAGGCATCAGCAAGTATCCCACCGAAGAGACGACCTATCACCTGTCGGACGCCCATTCCCGATTCCCACAAATCTGTGCACGAGACACATACCAGAGTCGCGGTGATACTCGCCGGGATGCCATTCTTGAGGAAATCGACATTGGTAAGGTAAACCTGCCCGAGATCGTCCTCTTGCGCAGCCCTAGCAAACACAACATCCGTCATATTACCGCGAGCCGCACCCACAAAGGCAGGAATACAACGTACGCAAGCTGGTTTGGGAAGCCAGACACCGGCATACCCATTCCCGTGGCGGCCGGGAACATATCAATGCCGTAAGGAAAACGAGTAAATTGGCATGATCCCCGGGAAGGTTTTTCCCCACTTGTTGAGCGATGGGAACGAGGAGGACACTAGCGATTGTGTGGCTAATGAATGTCGAGACGATCTATGGGTAAAGTGACGGGTCAATGGAGCAACGGACAACGGGAAGCGAGGGGGGCATACGAGGACGATGATGGAAAGAACAATAACAATCGACCAGAGCTCTTTCCCTTTAAGAATGCGGTGAATGACCCCATCCGTGGAATCCATGAGGCCGCTTGACTTCACACCGTCCCCGAGCGCAATTCCACCCATGGCCAGGAAAACGATTGTCCATGCAAATTGCTCAAAGTCGTCCTACGAACACATATTCTAGCATCAGCCAACGGGATCATGTCCACTCGCGCACATCATACCTTCTTCAGAATACCCGTCGCGAAGAAAGCGACGATCGGTATTATAGCGATCACACCCATATCCCCCATTGTGGTCTCGATTTCGTGTTCGATGCACCAAAGTCCAGTGACCCACCATTGTTTGAGCGTGAACGGTTCCCTCGTCGGCCGAATTGTCCTGATCTCAATCTCTCCGTCTCCATCTGGCGCTCGGGCGGGTTTGTAGCTCACAAGCAGGAGCAACCAGATCAGTATAACAGAAATTATAGATACGGGCAACACGACAGCAAACCAGCTCGCCCAGTCGAGATTGGGTTCCATGTACCCCACAGCGATGAGGTTCTGAGGCGAAGAAATAGGTGAGCTTTGACCGCCGATGTTGGCAGCGAGCGCGATTCCGAGCTGTGATGTGCCAACCCATGAGTGGTTACCGTGTGGGAGTGTGTCGCACGTACAATTAGACATGGTGCGAAAGAGGCTCTCGCAGGTAGCGTTCGAAGGATAGGCTATAGCGATGATTAGGATGTAATTGCACCGTCGCAGTGTTGACATACTCGAATTAAGGTGAAGCAAAGCGCAGGTGCAGCAACGTTACTGGAAACACCGTGTCAAGACTCTGTGAGGTATATGGGGGAAGGTAAACGCACCTAATCCACATGCTGGCGAAGCACGATACTGCCATAAAGGCTAATAGAACTGTTCTAGGTTTCGACCCTGCCATGCTCAGCAGTCGTGTGATCAACATCCGATCGATGTTCGTCTTGCTCAACGCGGCGGAAATCGTTAAACCGCCGACGAGAAGCATGATCGTAGGCGAAAACATCACCGAAAATACATGTCTGAAGTTGCCGCATTAACGACGTGCTATGAATCGATTTCCATGACTCGCTTGGTCGCGTCGTGCGTTGGTAACGGCTCTGGGTTTTCGCCATCCGAGCGAATGACTCTAAGGATAACTAAAAGGAATGGCACGAACGTTGATGTCACAAACAGCGGGATCGCCTGAACAACATTGAGTCAGACGTCATACAGTACGTGTTGCGCACAGACCTCGGACGCCCACATGATCGTGCTGAAGATCAGAATTGCAAAGCACTTGTTTGCCTCGGGACCATCCTTGACGACGCGCGTGTTCATGAGTACGATAAAGACGACGATCGCGACGATCAGAGACACTCTTTTCCTCTTTAATTTGAAGCCACCGAGCGGTGTTGGGATGTCCATGATGCCGCCCTCTTCCTCCCGGATGAGGATGGCTCCGCCCATCATGTCGGTGGCGTCCGCTCCCCCGCGGCGCTCCTGTGCCAGCATCTGGCGCCAGACGGTGTTGCGCTCCCAGGCTATATGCTCCCGTTGATGGACCTTGAGTTGCTGCATGGCGACGGAGGTGTCATCACCGGTAACGCATTTGGCATACAATGTGACGAGGCGATTTACTGCGCTCGTGATCTTGTCCTTGGAGTCCTGCAAGAAAGGCTGTCGAACCTCAACGACCTCGTCCATATACCGGTCTTTGAGCTATAGCACACGTTAGCACGTTAGCCAGATTCAAACGCGTTGCAGGCATAACCCACATCGCTGTATGTAACCTTGTCGTACCTATCAATCCATCAGAAAGTTGATCGACGCAAATATATTTGAGACGCACTTTTTCAATATCTTGCGAAACCCGGAATGGTTGACTTCCACGTACGACTTTAAAGAGGAGAAGGACACGTAGATGTTAGTAATTCTACGCTTGAACAGGAGTCGGATGTCCCAAGCATAGTTGGTCTTTGCAGTCCATACGCTGTCCGTCGGGGCTGATGTGATGCTATCCCTCATGTTCATCAGTCTACCGGCAATGCGTCCCATCGGCGACTTGCTAACACTGCCGGCACGCGCTCGGGATGAGGATGACCGTGCTTCATAATCATGTCCATTTTCGGGGGAAGAAACGCTCCAACGACGAGTGGCATGACCCCCCACACCTTTCAAAGACATCGACGAGGAAGAAACGAATGCAAGGCCACAACTCACCTGAACCACTGCGCGGGCGGTAGCTGATCGAGCTCGACTTTCTCCGACGTCGCTTCGGGAGATGTTCATCCTCGAAACGAACATGGTCGCCGATCTGTTCGTCCTCGTCTTCGTCATCCTCTTCGTCGGCATTGTCATCCATGTAGTGCTCCCAGGCCTCGAGGCCAATTTCGTCCTGCTCGGCGACAAGATCCTCGAGTTCTTGTAGCGCATCAAGGAGTTCCTTCTCCTTTTCTTCGTAGAACAGGGATATCTTCTGGAGCTGCTGGTCGAGGAGGGGAATAAAGACACTGTCAATTGACGAAAGGTCGGGCTGCGCGACGAGTGCGGTGTGCTCATTCGCATCCAGATCGATATTTGCTTGACTGAGACGGTGATGTTCTTTTTCGAGCTGGTAAACATGTCGTTTGAGGACGTCGTAACTAGAATGTGTGGTACAAAGTGCCGGATGAATGAGAACCGCGAGTAGAACTGTGAGCGACGACGTACGCGATGTACTCATCCCACCAGTCCGCGACAGCATTAAACTTGAACGCTGAACTGTGATTCAATCGGTGTCAGCATGAGGAGTTGCTCGCTGAAACAATGTCCTCGTACCTGAACTTCATGGCCAAGGCACGTAGAGAACGTGGGGTATGTCGAGGAGATGAGCGAGGCAGCACATGCAGAGGGATCTGGGGACTTAGCTATTAACCTGCTTCTCCCCGCCGCGTAGCCAGATCTGAAACCCTATAAAGACCCCCATGAAGAGAATCAACGCGGGATGATGATAGAGGGAATATTACTCACTCTTCAGAGACAGACCAATTCAAGCTAGACATTTTCAAACGGTAAATTACTCTATGACGTGTGCCTGAAGAACGTAGGTCAAATATTGCGCATGTTAAATTGAAATGAGGTTCAAGAACCAGCGAAAGGGAGGGAGAGAGCGACGCACGATCGTTTCCTGAATGCGAAATCGAGAATTGGGCATCATGAAAGTTGAACGCGCCTGCGTTACTCATTACATCGGTTTGGCGGGAGCATGAGTAAGTCGAAGGCGTGCGTGTTGCGGTATGTTTGTGGTAGCACACTATAAGTAAGCAGTCATAAAATGTCAAAGGATGTCCGAGCTTCCAGAGAGCGGCTCAAAGCAGTATTTGTTCATACAATTATTTTTCCATCCTAGCCAGCAAGTTGACCGTTCTCGCAGAGCGGAGACACACCCTGCAAAAAGCTGATATGCAGAAGGACTCGAATAGCTAAGGCCAATGAAATGTGCAGGTTTCTTGGTTATACCGAGCGGCGCACATTATATCTATGTTGCACAACGAGAGCTGCATGCATTAGTAGCAAGCGCATGAGCAAGTGTCTACCCTCTAGTGCAGTTTGTACCCGATTAAATGCCTTCGGCCTATTATCTCACCAACCTGTTTGCGCACTGAATCAGCATCATGGAACCAAAAGGAAAGAAAAAAGGGTAAAATAATCGAGAATGAAAAAGAGGAACTGACCTTGAAAACCGTGTACGCTTCCACTGCATACACCGCGACACGGGCCCACTCGCCCGTCGTCAGCAGGTCCCGCCAGTACTGTGGGTTCTTTGCACGACCCCAGAGGATAGAGTACGCGTCCGTGATAGCCGCGAAGGAAGATGGGGGCTGTAACCGTTCAGCGATGTAGACCTGCTTCAACAGCTCGCGCGCGACTTCGGCGTTGTAGATGAGGGGTTGACGGTATGCTACACGAACCAAACAACAAGTCAAGCACGAATTGGTAGGGACAAAGTCACAGGAAGTTGTGTGCGGAGTGGGTCTAGTCAGCCCATGAAGTTGGATGACAGGACAGAAGATGCTCACACCCAAGCAACCCCGCAGCCTTTTCACCAAGGGGCCCGAGCGTCCGCCCCGCACTCGTCAACAACCGCTGTGCAGCACCAAGGGCATCCTGAACCTGCTTTGAGCCGTTTGCACCCGGTGAGGTGCTCGCGAACCGACGCGCGGCGAACGAAGGAGCGCGGCGCGAACTTGCTTGGCGGAATAAGGAGGTAGAGAATGTCGACCACATGAATCTCATCGAGTGTACTTTGAATTGTATTTTCGAGGCCGGGCTCGTTCTGGACACCACAAAATAAGGTGGGAAAAGTTTCCGGTTTCAGCCGAGTAATAGGTAACTACACCCTTGAGTCAAATATAAACACTAGAAATGTCAGCGACGTCAGCACACAACATTTGGCAACAATCGGTACCCGCCTCTCGGCACTTTCTACAAGTTGGCCCCACATCTAAAGTAGAGAAGCCGTGGGGGTTTTCCTTTATCGAACCACTCTGTATCCTCATACAAAAAAGGTGGCATTTTGCGGACAGGCCGCAAGGAGTCGTCGCCATTGTAAGGTAAGCCGTCTGCCACTCAACCGTTACGCCAAAAGGCCATGATACTGAGTGGTCACCACTCAGTATCCCAGACGGTATATATACTGATTATCCGGAATCAGGTAAGCGGTATGCTTACAGCCATCTTGTCTTGGATAGTCTCCCAAAAGACTGATACCTGCGGACGAGACCTTAGCATAACATTTACGCTCGTACAGCTCGATTACTCTCCGCTCATCTCACGTTGACGTGTGGACTTAGTTCACAACACGGACTCTACGTCGTGATGGTTGCTGCACAAGTTCACTTGGACAGCTCTGGCTGGTGGTCTGAACGTCCGCAGGGTCCAGAGATTGTAGAGCGCCCAGAGGGTTCAGAGGATTCAAGCCATACAGACTAGTCTTTGTGGTTCCGCCTGGTTCGCTCACAAACTCACCTGGGATCTCATAGAGGTATCATGGAGACAAGGAAAGGTCGATGTCAGCGTTGATTAGCCCGAGATTCATAGTTTTGCAACATGGACAGACTTCACTTATGGAAGAGTGATGTCTGAGGCATGAGCATGAAAAGTTGTATAAGACGGTCTAGTGACATGATATACGGAGGAAAGTACACATCGTCGCGTCGATGGGTAGGAAAAAGTGTGGTGCTTAGGCAGTCCTGAAGAGACATGTCAATCGCGTGTGGACAAGATAAAGTCCGGAACTTACTTGTGCGAGGCTTTGATAGCGAAACCTTGGCCTTCTTTTCTGCGAGACATTTTTGGAGGATTGCGCTGTCAAAAGAGATGGGTGAGCGTGTATATGCAAGTGTTCGGATGGAGATGTACTCGTATTCCGCTTTTTGCTCCTTTTGGTGATCGAACCGGCGGCGGTTGAGGGAGCGCAGGTGACGGCGGCGTTGGAGACGGATGGGGGTGACAAGTCGCTGGATTTTAGGTCTAGCAGAGAGTTGAGCATCGAATTCTCGACGAACACGTTGGCGGAACTCACGCCTTGGTGTAAGACTTGGCGTTCTTCTTCGCACTCTTGACCTCCCGTCGGATGACATACTTTCTCATATTGTCCTCCTTGCTCAAGTTGAAGAACTTTCTGATCTGGGTCGCACGCTTGGGCCTGAGTCGCTTGGGGAGGACATTGTCTGTCAATCCGGGGATTTCACCCTCACCCTGCTTGACGATGACAAGGGAGAGGACGGCAATGTCTGGACCGACGATGCAGCCACGGATGGATTTGTGCTTGTGCTCACCGTTGCGGCGGGTGCGGCAGCACGAGTGTCCATTGGAGAGGAGCAGACGGACACAGTGGGGAAGTAGAAGGCCTTGCTTCATGGGGAACCCTTGCTTGTCGTTCCCACCCGTGACACGAACGATGTAACCCTTGAATTCATCGCCTAACGTGTCAGCCTCGACTTCTTGGGCGATTTTCTTGTCAAAAAAAATGCGGCTGGATGCGAGTGAGTATGTATGATGCTAGATCTGCACATTTAATCTGCCGCGATTTTTATTGCTTGCGCGCTGCGCATTTTTTTTACCCACCGCATTTTTTTTTTTCAGTGTTTCTTCACCTCATACCAGTTACATTGTCTAAAATCATGTATTACATAGAAGGATTTGAATGGGTTATGTCATTGTAAGCCAAAACTACACATGTACAGTATCTAAATGAGTTCAGAACATGTAGTAACCATTCAGGGCAGTCCCAGGGTGTGTAGGGCACATAGAGGGTACTTGAAGGAGGGAGTTTCTGGGTTGGATATGAGTGGGATGTGCCAACAGTTGAGGGGGGGGGTCCTGGCACCTGTACCTGTAGATGTTGTGCAGTACAAACTATAATAGCTGATTTTATTGTCATGCACAACCAATTGCCATGAATTGTGCATCAATGACCTCTTAGTTACCAAAGCTGAATTAAGGATGGCATGTTGGAATTCAAGGTTCTGACATTCTGGACACTTCCAAAGTTTCTATTGAAGTATAAAGGTACTCCAATGCAAAGGGACAGAGGAATGAGTCTCAGGTGGGAACTCTCACCTGGTGTTGATGATATGATGGTAATAACCAAGTAGAAGAGGTGAAGAATTGAAGCAGGAGAGAACGAATTTAGAGATAACTTGTTAGAGAGAAAGATTGATCCTAAAGATCAATCTTATATATGATACAGAATGTTTGTATCTAATCAATAAAGAGATCATAAGAACAAACATTCTATTGTATTCAATATCATTCTAACCAATGAAATAAAGAACAAAGAGAATGATATGATTGTGCGATATCCAATTGCACAATGCTCTCTGTATGGTGTGAGATTGCACCATACTGATCTAATCTTATATTGGATATTCTCATCACATAATAATCATGGATGGTGTAAGCACAATTAGTGTTATGTAAACACATTAGTTAGTTAAGGTAGTAAAACCGTACTGACTTCTAGCATTAACCTGACTGACATTAAGTTAAGCCATACTGACATTAGGTTGATTATGTTGTGGGCTGCAACAACAACGAGCTCAACCAGAAATATGGAGACGCAAAGGCAGCAAGAGACGGTGTCGACGTCGATGAGGATGACAAGGACAAGGTTGAATATGGGAACAGTGATGGAGACGATTCGGTATAGCATGCAGTGGCCCCTTTGCAGAGGGCTAGGCTGGCAGAGAAGAGGGGAGTGGTACCACTGAGTTGCAGGCACCTGGTTAGGTGGGTGGAATGAAGTGAATAGGACTAAGGTAGGAGGGAATTACATGGAAGGTATATATACGATGAGTGACTATCTTAGGGCAGGTGTCTGAGTCCGAATTAGCTTTAGGGTAGATAAAGATAAGAGGACGAAGAATGTTCTGGAACAAAAGAAGAATGACGGAAATGAACATGCGAAGAGATAAGGGAACACGAGGTATGATGTCATTGATGACATTATAAGTCTGACCTCGAGTCACGTGAAGGTTCCCATGGTCACATGCACTAGGTCACGTGACTTTGGAAAGAGAAATCGACTAAGTAAACGGTGCTCAGTGATGCAAGCATATGAGTGAAGAGTAAAGTGAAAAATAGGGCGTACGCATGCCTGAACTATAACAGATTAACCTAATGACCATACTGATGCCTGACTGACACATTAGGATAAGTCCTTACTGACATTAGTCCAAAGTGTAGTCATCTCGATTATCATTTTTAAATGATAATCTCAACAGTTTCTGGAACTTGTTGCAGGCTGCAATGATAGGTTTGATGAGAAAGACAGATATGAGGAGACAGTGACTTTCGGTGTTGACGTCAATGAGGATGATGAGGATGAGATTGAAAATAGGAATGGCGATGGTGACAATTTGATAAAGCATACAAGAGCCCCTTTGAACAGAGGGTGAGGCTGGTGAAGAGAGGAGGAGTGATACCACTAAGTTGCAGGCACTGGTTAACAGTGGGTGGAATGAAGTGAATAGGACTAAAGTACAAAGGAATTATAGGGAGGGTTTATATAGTAAGACTGAGTACTTTAGGGCAAGTGTCTGAGTCTGAATTAGCTTTAGGGCAGGTGAAGATAAGAAGATGATGGAATGTTCTGGAAGGAAAGAAGAAGACAGAGATGAATATGAGAGAAAGATAAGAGACATGAGGCATGACATCATTAATGATGTCATGGATCTAGCCTCAAGTCACATGAATGTTCCCATGGTCATGTGCACTGGTCATGTGACATTGGAAGGAGAAATTGACTAAGGTAAAATGGTGCTCAGTGATGCTAGGCATTGTTACAATTCACTTTACCTTGTACACTTTTCTCTTTGTTTTTGACCTCTTCAGATGGGGACTGACCCCACTGCAACATGTACAGCATTCCCTTTGCTGAACTCTTCACTTAGCAACCTTGATTAGCTAAGTATCCATACCTATCTCTCACTTGTCATCTTGATTACACACTTTCCGATACGGTCATATCGTTTGTCATTTCCACTTACCTCTCATCATTCTTCAATGTTCTTTGATGTTCCATATGACATTATCTTTCCCATGACTAATCGTTCTTCTTCCTTCTTTCACATTCCATCCGATTAGTCATTATTCCCACGTCTTACTTATATAAACCCTTCATTACAACCGATGTATCCCTAGCTAGTCTTACCCTGGCAATACATCTCTTGTCCTCTCTCCCTCCAGATCTCTCCAAGTCCTTGTCCTACTTCTGAGTGGATGCTTGCTCTTTCCTTGTCATAGCTTGCTACCGGCTCCACCGCCTTTCAAGCAGAGCAACCTTCGTTGTCTCAGTCATCGTCTGATTGCTTGTCCTTCACCTTTGAAGTATAGGAAGACCTATCCTTGTTAAGCAATGTCTCAAATCTGTGCCCACCATCTACCAACAGAAGTCCTCAGCTCTTGCCGGGTCTATGTTCGTCCTCACCAAGGCCAAACATAACAAAAGACTAGCTCTGCTTTTAGGATTACCTTTGCTGTAACTCCTTCATCATTTCACCCTCACAAGAATCCTTGCATGCTCAACTTAGTCGGTGGAGAGACCCTCCCCGAAACCCAGACTCTACCTCGGAACCCTCCTCACCAGAACCTGAGGAAGAAGAACCTTTTGATGCTTCACTTCCCTCTCAAGAGGAACAAGAAGCGACCCTTGAACTCAGCCATCAGTTGTCAGCATCACTGACAATTCCTTGTATCCCCATGTCACCTAGCCCCACTCCAGTTGCCACCTGACCCATCTTCACCCTGCCAACTGTCCCAGTAATACCCCCTTGACCCACCACTCTTACAATGTCCTCCACGACCAAACCCACTGAACTTCACATCACTTTGCCTGAACACTATGATGGGACCCCCAAGAAAGCCATAACCTGGCTTCAAACTGTACAGTTGTACCTCAAAATCAACAAGCTTGTCTATGACACCACAGAAAAGAAAGTCATCTTTGCCCTCTCATATATGACCAAGGGAGCCGTGCTCTCATGGGCCTTCACCTGCCATGCTGCTTCCATCAGCAGAACCACTGTCTCCTTAGGAACATTCAAAGACTTTGTCAAAGACTTTAAAACCTCTTTCAAATGAACCGACGTCACTGCCAATGCCATCGTTTGGCTTTCCACCAAATGAATCATCAAAGAAAAAGGGAAATACCTCCCCTCCCTTGCCACCTACACTGCAGAATTCCAAAATGCAGTAGCCAAGTCCATGATTACTGACGAGAACATCCTCATCAGTTACTACTCCACCAGTATTCCCCCAGAACTCATGTGTCATATCATGTCAATGGACACTGTCCCCACTGTTATCACTGAGTGGTATGCTAAAGCCACCCACTTCCACACCCAGAATGAGTGAGCATACGAAATCGCTCAATGCAACTGCCTTCCCCAGAAATCCTCTTACATCTCATTCTCCAACCCCTCTTCTCATCCCACCAAAACCTGTGACCCAGATGCCATGGACATTGACATTATCCGCATTGCCAAATTAATCCCCAATGAATGAAAATGTTGCAT
>QFEQ01000192.1:0-141392 GCA_003316335.1 Hemileccinum impolitum
CCAAATCATGATATTGGATGAAGTTATGGATTACTGCCAATGCAACAGGGATTGTCACCTGAATCTCAAGACTAAATTCAAGGGGAAGTAAGAGAATGTGGAATTGACATTTCAAGATGCCAAAGACACATTTGACAGCATTGCATGTAGATGCATGACGAAGATTAAAGAGTTCCTCCTTAGTTATTGGCCTGTTAAATGAAATGTGTCAAGATGTTAATGTTATTAGTGTGAAAACAATTACTTACCACAAATCCATGTGGTGCTATTCAGCAAGATGATACTGCATGTTTCAGTAGGGAACAAGAAGACCAGGTCTTGATGGAAATCCTGAGTCTGCAAGAAAGTACTTGTCAGTGGGAATGATGAGGTTGTGAGCACACCCATCCTGATAGATGCGCGCATCTGTTGCCGAGCCCTCCTACCCAGTAAGAGAGTATGTAAAGAATAAATTGAAGTCACAAGCAAATAGGCAGTTTTGGGATAGGAAACCCTTGCAGTTATGATATGCTGAGCACTCGGAAGCTGGTGGTGCCACAGGAATATGACTACCATCGATAGCACCAATGGTATCCTTAAAGTATGGCCAAAAGCAGGGGTTCTCTTGCATTTTGGGGTGGATATCATTGGCAGTGGGTAAGCACACATACTTTGAATAGAATGGATTGGATGAGAATATAGAAACCATCTTACAAAAATATCTGAAATCAAATTAGATCCATATGTTTACAATATTCAATCATCTCACCAAGATATTGTGTCATTGGCCCTCTGGAAATGCTCCCTGACATGGCAGATTGTCAATCCAGTGATGCACGAATATAGGAAAATGACAGTTTACTCTTCAAGTGTAACAAATCTTGAATTTGAGTAACCAAGGAGACGAAGTTTCTGTACCAGAGTAGTGAAGGCATGAGAAGACATGCCAAGTTCACAGCAAATACAATCTGGATGTCCAAGAATCAGCTCCATCACCCATCCCTCCCCAGTGAATAGAGATGTTATTGAGATTATATTCATTCTCATATCATCATTGAATGATATTAAGTATAAGAACACAGTTGTTTAACTGTTTTTTGAAGTGTTTAGGTGTGCTGAACCTAAGCCGAACATGTCAAACATATGTTCAGCACTTTCCCATGGTCTGGGAAAGCACTTCTACACTTGTATGAACAAATACAAGACTTATTACCATAAGTATTAATATTAATACTGAGGTAATCAAGTCACACCATCCATAATAGTTATGTGATGATGTCATCTGATCTATGATTAGATAATGGTATTGCGCAATCATTACACCACTGAGATTGCACAACTACTTGTCATCAAAGAAAGATTGTTCCACTTTATTTATTTATTTTATCATTGGTTAGAAGTAGATAGAACATTTGTTCTTGTGGACGAATCAGTATATAGATGTAAATTTTGAGATACAAGGATATCCTGAATGTGAAGGGACAAAGGAATAAGGCTCAAGTAGGAACACTTACTTGAGGCTAATGATCTAAGGTTGGACCAAGAGTCTTGCACTGAAGATCAGAGCAGTGATGGAACAAATCAAGAGTGAACTCATTAGAGATAAGATGATCTTAAAGATCAATCTTATATAGGGGTACATGATATTTACATCTATGTACTGATTTGTCCACAAGAACAAATGTTCTATCTACTTCTAACCAATGATAAAATAAATAAATAAAGTGGAACAATCTTTCTTTGATAACAAGTAGTTGCACAATCTCAGTGGTGTGATGATTGCACAATACCATTATCTAATCATAGATCAGATGACATCATCACATGACTACCATGGATGGTGTAACTTGATTACCTCAGTATTGATATTAATACTTATGGTAATAAGTCTTGTATTTGTTTGTACAAGTGTAGAAGTGCTTTCCCAGACCATGGGAAAGTGCCGAACATATGTTCAACATGTTTGGCTTAGGTTCGGCATACCTAAACACATCAAAAAACAGTTAAACAACTGTGTGTTCTTATACTTAATATCATTCAATGATGATATGAGAATGAATACAATCTCAACAGTAAATATCATGTACCCCTATATAAGATTGATCTTTAGGATCATCTTATCTCTAACAAGTTCACTCTTGATTTGTTCCATCACTGCTCTGATCTTCAGTGCAAGACTCTTGGTCCAACTTCAGATCATTAGCCTCAAGTAAGTGTTCCTACTTGAGCCTTATTCCTTTGTCCCTTCACATTCGGGATATCCTTGTATCTCAAAAGATGTATGGTAAGGCTCCAGGTCCTTTGGAATGGTAGACTTGATCAACGTAGTAGTTGCAGTGAGAATAATACCAATGATGATTGCTGCATATTGTTGTAGGCAACGACAGACTTCTGGATGAGTCAGACATTCCATTGCTGCTCACTGCATGGACTCAGATAGATCATTGTCACGGTTAACCTTGTTCAAACACAGACATGCTGCCGGAGTCAAGCTGTGAAAAACATTGTCAAACAATGTTCTTACATTCCTGAATATCCAGGAACACAGGTTGTCGAACGGGCTCTAAGCCAATTTGTAAAGTCTTCGTAACTCAATCGCATTGGAAGAAGGGCTTATCTATGATGGGCCCGTGAGTAGAATATGCGAAACATAATTCACTTAAATATAATGTCTTCTAACTGTGTGTTCTTTACAAATAATTTTCGGATTTGTTTGGCATCGAAACAATGGCATAGCACGCTATCCTAGTTTCAGTGGTGGCAGCATCATGATTCTGTACATGGAAGGTTCGTCCGCTCACACCTTTCATAGTATTAATTGAAAATCGATACAACAATCGACACAGGTCCAGTCAGTCTAATCTGATCTCGATATGACAAAGCTGAACAGTCCCACTCGATCACGAATCGGTTGCTTTCAAGTTTCAATTCGCATCTTGATCAAACCTACCAAAGTCCTGGAATAGATGTCAACGTTCCCAATGTCATGGGACGGACGCGTGTGCGACATAGTGCCCAGAAATTGGTCCCAAAAGTCGTGGTGTGAAGCTTGACTCGAGGCAGGCAGGCAGAAAGACTCTAAACGGGTTTCTAACATGATCGCAGTTTCAGGGCCATTTGTTTTCTTATCCGCCATTGTCGTGTGGCTTATCAACTCTAGCACCGTCAGTCACCCATCAGTCTGGATTGGCAACCGGCCTTCATCCGCAACGAATTATTTCAAGAAGCTGTGGCTGGACACGTCATAGAGAATGCTATCAGAAGGTAAGAATGGAACAGCCCATAGATCACGGAGCAGTGGGGATTCAAGTTATCGCCGAACCCAGCCTGAGGGATAAATAATGCAGGCTCGAGTAGCAGACATCCCCCGCACAACTCGCAATGCTTGACTCGAAGCAGGTGACTAGACAGTGAACTCATGGCGATATTCTTCCACTCACTCACCGCACTCGCAGATCCAGATCATTCGCGCAACCATTCGTTCGCTTATCGCGCAATATGAGGCCTCCTGTGAGCCTGCTCCGTTAGACCGCGACCTCTACCAGGAGTGCATTGATGAAGCGATCCGACGTGGCTACCCTGTGGACGGTGACCATTCTGTGCGGACGTTCTTGCGAGTGGGCGCTGGCTATGGTGCGATAGCCGGCGGGCACCTCGACCGCCCAACTCAAATATGGCTGGCGCTCTACACATCGTCCGTCACCTACATCGACGAGACTTCGACCCATTTCCCTTCAGAAATCCCTAACATCTATCTGTTCAATGATCGCTTCATAGGGGGTCGACGACAAGGAAATGCTGTTCTGGATGCACTCGCAGACCTCATTCGACGTGCACCGGACTTGTTTCAGGCCATCCCCTCGAAGTTAATCATGACGTCGAGTTTGAATTTTGTCACCGCTAATTTGCTCGAGTACGAGACTGCATCCATGCAGGTATGTATGGTTGTCGTTTTGATCAAGAAGGTGTGACTAAGGAGACTGGTCAGATCTCGACAGCGGCCAAACAGTATCCTATTTACTACCGTGAGATGACTGGTCTTGCGGAGGGCTATGCATACGCGGCATTCTCGCGTGAGGTTCCCTGGACAGAATACGTTCAAGCAATCCCAGAGATCATGTTGCTCATCAATGACATGAAGTGTGTACCCTTTCTTCTTGAAGCGTGCTAGCACTTAAGTGATACCTGTTTCAGCGATCTATTGTCATTTTACAAGGAGGAGCTTGCGGGTGAAAACAACAACCAGATCTCCGTTATAGCACGTCGCAACAAAGAATCCCACTTAGATACTTTCAGAACGTTGGCAGACCTTGCGGTCAGTCACTACAAGAAGATCTTGAGGATATTGGAAGGATCCCCGAAAGCGTATGAGGAATTCAAACGCTTCAGTGCTGGGTATATTGGTTTCCATATGTCCTTGGAGAGGTACAAATTAGCAGACTTGATCTTGTAGGGAGCCGCCAGCAACCCTTCATACTTATACTAACCTGTTACTTAACATGTGGCCCTCGGGCCGAGACCCGATCCAACTCTGAACGACTCGGAGCGATATTGCTCAATATGTGGTGGATGACTGAATTTTCAATTCAACGTGCGTACTGCTTCAGCCCCTTTTGGCTAGGGATGGAAGGCTGAAACAGCCGGTTACAAGAATAGTGCAATGGTGAGAGAAACTTAGCACTTTAGAACAATGAAAGACCCTCAGGGGGGCCGCGGTTGAAACTCAAAGTGCCAGTGATCCCCAACCACGTATATGGGTTGAGAGTGGCTAGGACGGATACTAGTGTCCAGTGTCGATAGAGCTTCAAGACTCATCGAGTCGCGCAGGCACCCAAGCCGAGTCAGGACGTCATTGTGCCGCTGCAAGGCACACAACACATTGGCAAGATGATTTTGAGTCTGCGAGCGTGTTAGGAAGACTTAAGCTCTCGATGCATTGATGTGCTCGCCTGTTGCGAGTCGAGTCTCGTCGCGGCAGCGCACTGAGCTCCAGCCGGCTGTGTCTGTCCACCACTAGCTGGTCGTTTACAGTATTCGTTTCATTGCTGCGCTTGTCGATCAAGCACTCAGTTTGAATCGTATACGAGTAGCATTGCATTGAGCGGGGGTGATTTAAGGTGACGAATAACAGGACATGATAGAGTATGTATGAGTGGTACTTTTTCTCATAATCTATGTAAATGCAGCGTCATGTAAGCGTGGATAGCGGCAATGTGGACAAATGCAAACGAATGGACAGGCGAGAGAGCCACAAAGATCAGGCAAATAAGATCGACCGAAAACGGGAACTTGGGGAATTTAATCCTTCTTCTCCTCTTTGTTTTCGGATGATGGTTCAGACGCGGTGTTCTCGGCATTGCGCTTCTCGTAGACCTTCTGGAAAAGACCAAGAGAAGCCTGTTGGGTCTCGCTGATCTTCTCACGAATCTGGTCTGCAGTAACAGAGGCATCGCCAGCCTGACCTTTGGTTGCCAGTTCGCGAAGTTCTCCAACAAGCTTAGAGACCTTCTCTTTCTCAGCGGCGTCAAGCTGATCCTTGAACTCATTCATAGCTGAGCACGACACTATCAGCATCGACATAGTAGCTCTCATCAACGTAAATTTACCTTTCTCCGTGTCGGAGCAAACAGATTCACCCTTGTTTGCCTCCTCGATAAGAGCACGACGAGCTTTGTCGGATTCAGCATACTGCTCGGCATCCGATACCATGCGCTCGATATCCTTATCGGAGAGACCCGATGAAGAGGCGATGGTCATTGATTGATCCTTGTTGGTTGCTTTGTCCTTGGCCGACACGTTGACAATACCATCTAGCAGATAGTGAATACACATCACATAAGTTGGTCAATAGAACCAACCTGCATCGATGTCAAACGTAATCTCGATTTGAGGAACACCTTTCGGTGCAGGAGGGATGCCAACGAGATTAAAATTGCCCAGGAGCTTGTTGTCCCGAACCAATTCGCGTTCGCCCTGGTAAATCTTGACCTCAATGGCAGTCTGACCATCTGCCGCAGTCGAGAACGTCTGGGACTTCTTCGTAGGAATAGTTGTGTTGCGGTTGATAAGTTTCGTCATGATACCCCCAAGGGTCTCGATACCAAGGGAGAGCGGCGTAACGTCGAGCAGCAATATGTCGGTAACGTTCCCAGCGAGGACACCACCTTGGATAGAAGCGCCGATGGCAACGGCTTCATCAGGGTTAACACCTTTGCTAGGCTCCCGTCCGAAGACACTCTTGACGGTTTCCCCAACCTTCGGCATACGAGTCATACCGCCGACGAGGATCACTTCATTCACTTCGCTGGCCTTCACACCGGCGTCGGTGAGTGCCTTCTTGCAAGGCTCGACCGTGCGCTGGACGAGTTTGTCGACAAGAGTCTCAAAAGTGGCTCTACTGAGTTTCAAGTTGACGTGTTTGGGTCCTGACGCGTCGGCAGTGATGAACGGCAGGTTGATTTCCGTCTGGGTCGTCGAGGAGAGTTCAATCTTTGCTTTCTCTGCAGCCTCGCGTATTCTCTGGATGGCCATACGATCTTGGCTGAGAGATATCCCCGACTCCTTTTGGAACTCCTTCAGAATATAGTCAACGAGTGCGATGTCGAAATCCTCTCCACCAAGATGTGTGTCACCGTTAGTTGACTTTACCTCGAAGACGCCCTTCTGCATTTCCAGTATCGAGATATCAAAGGTACCACCACCAAGATCGTATACGGCGATGACGGATGAATCTGCGCGGTCGAGACCATAGGCAAGAGCGGCAGCGGTGGGCTCGTTGATAACACGGAGCACGTCTAGACCGGCAATCTGACCAGCATCCTTTGTGGCTTGCCGTTGAGCATCGTTGAAGTAAGCAGGAACAGTGACCACGGCATGACTGCCAATGAGATTAACGTTCCGCCAGTGCATACGCCATGACAAAAGACGTACTTGACTTTCTTGTTGAGATATTGTTCGGCAGTCTCCTTCATCTTTGTCAGTACCATAGATGATAGTTCTTCTGCCGACTGTGAAGAGTTTGAATATACCTTGATACTCGCAAATGAATTAATTGACTTACGAATTCCTGTGTCTTGTCAGCATTCTCAACACGGACCGCTGGACGACCGTCATTCTTGGGGACAACTTGGAAGGGCCTATGTGGCAGGTGACTAAGATGAAGGGAGACTGTTCATTATGTACCGACCAGTGTTTCATATCATCCTGGACCTCCTTGTCCTTGAATTGACGACCAATCAAGCGTTTAAAGCCGAAGACAGTGTTCGAGGAATTAACAACTGCTTGCCGCTTTGCAGGAAGACCGACGAGGCGTTCTCCATGCTTCGTGAAAGCCACAACAGAGGGTGTTGTCCGGGCACCCTCCGCGTTTTCAATGACGCGGGACGACTTTCCCTCCATTACGGAAACACACGAGTTCGTCGTACCCAAATCAATGCCCACGACGGGTCCTAAGAAATGTTCGAGTAAGACCTAGACTATAGTCAAGGTGAGAAATTGCACACCATTGATTTTGGTGTTCATGTTCCTCGCGATCAAGGACCGGGGAATACTCTGCAAAGGTGTATGAGGAGCGAATAGCTAGTTAAGAGGGGGAACGTACAGCATAGTTGCCTGAACGAGCAACGGCGGCGCGGAGAGAACGAGCTGCAGTGAACATGGAGGAAGAGAATGAAAGTGAAGGAGAAAACAAGTGGCGTCCAAATTTTTAGGCTCTCGGGAGCTTATGTCAGCGCTTCAGCCGGCCCTCCCGTAAGAATCTCCCACGTCGTCGACTGCCAACGGAAATTTTGCTGGTCGACTGATTCCAGAGGTGTACTAATACGAGTCTTGAGTACACTTTGTGCACGTTTTTGCCAGCGAATTCATATATTTCTCAGATTGTACTAGTACTATTCGTTTCTAGCTGCCGAACTCGTTACCGTACTGAACACTTCACCCGTCAACGCCAGTCATACTTTCCCAGCGGACCACACACTATGTCTCACACTGGCAGCTCTGACAAACAAATCGGTGGTGAATACGGGCCCGTACGCGCTAACATTGATGTAGACAAGTTGAATGCATATCTTGCCGCCCACGTCCCAGCTGTCAGCTCTCCCGTAGACGTGCAGCAGTTCAAAGTTTGCTCCCGCTTCTCTCCACTCAGCGATACCTTCTAATAACCTTCTGTCCAGTTCGGACAGGTAGGCTTGGCCAGCTTCATTCGACGTTCAATATTTGAACCACAGTCATGTTTTTAGTCCAATCCGACTTACTTCTTGACCGATGCTAGGTTTGTAGTACGGGCAAATATTCTGCATTAGTCTAATGATCATGCAGACAAACGCGTTTCGTTTTGCGAAAGAAACCTGCTGGCAAGCTACTCTCTTCTACTGCCCATCAGATTGAGCGCGAATACCGAGTATTGAGCGCCCTCCACAAGCACAATACTAAGCCAAGCACCAAATCCTGGCAGGTTGTTCCTGTCCCGATCCCACATGCGCTGTGCGAGGACATCAAAGTCCTTGGAACCGCATTCTACATCATGGAATATTTGGATGGTCGGATATTCACTGATACAAGGATGTTTGAAGTATCCCCAGACGTCCGGCGTGAATGGTGAACGAATCGTCAGGATTTGCGATGCGTATATTAACCGTCCTTCTAGTTGGATCTCCGCTGTGCAAGCTCTTGCTTCGCTCGCATCCCTCGACCCAGCCGACATAGGACTTGCTGATTTCGGACCATCTTCGGACTACTATCCGCGTCAGATCAAGTCCCTGACCCGAGTTTCCGAGGTGCAGGCCCAGGCAGTCGACGTTGATACCGGAAAGCCGATAGGAAAGATACCGTTTTTCGATGATTTGGTGGATTGGTATCAGAAACATCTCCCAGACGAGAGGAAAACCGGGTTGCGTGTTGTTCACGGAGATTATAAACTCGACAATTTGATCTTTCATCCGTCGGAGAACAAAGTAATAGGGATTCTAGACTGGGAGTTGTGCACTCTCGGTAACCCGGTACGTCCCCTGCGTTGTTGATGCGATCGAGACATAAACTAGTGTCCAGTTGGCGGACCTTGGCAATCTCACGCAACCATGGTCGATTGATCCGAAAAACCTCCCGGATGACCCATTATTCACGCACGTCCATCTGCTCAAGGCATTCAAAAATACAACTAAAGATGTGCCCATACCCCTGGAAGATCTGGAACGTGAATATTGTTGCCTCACAAATCAAGCGTACCCCATCAGTGAGATGGTTTTCGTCCAAAGTTGGATGCTCTTCCGAGTAAGCTCGTTTGTTTTTCCTCGGCATCCCATTGTCCACGACAGACTTGCAGTTGGCGGTAATCTCCCAAGGGATCGCAGCTAGATTTGCCAGACGCCAAGCCAGTTCGGAACACGCATATATCCACACTTCGTTATTTCCTGCAGTGGGACACTTGGCAAAGGCTGTTCTTGAGGATGAGGGACACATTATCGGCGATAGATCCAGGCTGTAGACGTCTCATGGGTCGCTGTAGTAGTCGTAGGCCGCTTGTTTTATGCGTAGCTACTCTTCTTTTTAGCAACAAAAGCCTTTATTTCATTTATGGAGGGCCTTTCGTCAGGGTTTTCTCTCCAGCATTTCTCTAGCAAACTCCACAGACCCTCTCTTATTTCTGACTTGTAGTCATCGTACTTCAGTCGACCATGGCGGTTTGTGACATATATTAGCACCGCAGCGTCTTTCGACAGATTATGATAGGGTTGTTTCGCCGAGAAAATCTACAGATGGAATGTTTCTGAGATGGCGGGAGAGTAAGTCGCACTGGGAGACCTTACCTCTGTCGCCGTGATGCCGAAGGCCCATAGATCGGTTGCAAAGGCGGGTCGAATTGCTGTCGAGGTGGTTTGTTCGGCCAGAAGTTCAGGAGCCATGTACCGGAGGGTGCCAGGCGTATTCTTGGTAGTAAACCCTGACATTTCGAGTACTATAGAAAGACCAAAGTCGGTGAGGACTGCTTGTCCATCATCGCCAATGAGGATGTTTCCCTAGATTATTTCAGCCACGATGTGAGATAACGCTCAGGAATCGAAACTCAACATACCGGTTTGATATCCCCATGGACAACCTGACGGCCATGCAGGAAAGCTAAACCACTGGCAACTTGGAACAGCTGCAAAACGGCCTCAGATGTCTCCATTCACAACGAAATATCATCGATGACGTACCAGGTCCATCTTACTGTGAAGCGTAAGGTTGTTGCCTGTAACATACTTCTTTAGGCTCCCGTGTTTGTAATATGGCGAAACTATGGCAGGAGTTGAGTGGCGAGACATGTCTGTGGTGGTCATGATCCCAAGGAACGGTACGATGTTGTCGTGATTCAGTGTAGTCCAAAGCCTTGCTTCTCGAAGAAGTCTCTAACATGCAATTTAGGACTCTAAACACACAACCTCTGACCGACCCACTGACCTCGTTGAATCGCTTCACCTCTTCAGCAGTGAAGGAACTCCTAATAACTTTGATAGCGACCTTCGTACCGGGGTCATCAATGATGATCGAAGCAATCACAGAACTACAGAATATACCTTGTGGATTCTCTGCTTGGGATCAGTGAATTCTCCGAGCCAGATGTCCGCATGATTACCGGCGTCGAATGGATGTTGGCCAGTTCTGCAAATTGCGGAAGTGAGGTCTTTGAGTCGGACGTTCATCAGCGCCATGGCATTCAAAGACCGGCGGGTTGGAAAAGGTACTGCACGCTGATCAGCCTGAGGAACTGTGAGAGAACGTAGGCTAAGTACCTTTCAAGTTCCGAGTCGGGGAGGAACCTTTTGTTTTGCCTTGATATTTGTGCTATAAGATCAAGTTCTTCCACCACGCTCTATTGCCCGCACTGTTGCATTTTTTTTTTCGTTTGATCTTCCCTTCACCGTCCTTATTTGAATGGTCCAAGAGATGTTCAAGTTACCCTTCTGATTCCGCATACGCTCACCATTGGCCTCTTGGGCGCCGAGTGACAGACCGTATCATTGGAACGACCTTGATTCCAGCACATCCGCTATCACTGTTATGTATTTCCTCCTGACTCGGAAGTCGCGGTGATCAAGATTTCGACGATTGCAGTGGCAAGTCCGTTTCGAGCAACCACAGCACCTCCTGAAGGCAGAATGACATTAATGGTGGCTCATATTGGAGCGAAGAGTCGGACTCTTGAACAACCAACGTAACTTGCACAACTGAATACGTTCGAACCGGAGGGATTTACGCTCCAGGTGGACACCAAGGAATATGGAGCAGACGTCTCTATGCTATGCTCAGGGTATACATCAATGAAGGGAGAACGAGCATCCAAGTTCCTGTCGCGTCAAAAGTTCTACCAGCCGTGACCTTCTTTTTGATCCAGTCGGTGTCATCATCCATGTACATCCGCATAATGCGTCGGGTTCTCAAACGTTTGCTTGAACGTGGAGAACGTACTCGTCCCGAGAATCGCAAAAACGATGCGGTCGAAAGAGGACCCATATTTTGCGCCCCTGCTCGTCAACAGGTCTGCCCAAATCCTAGCCACCATCTTCACACTGTTCTGAAAAACGCCCGTTCCAAAACTTGCCAAAACTAGATTCTTCGCTCCTTGTTGTTCCATCAATGACAATATTCTGCCCATCCTTTCCTTCATCGTCGACTCAATTATGTTCTCGAGTTTGGCACGGTCTGCATGTCCACTATTTTTTTTCCGGACGTCGCCCGCATTTACCGCAGCGCTTGTAAGGACATCAACTTCAAAAGGGGTCATCCATTCTCCAGAATCATTTCGAAAGATGACAACAGAGGGGGTGTATATCATCGCATGGTGGTAGAAGCCGCCCTGACGATCACGTAGATGCAATTTGTAGAACCGCTGAGCTGTATCTATCATGAGGGAAGGATACAGCGTGGACGATCGTGCGATGGATTCTTCTTGCGCTTGAGCACCACCCAGAAAGCCACCGCCCGGGCGAGTAGCTGAGGCAAAATTGAGCACTGCGATTTTCCCAAAGCTGGGCAAGCTGGATAAAGTGTTATATAGGAGGCGAGCGCCATCAAGCGTCGAAATCTCTAAAACTGAGATCTCGGTTTCGGTTGAGGGTGACATGGGCACGTCCAGGGCCCATCCAGATAAAGAGCGGTCGTCCGGTGGATAATAGCGTGTGTTTTGATTGGAGAACCTGATTTTCGCAGCCAAGTCAAGGGAACTGTTGGCAAAGGTGACGGACCCTACAGCGATGGCCTTTAGAGTAGTATCTGCGATGTTTTTGAGAGTATCGCGCTTCTTGGAAGATCCATGAACGCTAACGCCCGCGGTTTTTGACGGGGGACTCATATCTCTGGTGAAGCAGTGATGCTTCAAGTTGGTAGGTCTAAGCATACGATTTGTTAGCAAATGATCATCCACTTATCGTCACGTGCGAGGATGTAAGTATCAAGTCTACTGTCCGGTAGGACCGCAGCCGCAGTATGCTGTATGACTGATTCAAATTGATTCGTTGCCATTTCACGGTCATCCGAGCTGCAGGTGGGCAGTGCAGTTAATCGGTCAAGTTTCCGCTAACTTCCTGTGGCATATATACACGGCTTCAGTAGCCTGAAGGAACGTCTCGCGTTTGCATCTTCCTCTTTCACGCAAATTCTGCATTTCAGCTACGATGCCTAATGCTCTTACTCGCATAGCTGGCCTGAGGCTTGGTCCAATCGCTTTAGATACTCTCTTCAAGCATTACTTCGATCGTGTGAAGAGGGAAAAGGCAGGAGATGATCTCCCATCCACTCAACTTCGACAAGACGAACTCCTCTACGACGAGGTATTCAATATAGTCAAGGCATGTATCGCCATCTGGCCATCTCACAGCTCTTAATCATCTCTATAGAGATTCTTCGACGTTGCGACCCAGTAAGTAGCTAACCTACCCTCCACAATCCCTCGCGAGACCGGTATCTCATGGGCTATAGCCATTCAGTCGAAGAATTCCAAGCATTCTCTAATACCCGGACCCCATCTCCTCCCTCGGTCCATGTCACACGGCTCACCGTGCCCATGTCTTGTTGTGACGAGGCGGCTACCTTACTCATCCAAGCTCTTGGGGGCGAGGAGCACGCGTCCATCCTAGTGGGTGGCACTAAATGGTGGCAAGTGCGTAGTATCTCCGGGTACGTCAGAACGTGGGATGGATCTCCGAGCTGTAGTTTATGGTCCCGCAGAATTCCTGGGGAATGGGTGACAGCTAGGAAAGACTGGGAAGAAGCCAAGAAACGCCAGAAGGCATCCAAGAGAAAGCAAGCAAGCAATGGTGATTCCGCGCAGGACGCAGCCGGCCCTCTACTACCTCCCTCAATTTCAGAGCCTGGAAACACATACGACCAGGATGCGGACGACTCGCGCTGTATATTATACACTCACGGAGGGGGCTATTACTTCGGAAGTATCGATCAGGAAAGGTTGTTTGCTCGCATCTTGCTCTACTTGTATGCTAATCACGAGACAGATATTGCATGCAGCGACTCGCAAGAAAGACTAAAGGCCGAGTGTTTGGTGAGTGTTCCATCTAATCAATTTGTCCCAACAATCACTAGATAAATCTAGCCATCAACTACCGTCTCGCTCCGCAATATCCATTTCCTTGTGCCCTTCAGGACTTGATTGCCGCCTGTATGTGTGATTAACCACCTTAACCGGCAGACACTTACGTCAAAGAATTCCATAGACCTATACTTGATTAGACCTCCTCCTGATGCACCTCATCAACCTGTGAAGCCATCTCTTCTCGTGGTTGCGGGAGATTCCGCGGGAGGTGGACTCATCCTTGCTTTACTTCAAGTGTTGCGCGATTGTGGTCAACCCTTGCCTGCCGGGAGTATTCTGATCTCACCGTGGTGCGATCTGACACACTCCTTTCCGAGCATCCACACCAATACTGCCACGGTACGTCTGGATTTGTCTTGCCTTCGTACGACCTCACGAGGTCCATTAGGATGTTCTTCCTTTGTATGGACTGTCTCTCCATAAGCCCAGCACTTTATGGCCCCCGCCGCCAGAGGAGATGACGCACAAAATCCATACTGGGATTCGGCGGAAGATTCGGCAACTTGTTCGTGCTACTGCCGCTGGGAACAAAGCCGGTGAACCAATAGCCTTGGAGCTTATGCAGGCTGGCTCAAAATCGAATCTCCGTGGTGATGATAGGCAATCGATGTCAAGCGATATGCCCATAGATGTTGGAGCCACCGCCCCACTGCCTTCAATTTACGAAGCGAAAAATCAAACTATTTCTCTTCAGACTAACACCGGGGAACAACTGGAAGTAAACTCACAAATGCAACTCTACACTCAGAATAGCCTTCTCGGACATCCTCTTGTCAGTCCAGCTCTCTCATATCTGGGCGGGTTACCCCCACTATTCATCATTGCAAGCGACAAAGAGGTGCTTAGGGACGAAATTATCTACTCGTAAGTTAACTAGTACCGGGGCGAGCAAGTACTGACCCTGTTTTCATATTTCCAATCAAGAGCGCATAAGGCAGCATTTCCTTCTATGTTTCCCTTGAAGGATGAGGCCGTTTCCCTGTATCCACCGTTGGTGGGCATAGGAGAGCGCCATGGACCCACGCAGGTTCACCTCCAGGTTTATGATGGTGCGCAGTCAGAAAACGAACAAATGCAAACATGAGCTAAGCTTCTCATAGACACCGCACATGTTCTGCCCATTCTCTTCCCCCTCACAACCCCAGGGAAATACTGTTATCGTGCTATGGCTACTTTTACGAAGCATATTACAGGAATTTTACTCCCAGCAAGCACTACACCGAGTTCCTCAGAGGTAATTACTTCACCTCTACACCACCCCACGAACGAGGATTGTTCTAATGATACATCTATCTAGCAACTTTCCCCCATGCTTTCCAGTGACCTTGTAACCGAGTCACCACGCACTCTGGACGGCTCATATAACACTCCCGACACACTTGTACCTACTTCAGACTTCAATCTACGTCCACCATTTTCTCGTCCAGTATTCTTCTCCTTCCGAACGAAGTCAGGAGGAGGACCCATGTCAAGGTCCATCTCAGAACAGTCACTCAGACAAAATGGAAGCAGCTGGCTGGGCTCCCAGGAAGGCCGAAACATGGCAAATCCCGGAAAATTGCGCCGGAGCGTGTCAATGATAGACACGGCATCGGTGCGCTACGCTGGTGAAGCAAGCATTTACTACAATGAAGAGGTAGGTGCTGCTCCAGGAATCGTGCGCTATGTTGTGACGGGTTGGCGTGCAACTGACGTCTGGTATCTGCATTCCACATCTCTGCAGGGAGTCTTGACCTGGAAAGGAGGCATGATCCGCGAAAGAGTATCTACTCAGGGTATAATTAGGCCTCTAGAACCCATCGAAAAACTCGACGCTTTGCATGTGCCACCAGCGATCATCGGGGTTCTCTCGGAAAGGACTGTGCGACGCTACCTTGAAGGGGAGGCCCTTTTCGCCCAAAAATACGCGAAAGAGTTGTTGACGATAGAGAAACAGCGGAATCGAAATATAGACCTCGCCAAAAAGGATATCACCAAGAACCTTGCGCATATTCAGGAAATGCAGAATGGGCGGGCACAAGGAAAGCAAAAGGAGACACCTCTAGCATGCGGAGATGGCCTGGCGTCGCCGACTGGAGCTTGGGGGTGGGCTTGGGCAGATGAGCGACCGCCACCTAGCAGTATTGTCTCCAGACGCGATACAGACGAATCCCGCAGATTGGCTCGTATTGCCTGCCGGTCGGCCCTACAAGACGAAGGTCACATGAATGGTAACAACCTCTGGGCTGTCATCGTCAATCTTCTCACTACGTCTCCGCCTAAAAAGCACCCTGCTTCCGACTCTGAAGCTGTCGAGCCCCCCGTCGAACAAGCGGCAATAAAGAAGAGTAAATCCGTGTTCGCGTCGCTTCGAATTCGCGAGAGGCAACCGAAGAGCTGACCGGAGTTAGCTAGCCATTCCAGTAAGACCACCCAACTCTGCCAGAATTCTATTCATGGTTGTCTTCCAGTGATCGTATATGATATTTAAGTACGCGTTGCACATACGACAGTGATATCCTGGAAACGAAAGCTACCGCACAAGCTGTGCTGGTCTTGTCGCATTGCCCGGTCGCAAACCCCTGTTTCAACAGAGTCCCTGAGGTTTAGTTCTTCTCCGCTCTTCGGACTGAAGTTTGTTTTATAGTTTCTCTTCGGTCGGATATTCTTCTGGACATTGTCGGGATTATCAAGTATGGGGATAATGGCGATCGGGTGTCTACTTTACTGCTGAGGGCCTTCCTGGGCGCTATCTGCGTTTTACATCTATAGACACGCAGGACATGAGAATTCTTAACCTTGCGCGATCCTGAAGGGTGCCAACAATCATCCAGTCCACCCCCGGATCAAATGATGCTGCGGTTGCTTAATTATCCCGTCGTGCACAGAAATCACCAACATGTGACGACCCACCATGACGACTTGTAATATCTATGGGAAAGGTGGGTTATAACTTTAGTTACCCTGGCAAAAACGTGCGCTTAGCACGTTCGAAGTGAAGGGACGCAAGAATGCTGAGTAGTAGCCCAGATGTCATGTAGGTTACCTCCTGGGCTATAAAGAGCACGATGCTGCGTCGGTCAGTCACAGGCCCCTCAGAATCAAGCCGGGCAGATAAAATGTTACTCTCTCTCGCCTCCGTCACTGGTCTCTTCGCCTTGGCTAGGGGTAGTACTACCCTGACTGGTCAGTACACCTGCTTGACCCAGGGCAACTACGAACTCTGCAATAATCAGTGGGGTATTGGTGAGCGACGCGGTGGTAGCAACGAATGCACGGCTGAATTGGGACCCTTCGTAGCTGATGGCACGGGTAACCAGACCGCGATATTGATCAGTACATCCGGCAACGACATCTCCTGGTCCACCACCTGGACTTGGGCAGACAACGAGAACGATGTCAAGACGTGTAAGACTCCTTCATAGCGTTTTACCCCTGCTCATAACTGTTGGCAGACACGAACGTGGAGTCGACTACTGCCAAGGGCATGCTGGTGAGTGTTTCGCACTTGTTGGAGATGGCGCGGAGGCTAATTTGTATGCCAGTTGAGCGATATCAGTTCTGCACCCACGGCTTGGGACTGGGAATACGTCACCGAGTCTGATGGTATTCGCGCCGACGTCTCCTATGACATTTGGATCGGTACCACACCTGATGGTGCCCAGGCCTCGTCTGCGTCTTCCTACGAGATCATGATCTGGCTCTCCGGCCTTGGCGGGTAAGGATGCCCTAAACGATGCTTTCTAATCGTTTCACTCACTTCTCATGATAGCATCCAACCCGTCGGCTCTCTCCAGACTTCCGATGTTTCCATTGCTGGCTATACATGGGATGTCTGGGAGGGTCCCAACACTAGCTGGGAGACTATCTCTTTCGTCAGCCAGGACGGTAACATTAACGACTTCAGTGTCGATTTGAATGAATTCTTCAGTGAGATGTTTTCGACAGTACATCGTACATCGCTGAAACGACAAAATTAGCCTGGCTGGTCGAAAATGAAGGTGTCTCGTCCTCCCTCTACCTCCAGGCCATCGAGACTGGCACGGAGCCCTTCACTGGCTCCGCTGATCTCTTGACCAATAGCTATTCCGTCTCCGTGACCACTGCGTAGGCGTGTTGTATTGGTGCTTTGGGTTTGTCTCTCTGCATTATAATTCCGGTTATGCTTCGAGTTTGTTCCTGTAAATGTTCTTCATGTTGATGTCAGGAAAGAAAGCTTTGCAATGAGTCATTCAGGGGGTTATTTGACTTATATGATTACATTTCGTAATGAGGGCTGCACCTTATTGTTTTGCTCAAACCCGACGATGACCTGGTCGCGGTCATCCCCATGGTTTCACAATAACCACTACTGCCCAGGAGCTTCGCGTCTCCATGTTCACGTACTTCGGCGCTGTTTTTGCGCGCAACGTTTCGGTTCTTTCGTACTCTCCTTTTGTCCACATACTTGGGCTGGTGAGTTCGATGCGGAATCATAAATACGCGCTCAGGTCGTGCCGTGACTTGAAGGACGATCCCCTCAGAAAGGACTGGCTGGCACAGTCCCAAGATTATATGCTACTATCTCTTTGCTGATTCTCCTGGACCAAGCACCTAATATCGACATCGTTGGCATGACTTCACGTACTCCTATCAGATTAACGCCTCACCGCGGACCACTCGCAACGCCTTCAACTTCACCGGAGAGCAGCCCTATATTGTCTACACCACCCACCGATATTTCCCATCGCTCCACAGTTATCAGGCCGACTCTTGATGTTACAATACTTCAACACAGAATTTCTACCCTGAGTCCCCCTACGCCACACCAATCTCGGTTTCGTCTTCACCGCAGGGGGCGCAAAGTGAGCAAGCAAGGGGTGTTCGACCATACCACAGAGCTTGGTCTCATATTCGAAAATCTGGTCTATTCGGTTTGCGAACTTGCAAACATTGTCGCGGGGATTGTTGCGTTCTGTTTATTAGTTTGGGGGCTTCTCGAATGGGTACGTATTCGTCTGTTGGACTTTTTTGAAGTGCTGAACGCCTTTCTCCAGTCCTCGCATGCCTCTGAGCTACTCAGGCCATCGATGCCCCCGTTCCCTCTTCCATCCCGCGCGCGAGCCCTGCATTTCCGCGTAAACCCTTCACTGTGCGAACCCAGAGATCAGCATGTTGCCGTTTTACAGTTTCTTTCTGAGCAAATTCAACATGCGAAGGCTCTGTCATCTCTGAGCATCAGCCTCGGTTTACCCCTTCGTGCTTTCCTCGAGGCACATCGAGCTACGTAAGTGGTTCGGTCGTCTCATGCCGGCCTACACCAATGACGCGATCACTCAGCATCCCGAGGATTATACTTTGGGACAACCTCTCCGAGTTACCCCATCTAGAAGAAGTTGACCTATTGGCCAATCTGACAGAGTTGCTCGACCCTTCTCTCCTCGACTTTACGTCTAGCAGCTTCATCGGCCGAAGTGTACGTTCCTTCGGTGGGCTGGACAATCTACATTTTTGACACTTGCTCTAGTTCGCTCTGGCCCTGGACGAGTTGGGTGACCTCATTTCAGAACCTATGGTTTCACACGGCTCCTCAATACATGGCAGGCATCCGGATGCACGTTTACATGCGATATATTGGCGTACCACCTCAAACCTCCTCTTGGAATACTCCGCTGCACGCCCACGCGCCAGAAGACTGCTACAGCACGTCCGCGCCCTCCATCAACGACTATTGCCCATAGTTCCGGGCCAACACATTGAGAGTATCACGGCGAGGTCAAACATCTGGTGGTGGAAAGGCATTCCTCGTCGTCCTACTACAACCATCGAGGATGGGATGCAAGCGTTTATGACTGGACTGGAAATCACGCTTGACAATGTTCACCGGTTGATCGCTTATCTTGACTGGATTACTGAGCAACTGGTAAGGGCTTGTCCGTGTACCCAGGTCCGACATCGCTGATTACTTGCGTCTGTAGGCCCAGACGACCTTGAGAGATGTTTTGAGGATACGTCATAGGACCGACTTCTCGTCTTGTTTGATGTCATTGCAAGATTTGTTCGCCCAGTCGCGGCCACCAGCACCAAAGAAACTTTGTTTTTGCCTCAACGACAGAGGAGATATACTACCGTCTCGACCAGAGGTAGTTGGCACTACGGTTCCAGGCAGTCCAACAGTGCGTGCAGGACGTTAATCTTATGAATATGTGCTATCTCGTGCCGTATGTTAAAATTGGACTACATTATCGATAATCTAGTATGTACATGATTCCAAGCCATGTACCGTCGCAATCAGTCTGATAATTCTATGAACGTATAACCTCCCTGGCGGGGCCCGGACGAGCGACTATCTTCTGATCTCCTAGCTTGGGGAGACTAGTAACCCCAAATCCCTCTTAAGCGGCCGGCCGGGCTAACCACCGGCACAATAGTATGAAGGCATCTAGTTAACTTCAGAACGGAAATTGATAGCCCGATTTGCCATCACCACCGCGATATTCGCATCGTCTCTTTACATAGAATCGAACTCGGCTGGCATGGCTCACCTTCCCTGCGGTACAATTAATGATAGTCATGGTGAGCGATCGACGAATCTGATAGGCTATTGGTTGGATTACATTCGTCTACCTCCGACTCGGATGCGCAGGAAAGCAAATCATCCAATCGATCACCGAGGCTAGCCTAGAACCGGATCGACGCAGCCTGAGGAGGTGAGCTGGAGGCGATACTGATAAATGCTCGAACAATGTCATTACATTGATCTGCTACACGTATCTCTTCACAGCGAATTGGAGTAAGTCGATGTACCTGATGGCAAAGTACTTGAAGGCGTCCGAGCAAGTCTCAGGAACCTCCTTCCCCGGATCTTCACAATTTTGTTGTAGTGGCCCGTGATCATCCCAACAGCTCGCCTGAAGGTCCCGCAACTTCAATTCATTGCCGCAAGCCGCTAGTGTGAGGGTTTGGTCGGTGCTCCTATACCTAAAGCTCTTCCTCGTGTGTGTCAACGTTGCAGGACAGGGTACCCACATTGCGCCGTTGATGAACTGTGTTGGTCTAGAAGAACTCGGTCAAGGGAATCTCACGCGGGAACACCATCAAAGTTAATGTGATGATTAGATTGAGGACAACGGATCACAAGATAAACCTGGTGCCGGGTGATTGATATTTGCGAAGGTACCAAGACTGCAATTCCCTGTCCTTGCCTCTTCGATCCACATCTGGGGCGGACGATGTGAATATTTCGCGCAGACATGTTCTCAGAGGCTCGTCGCTATCCATCGGGGAGCTGCGTGGTCGACTTCTGGTACATGGAGATTTGTTTAATGACCTGAATCGGTGCATAGTGTTTGTTGACGAAAACTGTGTTAGAATCGACTCACCTTCCAATCGAGCATTTCAATTGCCGCTGGAAGACTTGATCGCTACAGCAGAGTGCCCAGTATCTATTCGCTAAGGAACAGTCCATGGTGTCCGTCTGTGCGGAAAGCTGGTAAACAATCGTTGGTCGAATGTTACATGGAGAATTGCATGTTAACTGGGTCTGTGCAGTCATAATACCGTTACATAACCGGACACGCCGCCGGGCACAAAGGAGGAGCGCGCCACAAAAACTAAAGACTATGTGATAATAGGGTCGGCTCAGCTAAATCGTGTATTGGAGTTGCGTGCCGCAGAAGTAAGTACGTACTCCGCCAAGAGCACCGCGCCTCACTAGGACATTCGGGATACAAACTGTATTGTTAATTGAAGGGACGGAGAATCCTATAGTATACAGATTTGCAGTGAGAATGTGCAGGAACAAGTACGAAATTTTTCACAAACAATCTTTCATCGGTCCAGGGGCTGAAACCGTGTGTAGTATTGCTTAGTTTGCGCTTCTACCATCTCCTGAGTAGATTCAGGAAGGTTTTCGACAAAACGACCTGAATGCTTCTTCAGTCGTGATAGTCAGTCAGAAGTTGACGCGAACCAGGTGATCCAGCGAACAACGCCAAGGCGGGTATGACAGTATTGGGTGGGATGACGGTGTTATCTGTAACTTGGGCACAGTCTTTAATTATTGTGAATTTTCCCTGGAAGGTGACCATGAGAATGCATCGGGAGAAGAACAGGTCTGAAAACCTACGATGATACAGTTCTTTCCAATTACAACGTTGTTGCCAATAGTCGCTGCTTCAACAACAGAATTCGCGCCTATATGAACATGATCTCCGATCTTCATTGGATAATAATTGAAGTTTCCGCGATATGTCTTATACGGTGGCCTATCGGAAAGGAATATTGTGTGTGGTGTGTATCCAACGGACAGCCAGCAAACCTCATGATGCACCCATCCCCAATCAGACAGTATCTGCCCAAGGATATGACTACTGCATGCCCTGGGCCGGTTCTTCTGAGGTCGCCTCGGATGATTGCACCGCTCGCTATGATCGTCTTGCCACCGAGGATGATGTTTTGTGGTCCTGCAATAGTGGCTCGTCGGGAAACCTTGTTACCTGTATCCTTTCGATATTTCCAGAAGATATCTCTCGAGGAAAGAGGACTCGTTCGTACCGTTTCAATGAACTCGGCCTTCGAGTAGTAGACGGGTGCTTCCATGCCGGACGCGTCCGTCAATGATGTCCATAAATGTAATATAAAAAAACAGCCGGCTCGAGCTCAACCACCATGTCGCTCACCCGTACAACACTGACATGTCAAAGGGTAATGCTGCGAAGCCTGGCACTTGGCACCACGAACGACCAATGTAGACATTATTCTCGTTGGCTGCACTATGGCTTGTCGGCACCACGGCGACTCGGAGATTTGGCCGGCTACCACACTCGGTTCGCGGGATGGCCATCCACTCGACAATTATTCCAATCAGCCAGAGTATCGCAGAGCGCTGATGCACAGGCCAGCCCACTAGACTCTGGAGGAGACAGCCAGCCCGTATCATATCATGGACCCTTGACACAGACGTTCCGTCGTCTCAAGATATTCTCGCTCGCTTCGCTTGGTCTCACATTTACCATGGCGCCCTTCCTTTTCGTCGTCGAATCATCCCTTCCTGTGTCTGCGCGCATCTTCCTGACGGCCACTGCCATATCGACCAGCAGCATCTCTACGGCGCTCGTCAGCTGGTGCGGTGCGCCGTACGTAGTCGACCTGCGACGCCTCACTCCGGCCGAGAACGGGGGCATGCAAGGGGTCGAAATGACGACCCTCACGCTAACCCTGAGGAAGCTCACCACTCGCGTTTATGACTCTGACTTTCTAGTGGAGACGAGTCGTCCGTTTGCGAAATGGGAACTTCCTCTCGCGATCCAACTTGCTCCCTCCAACGAAGACAGCATCGCAGCGGGGAAAGCCGGCTCCCCAGGAGAGGAGGAGACGGTTGCGGAGACGCTGAATGACAAGGGCGATGTAATCGGCCGTTGGATTGTGAAATGGGGCGAAGGAGGTGTTGGAGCATGCCAGGGAACCGGCAAAGTATTACGGTAAGGTGCATGTTGCTTGATTGGAACGCTGAAATTGATAACTACTAGATTTTTCAATGTACACGAAGAGCTGCTCTAGCAAAGTTTCGCCCTGCCTATGCCCAAATGTGTCACTGATGTAAAATTCATGAGCATTTGATTGGTGTCGTCCATGAAATCTCCCACACCTGAGCGGTGGTGAACGTGATGCCACAGGAATGTATCCGTCGGGATACTATGTCCAAGGAATGCGCAAGCAACCTATCTAAATCTGATCCAGTGAGCTTAATGATTCCGGGTTTGCTGGCATTTGCTGCCCGATCTGACTTGATTTACGTATCTACTCCGACGGCTCTACGTCCTCTGCGAATAAGCCACTATTCCGAAGACGACCATGTGACCACCAGCTCGGTGTGGATTCCCTGTAGGCAGCAAACCAGGGTAGATTAACGGCGGAGCCACGGTGACGATGCAAGGACCCCTTTCTCACCGCGGGATCAACGAATAGTCGACGTGATTGGCGCCACCATCACTATTTCGTCGCAACACGAAAAAGTCGTTGAATTTTTTGGCGCCACTGTTATTAAATGTCACGAGTATCATGCGCAGGCAAATGAATACACAGCACCTGTACGTTTTCGAGGTGAATTGCACATTGTATGGATTTTCAAAATAAAAGACAAAATTCCGGTCCTCGAATACCTGGAAGGTAATTGTGATGCATATTTCATCGACAGTGTACCGGGCCGTGAGGTCCTGTGCTGAGCTCATCACAACGCCAAGGCTTTTTCCTAAAATGGTACTTTGATAGAGGGAGAGACTTCGCCGTCGAGTCGAATTGTGTGCCTCAAGGGCTAAACGTCGGAGATAGGCTGAATCAAACAAGAAACTATGTGTCGCGAACAATGCACCGGAAGATAGAGAGAGTAATTAAAATACACCTTTTCGGACCTGTTCAGCAACTTTTGCAGCGCCTGGAGCCACAACTCGGGAACGCCAATGAGATTCACATCCTTCAGCTGGTCACAAATTTACGTATACACAAATACCACCAATACTGTCCCCCGGGCATCCCTGGATCCGACGGGCCCCGCATCATATCTGATCCACGTTGTTTGCTGGCGCAAACAATCATGATAGTGTGATCGATGCGGCGGCTGTACAATTGAGACGATGAGTCACATGGGATGCGCAGTACTCTTGGCAGCAGCGTTGCTGTGGGCCGATGATGACGGGTTGGGTATATGAGGGCAACTCGTGTTCACACCAGCCGCCGAAGTTCTCGGTCGACTTTAATGGTGGTCTGTTTGGTTTATCCCTCGTTAGCCTTTCGTCGGGGCCACATCCCGTGATGTTCCGACGATGATACTACGACGGATTTGAGCTGATTCATGGTAGTCCCCGAGATAACCGTCATGATGTACCCCTATTTCGGAAAAGGTCTGGGTCATGCTAACCAGAATTTCCCACATGACGGAATGGGATAATTTATTGTGGCAAGCCTGAGGAGCTGATCTCCATATGAGAACGAGAGTAACTAAAGTTTGCTCTTTATCTCCCTGATCCGTGCGCCTTGAAGGCGTTCATCTGTAAAATGGAAGAGTAATCAGGAATGTTCCGAGGGTGTGAACCGAAACGTACAATTGGTGTCATGGAGGTGGTCAGTTGGTACAGGAACGGTGTGCAGATGGATGTTTGAAGCATCGACCATTTCAGGTACAATCTCCTTGAGATTACGCGCGCCCAATAGCCGCATATTCATTTCAAACTCGTCCTAGTCAATCAGTGAGTAGCAAGACAAAGGAAACGTGCCCCGGCCATACGCGCAGAATCTCCAAAGCCCGTTCCACCCCCTCTTGTCCGTATGACGAGTACGCATAGATGAACGAACGACCCACGCCAACTATTGCATCTCGTGGGTGAGAAATACGCTGTCGAAAGTGAGCCATCGTACCTGCCGTAGCTCCGAGAGCAATGGCCTTTATTACGTCAGTTGCGCGACGGACCCCTCCGTCGACGAACAACTGAAATTTCTCATTGGGGAGGCTCAGTCCGCGTCTTTCTTTGAGCTTGGCGACAACTTCCACAAGGACCTCAATTCCAGAGCGGGCAAAGTCCAACTGACGACCGCCATGATTGGAAAGGACAACACCAGCCAATCCCATGTCGTATGCCTCAAGAGCATCTTCCCAGCATTGCACGCCCTTCAAGATCAACGGCACTAAATCACAAGAGGTCAATGTTGGCTATGCAGAGCTAGAGTCTTGTAACTGACTGTTGGTGATACTCTTGAAGAATTTCATGTCCGACCAATTCAAGCCTGGGTCAATGAAGGACTTTGCGCACGAGACATAAATCACGTAGTTTCCCTATAAATCGTGCCACGCTTACACTGATGGCTCTTGCGGCACCTTGCGAACGGTCAATGTCACCTTGGCCGGCTTGCTTCACTTCTGAGGGATCCTCAGCTTCGAACTTTTGTCTCATGTCTTTGTCGCGGCGACCAAGCAGAGGTGCATCAACAGTGATAAACAAGCCTTTGATTCCGCGCTTCTCGGCATGCTGGACGATTCGCCTAGTAATATCACGGTCCTTGCTCACATACAGCTGAAGGAACTGGACTTGACCAGGGGCTGCAGCATCCACGATCTCGTCAAATGAACATGATGCAAGAGTTGGGATCTGCACAGTTAGTCCAGACGTACGAAAGAGATATCACTGATCCATAACCTTACCATTTGTATAATGTCGTGTTTCGCGGCAGCTCGAGTCAGGTTAAGTTCACCATCGGGGTGACCGAGCTTTCCAAGAGCGGTGGCGGTCTATGCAAGTGTGGGAAGTCAACAACACTGAACTTTGATCGAAGGAGATTCGTACGATGTATAATGGCATACTCGTGTTATGTCCCAAAATTCTCGTCGACCAATCAACGTTGGTGACGTCTCGGAGAATTCGGGGACGGAACCACACACTGTATGACACATTAGTGGAAGCTTACATTGATCATACTTGTTGACTTACCGGTGGAAAGCAGAGTGATTTTCACGGTGGGTAATCTCATCATCGGCCGCCGAAGAATAGTATGCCCACGCCTTCTCCGGCATGACCATCCTGGCGATAGCCTTGGGAGAGTGAGGGACAAAATGATGTGCTAGAAGCTTAGACGACAAACCTCGAAGTCGTGCAGGCTGAGAATCTCGGAAAGAAGTGGGCGAGCCGCAATGCGGGCTTGGCGGGCACGCTCCCCGTCAGTGATCACTTCCTCGACCTTCTCTACCGTTCCAAGGTCAACAGGTCCAAGGCTATCATATATGTATGAGCGGATACACACGGGTTGAACAGGCACTGTCTTCTACTGACTGTTTATCCGGTTTTAGATGGGTTGTAATGGCATCCGGTGGGTGAATGGGTTCATATTCCTTTCTGTCAACATGGTCAGCGCTCTACGGGTCCCCCGTGCACAGTTGCACGCACGTTGCATCCTTTCCTGCGTACTTCAGAATAATTTTGCTCCCACCTATCCAGCTTTAATGATGATATCAATCCGTGGATTCAAACATACCGGGATGGTCTAGGACAAGTCAAACAAGTGTGTACATGACATGGCTCGATGGCACTTACCATCCAAAAAGTCAGTGACATCGTACACATTTCCTGCACAAACCGGAGAAGTCAGCTACCGGCATGAACCTGGCTGACGTCCCTATGGTCAACCCTAAATCGTGTAGTTGAACGTACCGTGAACAATGATCCAGCAACTTTCACGGCTGTTGTGGAGGGCAACTTCTTTGCCCATGAGCGGCTCTCCGTGGGTCATCGCAAAAACTGGCTGCAAACACTGAGAAACGTAGTCGGACAAGGTTCGCTTTTGCTATTATGCGCGGAATCCCCGTCCCGCATGTCCCGTCCTGGGAATCAGCCCATCAACAATATTTATTATAAGCGTCAGTTCGGATCCAAGGAATTTGGGGCGGAGCAAGCGGCGATTGAAAGTACAAGCTCACACGAAATCCGACGAATCCGCAAGGTTTGAGACTAGCAAAGATGCTGGGTAGATTACTTAACATACCTGAAGAAGCAAGTGTTGAAGTTGGACTTCAGCTTTCAAGCACGCCTGTGAGGACTACTCAAAATGCCAAATCCATTGCGATTCCAGCCTTTAGTTGTTATAAAGATTAAAGATTTAAAAAAATCTAAAAGAGTGACCATAACTGTTGAGACGCGACACTAACGACTATTTGTTACATGGCACGATTAGATTCCGGTTCCGGGAGTGCAGGAAAAGCAGGAAAAAAATAACGAGAGCTTGATATTTTGTTGACCGGGTATGTGAGAAAATCTAGTACTTGCTTTAAACGACATCGAAGGCACTTCCACCTGCACGCGCATCGAGGCTGGTGACATCATTAAGACCTAGCAATATGGTATGAGCACACTCCGTGTTCAAGTAGTTGGACGGAAACCTACCCATAACCTCGAAGAATGCTTTCGGGTCCATGCCCTGTGCGGAAGTGAAATCGGTGCCAGTCTTCTTCAACGACTGCATGGCTGCACGGATACCGTGCACCGCAGCAACACAAGATACCAGAGAAAAGACTGAAAATCATGAGACTTTGAATCCACCTTTAATCTTACAATGAACTTACTGATAATCTTGGCTCCAAGTGCCTCAGCCTCTTTGCAAGTAAAAGAGGGTGTAAGGCCGCCAGAGATAACGTTGACGAGAACGGGCTTGGGGGCCAGTGCATTTACCGTTGATGTGAGGAGTTCGGCAGTCTTGACGCCCTCGATGAAGCAAACATCAGCACCAGCATCAGCTGCGAGCTTCAGACGTGTGACAGCTTCCTCCATGCCGAGGACTTGTGCTGAATCTGTACGGCCAATAATAACCTGAATTGATGAGCAAGGCATGACACGTCAAGTTGAATCTGCCACTCACGAAGTTGGAACCGCCAGGAATGGAATCACGTGCGATTACTGCAGCGCGAATGCGGGTAATAAACTCTTCCCGTGAAACAACTTGCTTTCCCATCAAATGGCCACAACGCTTAGTCTGTACTTGATCCTCGATGTGCATGGCGGCAACACCAGCACGGGCGTATTGGTAGACAGTGCGGGCAACCATAGCAGTTCCACCGAAACTGTTATGAAGACATCAATAAGGATACAGGAACAGAAGCTGTCCACTCGCTTACCCAGTGTCAGCGTCTGCAATGACGGGGGTTGTAGGGTCGAGGCTGCAGACCATTTGCGCACTCTGGACAAAGTCGTTCAAAGTCGCAATGGCAAGGTCTGGTTGACCAAGTCGCGAAGCAGTCGTAGCAGCTCCACTTTGGTACAAGCAGTCAAAGCCTGCTTCGAGCGCACACCGAGCACTGATGCCGTCGCAAATTCCAGGGGCAATCTACCAACCAAAGTCAGCCAAAATTTTATTGGCCCAAGGAAACACCTGTACGAACCACAATGCCGGGACGGGCGAGCATCTGACGAAGGCGCGTAGCGGGATCCCAGGAGAGAGGACCTTCCAAGAAATTCTTGGGGTCGAGGCGGGGGTTGTAGTATACCCCAGCCCTAGGCTTCAAGGGGACTTCAGGCGAGGGTGTCACGATACGACTGGCACTGTTGTATTCTTCGACGGGTGTTTCTGGGACAACTGCAACAGTGGCGGCAGTGGTAGTTGATTCAGGGGTTTTGTAGAAGTCGAGGCCAGGCATGGTGTAAAGTAGAGGATTGTCTGTATACACAAAGAGGATTAAGAGAAGGGTGTGTTGAGTTGAGATTGAAATTAGTGCGCCTTATAAGCTCGGGAAGCGTCCCAATCGGAAGCTTTTTTTCCATCCAGTGGGATGGCAATGTGTTCATAGGGTCACATTTGTTGTTACGTAGAGCCGGTGAACGGTGTACCCGAGATACTAGGCATTCTGCCCGATTCGGTATGCCGTGTTGGGGTCACGTTCCACGCCCGAGATGGATGGCTCGCCGCGGGAACAGAAGGTGGAAATAGATGATGGTATGAAGTTGGAAGGTCGTTAGAGAGACCCCATACGGAGGATCGCTGTATTCCTGTTCCGTGACCGGATTGGGCTAGTTTCCGGCATACTTGCGGCGCCGCCTCGTCAAGCGAGTAACATTCACGTCAAGGTCACACTTTTTATCAAAAGTACTCAGCTTGTTTTGCCACAGGCTCGCACCAACGGCGATTTCAGGGAAGTAGCCGATTAATTTACGTAACAACAGCTGGCCGTCGTCTGAGCTCAGAATGCGAAGTTGGAAGTCGGTGTGCGGTACTCCATCGCGAACTGAGACGGCACTTGAGCGGAAATACAGGCTATAGGCAACATGGCCGGTGCCAAGACAAAGATCGAGGTGAGATTCAAAGTTAATTATAACTTACAGACGGCGGCGCGCTCGATTATCGCATACAAGACGGCCCGGTGTTGCCTCGCCATAATTATTTTTATTTAGGTTTTGGTTTGATCCCCAACTTGAAGGTTTGCTGACCGTCTTTGCTGTCTGCTTGACAGTCACTGATGGCCAATCAGTATATTTCAGTTTGTCGACCACCAGTGCCAGTGTGCAATACACGTCCGAAACAAGAATGCCCCCGGAATCCTCGTACATTGAAATTGGACTTCCGACTCACTAGCCCATTGCAGTGCGTAACCCCCATCCGTGTGAGCGACAACCTCACTTGAGGCACTGTCGGCGTTTTTTTCCATCATTGGCAGTCGTGGAGTTAGAGGGGATTGGCACTCACTATCGGATTACCTTCGGCGACCAGGCTTATTTCGTTCTGCCGAACGTCAAACGCCTTGGTCACGTCCCAGCCGTCATTCCCGCAGCATGTCGTGGAAATAACAGCGCGGACGTGATTCGGAGCGCAACCAATAGATTGTTGTTCCACACCACTCTCCGGTCTAACCCCGAGCATCGGCGTTGCTCGCCCTCAGAAACACATCACCGCCTCCAGTAGGTGTTAAGTGGAGATGATGATGATGATGACAGCGTTGAGATCGGGTGTGCAGAATGCGGTTTCCGCGATTCCGTTGGCGTCATCTCAAAAGCTGCTCAAATGGTGTTCCTCTGCAATATTTTCCTCCCTGATTTGTTTCTCAACAAGATAACTTGATATTCAATGTCTTATATCTCTGCACAAACTGTCGCCGAGCATTCCAGCGCATCAAACTGTTGGATTATCGTCCATGGTATGCTTTCGCGGCTTCATGAATATTACGATCAAATTTGATTTGATGGCACAGGGGAGGTCTATGATGTTACAGAATTTTTGCCAGGTACGCAATGGCCGAGGTTACCGGACACGATGTATTTATCCCCGTTGCAGAGCATCCCGGTGGCAGCAGAATCATTTTAAAATATGCCGGGAAAGATGCCTCGTAAGTAATCTTCTGGAAATTTTTAGCAATATGCAAGCTTAATCACCATGTGCAGTGAAGGATATGAACCAATTCATCCACCAGATGTAATCACTACGCACTTGCCCAGAGAGAAACAGTAAGTGCTGTGCGATAACTAGTCCGGAAATTAGACGTTTATCTTCTGTGCACTTCAGTGTTGGCGCTATCGATCCCAAAACTATTGTGAAGGAAAAGGTGGTGACTGCTGAAGAGATCAAACGTCAAGAGTTGCTAGCTGCTCGCCCACCACTAGATGAAATCGTGAACCTGCATGACTTTGAGGCGAGTTATCTTTACATTTTGTCATGTCTTCCTGAGCGGTAGTTTCATGGTGCTGTTCAGGCGGTTGCGAAAACAATTCTCCCTCCAAAAGCATGGGCATACTACTCCTCCGCTGCCGATGACGAAATCACAATTCGCGAAAACCGTATAGCATACCAAAGGTCTGAAACAGCTTTGTTCTTTGAGCATCTCCCGGGCAGTTTTCATATCACTCACACAGGATTTGGTTCCGCCCGCGCATTCTCCGGGATGTCAGCACCGTTGATTGGTCAACCACAATTCTGGGACAACGGTCATCGCTCCCCGTCTACATCGTATGTTACCTCATCTCGTGAGCTTCACAGCGTGTTTGCTGAAGAGGATCGCAGTCTGCTACTGCACTCGGTAAACTCGGACATCCTGATGGTGAACTCAACTTGACACGCGCGGCGGGGAAACATGGTGTTATCCAGATGGTGATCGCCGCGGCCATCCTATAATCTAATCCACTGATTGATTCTCGTTAGATACCCACCCTCGCTTCGTGCTCTTTCGATGAAATTATCGATGCTGCGATTCCTGGACAAGTCCAGTTTTTGCAACTGTACGTCAACCGTGATCGGGAGATCACCCGGAAATACGTGCAGCATGCAGAGAAGCGTGGCGTGAAAGGGCTCTTCATCACCGTCGATGCACCGCAGCTTGGTCGCCGTGAAAAAGATATGCGTATGAAGTTTGTCGATGAGTCAGGCGTTGCGAAGGTCCAAGAAAACCAGTCCGGCGTAAAGAAGGACGAGGGCGTTGCGCGTGCCATTTCAGTAAGCTCCACCTACCCTACATGTTTATTCACTGCTCTAAACGAGTTACTGCTAGTCATTCATTGATCCTTCTTTGTCGTGGAATGATATCCCCTGGTTCAAGAGCATCACAAACAGTGCGTTCTCGCGTCTCCCCTATCGCTACTCGGATCATTGACATGTCGAAAGTACCCATCGTGCTCAAGGGTGTTGCCACAGCGGAAGATGCCCTGAAGGCGTATGATTGCGGCGTTGCCGGTATCGTTCTTTCCAATCATGGCGGTCGGCAACTCGACACGGCTCGCTCCGGTATCGAGAATCTGATCGAAGTTGTGGAAGCGATGAAGACCCGGGGACCGTGGCCAAACCCCAAATTTGAGGTGTTTGTTGATGGCGGGGTTCGCCGTGCATCGGATGTTCTCAAGGCAATTGCGCTTGGCGCGAAAGCCGTTGGGGTGGGCCGTGCCTTCATGTACTCATTTTGTGCGTATGGAGAAGCGGGCGTTGAAAAAGCTATCCAGATATTCAAGGTATGATATATTGAAATACGTCATCGGAAGCTGACAACGTGTCATTTCAGGACGAGCTTCAGATGGGAATGCGTCTGATTGGCGCCCGGACCGTCGACGAATTGACACCGGATTTGGTCGATGCGAGTGCCCTCCATGCACACGTCGGACAAATTCCCGTCGATAACCTGTATAGCGCCACATGTACGTGTGCCACATGCTCATCTGACTTTGGTATTAAAACCTTAAATAATAGACCAACCACTGGCTCTTGCACAGTTCAAGACTAGACTGTAAACCGGGCTCTCGATCACCCCGGAAACCCCAAATATATATCCTGTATACATTTAGACATTGCAACATTGTTCCTGGACTAAAGCGCGACTAAATTTGATCATATATTCCCATGGGAACTCCTGTATCTTCGGCTACATGGCTTTCCTGCCGCCGTACTAGTATCCACGAAGCAGAGATTGTTTCGTATACACGACATGGAGGTCCCCACTCAACTACTCCAGCCGATGTTGAGCAGCCTGACTCAGTAAATCCAGTTCCTCGCCGTCGCCTGCCAGTGGTATTTCGAGAGCCGAAGATCTCAGACGCCGCCGGGCGCCGGGATGTATGCTCAGCACAGCAAAGTTTGAGTTCGGCGCGCAACTGATGTGTTTTTCGTGCACCGCATTCACTGGCAATACCGGAGGACGTGAACCCGTGCCGAGCGCACGCGGCAATCGCTCAAAGAGTCTTCCGGAAATAAAATAATTCAAAATCCAGTCGATAAGGGTAGAAGGCAGGTCCAAGCGACATGTAAGCCAACACAGATTGAAAAAGCAAGTGGGGAGGGAGATGCGGCATGGCAATAGAAACCTGGCATCGGGTGTCAGTGCTAGGGAAGTAGAAGGGAACTGGCGCAGATCCCATTGGAGCGGTTAATATTCGCTCAAAGGTTAACCTCAGGCTGTCGCTCACATGATTCTGACCATTCAAGTCTAGCGACAACGTCGGTATCAGTTTGGCCGCGAACCATTTGGCACCATCCGCGGCACTCTAGAGTCCACGCCACTCGCAAGTACTTAGTAGTACTAGCCATGATCTGCCGGGAATATCAAGGATCAAGAATCAAGCATTACGGCGGCTCCCACGCAGCGCCGCTGATCAGGTGAGGAGCGACATCCTAGCTAGGGCATATTGACTTGGAGGATTCTCAGCGGCTGAAATTATGTTTCAATCTCTTCACGGGAATTATCCCCACTATGAAAATCTACCATTCAATGAGCGGCGGTGCGTAGGACTGATAGTGACCTGGCACCGAGCATCAGTGCTAGGGAACTGAATGACAGCTGACGCGGATCCCCCCGGGAGCGGATGATAGTTGCTCAAAGAAGAGGCTAGCAGTTCCACCGGTCGGCTCGGAACTTTGAACCGTTATCAATGTCACGCAAACCGATGCGGCAATATTCATTGGTGAACATAGCGTGACGCTCGGCGCCCTTAATGCTTCTGCGGGTAGCCGTCTCCCGGGCCTTTGTTGCGATCCAGAGCTTCAATCTGATGACAGGATTCTGACCATCGTCTAGCGAGCGCATCAATGGGCTCAAGTCATGTATGTTCCAATGTTGATCAAGGGAGGAGACTCGGAAGTTGGAGCCGAGCGCGAGGAATGAGGTGTTGATAACAATAAACGGATCCTCGATATACCCCTGCTTCACCGCAGACTGACTCAACATCGGTAGGTTATCAGTTTGGCCGCCAACCGTTTGGCCCACTGGCACAGTCCGCGTCACTCGGAAGTACTACTAGTAATCATGCAGTACCGGAGATACCAAGGATGAAGAACCCCAGGACCGAGCATTGGAGGCTGCTGTGCACTGCCGCTGATCGGTGATCGGTGATATCCTAGGGCATATTGTGCGTTCTTAGTGGTTGAAACTATGCTGGGTTTCAATTTCTTTGGAATCACCGTTCACATTCCAAATCTACCAGCTCAATATGCCCTAGGTCGCCCCCTCACCCGATCAGCGGCGGTGCGTAGGAGCCTGAGAATGATCTGGCGTTGAGCGTTGGTGCTCGGGGACTGAACGGCAGTCAACGCAGATCCGCGGATGATATTTGCTCAAACAAAAGGGTAGTTGTTCCCCCCGACGATCGGAACTTTAAGACGTTATCAATGTCGCGCAAACTCACCAATGGTAATATTCGTGGGTGAACCTAGCGTTGCGCTCAGCGCCCTGCTTTTGCGAGTAGCCGCTCGTTTTGATGAAGATCAATAACTTGGTCAACCTCAAAAATTAGTCCTGTTGCTCACAACATTCTGATCATTGTCCACTAGCACCGTGCGCATCCATGAACGTAGATCCCTGGGATGTTGCTCAAGGGAGGAAGTTGGAATCAAGCATGAGACCGAGGTAGGTAATAGACGGGTTCTAGACCTCAATCGTATAATTCTTCTCACTGCAGACCGACAGTCGTTGGTGTCGGTTTGGCGAAAAGCACCACCCGCGCCGCGAGGTACTACTAATTATGATGTACCAGAGACATCAAGGATGAAGAGCTTGAAGAACCAATCATTGCGAACGAGACGAGATGTTCAGAATTCGAGGACAGCCAGTTTACATACACCAATCAGATGATGGATGTTGGGCCGTGTTCGCTGGCGCCGTCCGCATGACGGCAATGCACAGCCGTCAGAAGTCTTAGGATGCGACTGGCACTGCCAGCTGGATGAAAGTCTGACGAGCACAAACGTTGCCAGTGGCTACTTGGATCGGACCACCGACCCTTGGGTCTGCGAACTTTTTGCAATTCATCACAAGAGACAGGGACCTGCGTTGCAGGGTACAGCAAAAAATAATCGTCCTCTTGCTTCGTTCCATACTGTCGGGCTCTTCTCTTGGGTCGACAGAGATAAGGCCTAAGTTGCTATGCCCGTCTTTATTCCACCGGGCATGTCGATGCATTATGTGAATAGTGCGGCGTGCACCTGATGTATGTTGCCCAAGTTGCTAGGTGAGTTGGTAGTCGTGCTGTCTCACCATTTGATTATCCACAGGAAACTGTTCAGCCCTAGGGAGAATCTTGCTGTATTGGTAGCCATATGCTTGGATTCCAACAATTCGTATTCATATTAAGTAAACGCGGGCATGTCCCGACACGTCTCTGACTGCTACCTTTCGACCTCCATGTCTGCCCGTCCTCTTCCGCGCTCTTCATCTTCACCTAAATGGGATGGGAGGAACCGCCGTCACCGTGTCGATTGGACTGACGTTCGTCTGTCTTCGGTGATGCATCTGGATCAGCTTCCGGTACTCTTTCAAACTCATATGGGAGTACGATTGCTCTATCAATTGCCACGGGCAGCCCGCGATGACGACCACGTATCATGACTAGACAAACAACGAGCTTCGATAGTGGTCGGAATGCCCCGGAGAGAGAGTAGTTTTGCTATATAGATGAATGAAATGATAAGCTCATCATGAACCCAGAACAGGACGTACGTTCGGAATACCAAGACTGAGTCCAACAGATCCGTATGCCGAAACTATCTCAAAGACTGGCAAGTAATGTCATTGATGGTTGATAACGCACACGGTTATTCTTCCACGTACGGATCGAGAATATGTTGAACCAGCCTTGGATCTCAGGATCAATCAAGTTGTCTCTCTGAAGAAAGAATATTCAGACGCAGCAACCGGCAAATCATCGATTGCAGACCTCTATTATGCAAATGAGGAAAAGGGCTAGCGACAGCCACCACATGTCTTCAACAGACTTCAAATGAATACAACACGAAGATAAAGCGGCAACACACCAAATGAAAGTTGGTGACGTGCATGCATTGCAAAATATCGACCCCACATAGCCATTCGTGACCCATTACCCTTAAACACCTGTTCCGCCGCGGACAACTGGTCGTCCACGTGGAATATCCCAAGCGACTGCTCTTCGTAAACGTTTGTAGAGCGCACGCTAAACGCATCTCCACAAATTTGCCACCACCGAGAGTACTTGATGCAACTTACCTCATTGCTATCGGGTCTGAAGGGCAAGTCAGCAGCAAATTCCTTAACCAGCAAGGTGCACGCACATACACTAATGTACATCATGATCACATACATGATTCTGAATAAACAATGAGCAAATGCAATTATGGAGGTTGAACGGACGTACTTGACGGCTGGAGCCAGCGCAGCAATTGGAACGACGGAGAATCCAGAAGCACGAACGTCGATCGCTTGTAGTAATCCTGCTGAAAATCGCGTTCCGAGCGGAATCGAGGCGATTTCTGGGTTCCCGATGTCAAGAACCATGAAACAGAAGAAATCAATGGAGCTATGAAACAACGGATCAACTAAGCTTCCTTGGCACAGATAGGTTAAACAGCTACTTCAGAAGTACCAAAATGGACAGGAGAAACCAAGTTTGATGAGCCGGAAATAGATAGACGAAGCACCGTCGTGGGTGATCGAGAAGAAAATGCAAGGTCTCGTAGAGGCGAGATCTCAGGGGTATGGATTTTGCAACGACCCAGCTAAATCGGCGCTCTGGATAACGCGGTGGTGGCAGAAATAAGCATGCTCACATCATAAACCGCAAACTGCACACGAAAAGTTATTCAAAGGTCCATGGAGTAAAATTGATTACTTACAAGATGGGCTGTCAAGAATGGTAACCAGACTTTATTGTATTCTTCACCAGGATCAAAACAAAACTCACGAAACCTGTGTTTCCGGCCAAGATCAAGATAATCATGAAGACTATCATTGGGTAGGCTGTCTGAAACGGAACCATGGACTGATCTACAAGGGAAAGTCCGGTATTGGTATACGATGAAACGACCTGAAAGAGGGAGAACCTGTGGGAACGAACACCAATCTAATTGATATCTGTTGCGAGCTGAGAATATCAGGCTCACCATGGGGTTGCTACTGGTCGAATCAACGCAGGAGGAACAAAATCACTGGCCCATTTTGGCATGGCCATGTAAGGAGCGATAATAATAAAAGCGATGAGCTGGATCCCAAAATGGTACTGTTTCCAGCCATTAGCCGCTACGCGTTTCATGTATTTGGAATAGTTACCAGTGCAACCAACCACAACAGTGCATTTAGCCCGCGATACTCCACTCCACCCAGTTCTTCCAGCTGTTCACTGGTAAGCATCTGAAAGTTAGAGTTGTGCCCCACAACCGCGTCAAAAGAGAGGTAGGAGACCGGTTTAGAACCCTCAGGTACGCCTCCAGCAGCCCCAGATATGGATGCAGTCCGACCCAACTCTCCCCCCGAGAGGGCTGTTGTAGTCGGAACAGTCACAGTCCTTCGAAGACGATTCGCTGCCCTGGGAAACAGACGTCGGAAAAGCATGCCCAGTAACTTGTGCGGCATAGGAAATCCCCCAAAATCAGTCTGACTAGCTCGTTCCTGTTCAGGACCGGTCCGATCCATGACCGATTGGGATAGGTGGGGGGAGGAGATCCGCGTCAATGACACTTGTGACTGTCCTCCTACACCGGGGTATCTAGAATGCGAAGTATCATGTGAACTTTGTCTTCTGTGGCGTTCGTCGATAGAGGGCTCTCGTCCACTATGACTGCGCCTGCTTGGATCTGCAGGCAATGGTACGTGGTGACGAATTACGGTCGGAGCAAATTCTATGGTTGTCGTACGAAGCATCCCGGTGGCAGTTGGAGACGACTGTGACGGACTACTCTGAAGCGTGTTGAGATTGAGCGAACCCAATACAGCTAGAAAGAAAGGTCAGTCAGACTCTAGTTCTCAAGAAGATGAACAAACTGACAAGCAGCTGGCCAGTTGCTTCCTGGGGCGATCGGGCTGTGGGAAGTGTTCATAGCATCAGTGCTTGGTACAGGACGCCTAGAAGGAACGTACGTGATCGGGGACGTCTGTGGATTTCCTCCTGGCGCATGAATGTCTTTTTCTGCTATAGGACTACTCGTCAAGTCTGTCGGAGGCTCGATCTGGATGGGAGAGCGTGATTGCTCAGTTGACTGCCCCTTTTCCTGTCCTCCACCACTCCCGAGCTTGGAGGAGAGCCGCCTCAACGGGGAAGTAAGTCCTTCACTAATCCATCCACTCGGGTTGACAGGTCTTGGCGGCGCATCCATCCTGCGGATCATATCCGTCCTAACCTTCTTGTGGTACGCCTCCCTCCCCCTCGGAGTAGACGACCCTTCCTCACTTGAATACCCTTCCGCGACGGGACTCAAACCGGTTCTACGACGAAGGAGTGATGTCACACGCCACCCGAATGCGGGCCGTGCCAATTCGGAAGACTGTGGTTGTCGAGCTTTGGACACAGCACGGCGCGCCGCCTCCGCTTGAATGATGTACTCGAACTTTCTCGCAACAAAATGCCTGTCATACATATTGACACCGTCAATGAATTGTGCGCCGCTTGGGCAAGGAGCTGAGAGCTGACCTCCGGATGTAGACCATGAGCCACGAGATCACGACCTGTCAACATGTTTAAGTTCCTTTGCTGTGCTCCTCCTCTGTCGTATTGTTATGGACTTTACTCACCGGACTTCCCACGCACATCTGGATGAACAATAGGACTTGCTGCCAGACTGTCAGCTGGCTCATGTTCACCGTCCCGAGTCCACAGACGGTCACAGCGCTAACTGAGTTGTAAAGCGCATCGATATACGCAATTGGATACTTTCCGTTGGAGGCATATAGGGCCCCCGAGCAAATTAAGGGAGTGAACGTACTGGAAATGAGGGTCAAACAGGTGGGGGTTGTTATGTTGGATGCATGGGCGTACAAGAAGAGGAGATGTATGCGGAAGAAATTAAGGTGCCTCCGAAGGGTCGCGCTGAAACCCGGGTTGACACTCGAGACAAGCATGTCAGCAAAGACCGCGATTGTGTCGAGCGGGGTGGTCTTGTAAGTTGTGGGCTGTTCAACGGGACAGTTTGGTTTATATGGACAACTTGCATCATGACCGATATCACACCGCCACATGGGACTAGTCTTGTTCGAGCAACCTCCAACGATTAACTTCTATGTCGTTGTCTGAGCGCATTTGCTGGCAAAGTACCTGACGTATATACTGTAGATGTAGGAAACAAAACAAAAGTAGAACCGTGCCATGTACAGATATCAGTGCGGAACATCCAGAACACGCGGACACCGTCAGAGAACGAAATATGCGTCACTTGCAAGTGATAATAATGAACGGGAAAGTAAAAGCAGACCAACAACCGTGCGAGGCCCAAAAGTGAAATGATGCGAATGTGAGGTGTGAAAATGCATGGTGAGGAAAAGACATGTTCGTCATGACGACACAAGTTGGAGTAACTTGTCACTATCCACTGATTTGCCAGCAATCCGGCCTAGTCTTTCCTCATCCCTGTCGAGGGACGCACCCTTTAACATGATGGCCATGAACTTGAATGCATTCGGAGCATCAATGGCAATGTCGTCCAAAAACTCTGCCATTGGCATAAAGCCAGCTTCAAATACCTCAGGGAAGCACTGGCCCTTTGATGCCGCTTGAGCAAAGAGTTCCGAAACGAGAACTGCATCGGCCTCTTTGCTCTCCAGAGCGGAACCCACCAACTTGTCGACAAGGAGACAACGGTGTTCCTCGGGAAGGTTTGTGAAGTAGACATCTGCTTCGTCCATACTCCGGACAGCGAAGAATTCTTTGACATCCTCCTCAATCTTCTTCTTCGCCTCGGCTTCCGACATCAGAATAGGAACCTCAGGCTCGTCCTCGGATGCAGGAGGGGCCGTTTCCTCTGCAGGAGTGGGCTTGGTACGGGGCAAAAGCTGCAACTTCCTCCGCTGGGGTGGTTCCGGCACGCCACCCTGCCCCAAGTCCACCGAGGGCTTCCGGCTGGGAGGTCGGCTAGGTTTGGCAGTAGTATCGACCGGTATCTCAGGATTTTGGCTGAGCATAGAGAACATATTGGAATTCGAGCTCGTCCGAGATAACGAATCGCGTTTAGTGTCCTTCTTAGTGAAGACGCTGCTTGGACCCATAACCATTGGTGCAGCCTTGCTGATCTTACCAAATTGTGACAAGTCGCCTGCCTTTGGTTGAGGTCGAGCGAGGGAACCTCCAGCCGTAGTCCAACCATCAGGTCCGGATTCTGCATTTCGATCACCGCCCCGTCTTGATCCACCTCTAGACATGCTGAGCTGACGTTGATAATTCTGGGCATCTGCGGCTGCCTTCTCCTTCGCAGCCTAGACCGAATTTAATCACTTGCTACAAGAAATGTAAGTAAAAAAATACATACAGCTTCATGAACAGCGGAGATAGTGGTCGGTGCAATGACAGCGCCGCGAGCCACCCATTTTCGATCACGGAGTTCAATCACATCCTATCGTGACAATATAGATAAGGAATAGTGCAAGGAACACAAGAAAGCTGATCGTCACCTGAAGCATGAACTGCATACGCGGACTGACGTTAAGACTCTTGCAAAGTTCCTTCATCCGAGTGAAGTACACGTCCATATGTGCTCTTGCCTTGGGGACGTCAAGTAGTTGACCAACTGTTTTCAGCAACTGACACAAGCTCTCAATCTCTTCCTCTTCTGGATTCTCGACATTGCCCAAGAGCTTTTTGACACATTCATGCATGATCCGTTCCGTGAGCATCTGGAGCTTGAAGAGTTCACCGATGAACTTGATGAGACCCAGACCTTGACGTTTCGCCCTTTGAGCAGCGTAATACTCGTCCGAATAGAGTTCGCTCTCGTCGCCCTTCCGCTCGTTAGCAGCCTTGATGGCTTGGTCATCAGAGGCCTTCGCTGCTGCCGCAGCAGCCGTCGTTTCCTTGGCGACCCAACCACGTTCGAAGTCTTCTTGACAACGATTGAGAAGGTACTTTCTGAAGAGCTGTCCTCCAGCAATAGGCTTGCCCTCTGAATTCCTAATGCCATCATCCTGAACTTCAGGACTGATCGTCTCCATCATCTTCCGACAGAGGCGCGCATACATCTCACTCCATGCGGCCTCATCTGTCGCCTTCTCGAATACGAGTCTGATGACCTGAATCAGCGTCCGACCGTCCTTTTCGTTTTCGCTCTTGTTCGCCCAGGCGATAATTTGGTCAGAGATAGAGTCGAACTTCTCCATCGTGAGCTTATTGAGGAGGGCCTTGACTTTGCGATCCACGAGTTCGGGAGAATCGGTGTCGATGTTACCTGGCTTGCGACTGGTGCTTGCAGCAACCCAACGGTTGGCAGACATCTCGAGAGGAGCCACGGGCTCGAAGGCAGCCCCAAAAGCAGGTACACCACCTGGGCCACCGAAGCCCGATCCCTCACCTTGCTGAGAAAGCGTAACTTTGTTTGCATCTGTACGCCTGTCACCACGCTTGCTTCGAGTACGGTTACTGACCATGGGGTGCCCGCCTGGACCACCCTGAGAAGCCGTCCGGGTCATAGCAGGACGGCCAATGTGCAAGGCGGCAGGACCACTGCTGACTGAGGCCGAACGCGTGCCCGTTGAGAGCATGTAGCGTTCCTCGCTCGTAAGCTTGCTGGTCGGGGTAGAGAACTGACCCATAGAGAAAGGACCAGGCACAGGACCAGGCTTAGTGCCGAAGTTGCCGGTAATCCCAAGTCCGACTGAACTTTGACGAGTGGTTGGTGTCATCGCACTTGATGGCTGGCGATGGCGTCCTGAACCACCACGAGCCATCCCAAAGGTTGACTGATCTACGGGCTCGATACCCAAGATATCCAGTGGAGGAAGGTTGGGTGGTTTTTCTTTACAGATCTGCATAAACTGCATGAGGAAGTCACGGTCATACCTATGAGAAGGTGAATAAATCAAAAGACAAAAGTATGAGCAATGTTCAGATACCTAAATTTACCGTCCTTCGCGTCCTTGTTGAGATCCTCCCTGGGGCTCTTGACCCCTTCGGGATACTCAATGTCCTGAAGTCTCTCGATGTTTCTTGCAGTCGCCAACGCAGAGAGAGGAGGAGCGGATATATCCCTCTTTGCTGCATTGATGTCAAGGGGACCAGGGCGCCGTCTGGGGATCTCCAGCGGCGGTGGCATGGACGATGTATCTATCCGTAGAGCTTCCTTCTGAGCCTTTGGCTGGGGCTTGCTGGCAAGATCACCGTTGACATAGGTTTCTAGGATGTCCCCATTTTCGATCACCTCTCCTTCCTCATGCTCCTTGGAATCCTCACAGGGAGACTCGACGACGTCCTGAGCTTCCTCAGCTTCCAACTGGGCTTCCTCACGACTCGAAGCTTCCTGCTGTCGCCGTTCCTCCGCTTCTCGATCAGCACGTTCCCGCTCTTCCTTCTCCTTCGCAGCCTTCCTCCGGTCTTCCTCAAGCCGGTCCTCCTCCCTGCGTTTCCGTTCCTCTTGTTCAAGTCGTAACCGTTCCTTTTCCTCCTCTTCTTTTTGTAACCGTTCCCTCTCCTTCTTTTCATCCTCTTTTCGCTTGGCTTCCTCCTGCTTCCGCTTAACTTCTTCCTCCTCCTTTCGTTTTCTTTCCTCCTCCTCTTTCCTCGCGCGTTCCTCAGCATCCTTCTTCTCCTGCTCAAATCGTGCCTGTTCCTCCCTCTTGCGTTTCGACTCTTCACTCTCAATTCTAACCGATGCAGTGCGACGACTGGTAGTAACCGGCGACGGCGGGGGGATCGGTACAGTTGGCGGTTGCGGACTATGCTTTTTCAACGCCTCTAGATTAACTTCCATACCGTCTTCATTCTTTATTACGATTGGTTTAGGTGGACGAGAAGTGGGAACAAATGTGGAAGCATTTGTGTTGAGGGCACGAGCAGAAGGGGGAGTGGTGGTTGATGGTGTGGGAGGGGGTGATGAAACATTCACACTGCTCGAAGGTTGGTGCGTGTGCGAAGGAGGCGGTTGGGGTGTATGCGGGTGCGGAACAGCATGCGCCATGGTAGGGGTACCAGGGGGTAGGTTGGGAGGCGGATTCCGAGGTGATAGTGGCATAGCGGGATGAGGTGGTCCCTGTGCAGTTGGCGCAGGTGGGTGAGGAGTGTGCGGAGGGTGGGGCTGTTGGTGCATGGGGTGAGGGTAAAACCAAGCAGAGGTAGGTTGCCCATAGGGATCTACTGGATACTAATGACATACGCATTCAGGAACAAGGATCACTGCACGATTCTAACATGAATACATACGTAATAGGGCGCCCAAGGCATAGGTTGGAGGGGAACCTGTTGAGCAGGAACCCCTGCAGGGGGAGGTTGGTGTGGATGTGGTGGATGAGGGGCAAGTCGCGGACTAGCAGGAATCGGAGGGCCACCAGGTCCACCAGGGCCTGTCATGGGTCGAGGAGGGGCACCAGTGCCATTAGGCACAGCGCGAGGGAAGGCCGGTGAGCGTGGGCCGCCAGCGCCCTGCTGTGGTCGCATCCCAGGTACAAATGGCGCAAATTGGTGTGCACCCAATTGGGAAGGTTGCGTAGGAGGTTGCGGGGGGTGCTGTCCAGACGAAGAGGATTGATGATGTGGAGGTAAGTTAGACGGTCGAGCTGAAGGAGAGGAAGTGTCTGGTGACTGTTGTGTAGGTGCAGAAGAAGAACCTTGGAATAGCTTGGCAATGTCGGCTTTGCCAAGTGCGGGTTTCGCCGGAGCGGAAGTTGTTAATGAGGTGGTGGACGTGGTGGATGAGAACACCGCATTTGAGGATGATGAGGTGGACGACGAAGCGGAGCGAGCAGGGAGCTTCGAGGACCCAGCGGTCGAAACGGAAGCGAGAGGTTTACCATTAACATGAGTGGATGGGGTAGCAGGTACGGATCCGAAGGACTTTACGCTATCGGTTTTGACCACGGGTGTGGCTGCAGGTGAAGAAGACAAGGGGGGAGAGTGGTCATCTATGGAGCCAAAAGTGACGGCGGAACCTAGCATGAAAGATGGAGATGAAAATGAGGAAAAGGATGGAAACACATGACGACATACCTTGTCTGACAGAGCCCACGTTACTCCGCGGGACACTAACGCCTTCTTTTATTGGCACGCCCTGGCCTAATGCACTCGGACGGCGGGAGTGAGAAACTATCGGCGACGGTGCATGAGAAGGTGCAGGAGACTGAGAACGCGGCGAAGGAGCTAAGGAGCTATTATTTGTCGGGGGGCCCTTTGCCCAGGCTGATTGCGTTGGGAGCTGCGTTGGAGTCTTTGCTGATGCAGTCGAAGCTTTGCTCATTCTTGGGAAAAGACAAGGGATGATCGAAGAAGGGATCAAAGACGAGAATGTCAAGAAAAGTAGGGAGAAGAGGAGAAGAGAACGTACGAATTTCGATGGACAGATAGTTAGAAAACAACAATCGATTTGTCGCGTGCGGTGGTCGTCAAGCGTGACCTGCCAGCAGGCGAAGAACAAAGTTGAATGCTAGTTTTTTCTTTTTTCTGTCTATGAAAACTGGGCCCGTCGCTGTGGATGGCGAACTGGGCGAGAAGGAACGGAGAAGGTGTCCTGTAGCCTGAGGCTGTAGGAAAGGACAAGTGCAACTTGCCCGTGCGAGCCGCGCCAAAAATTCAGCCCCCTACAGGGACCCCGGCCACCCCTTACCCCCAGCGGTACCGCACCGACTCGACTCAACGTGTGCACCGCTTCATTTCTCAATCATATCTCTTGAACTGACTCGCTTTTCAACCGTGGCGAGCAGCGTACACACCTGCACGGTGCAGCATGTTCGGTTGCGTGTCGTCCACCTGTCGACCGCCGTTAGGTAATTCTCTGAACCGATATCAGCCGAGTTTGGGTTCAAGGATTGTGCCCCGTCGCTGGTGGGGAGAGGGCAAGTAGATACGCGTGCATGTCTTACCCTCGACCGATATCTAATCTCCAGCCCCGGGGCTCATATACATCTCTGCATGATCCTGTTGATTACATCAGCCTTGCTTCCGAGACGTCTCCAAGGATGCACGTTGACCAATACTAAGCCTTCCAGCAACGCTTGTCATATCGACAGCACGCGGCCGGCACCAGATCCAGGAGCGTCGCCATGTGCGAGCCCTGCCAGTTGACTCAGCATACACCCGGGTTGATCCTGGGGTAATCAACAAGATCCCGTGGATTCGGATGTCCGCTAGTCGAAAGACGTCCTTCAAAAGGCACAGCTTGACGAGAGATTCGCAAGCCTAGAACAAGCACTCATTTGTAGGGAACAAAGTAAAGATGGTGTTTATACATAATTTGCTGTGCTTACTAGCCTGATATCGACTGGGAAGTTCTGTGACACGAATCGATTTCAGCCTTCGTGCTGGTCGCACCTCAAGAGCGTGCCTGTGCACGGACCACCGCATACATGCATCGATCGGAGCTATCGACGGTTTGCCTCGTGCTGATCTCATTAGACGGGCTAGTCACCAGACTACGATCGGAGCTCTTCCGGGATAGCAGCAGTCACAGATCCCTTCATCCCTCTCTCTCTCTCATTTCACGCGCCCACAACCGTTCGCTCTCTTTTCGCATAATTATGATATCAACGCAAACATTCTGGTCAGTCAATGTAGTACTATCATGGATAATAGTATCAATCGCATTTTTCTCCCTCAGTCCACCGTTCAGACTCGCTCCCCAGTCGTTCCGCTTGCAATCTGGCAGAGCACCAAACGTTTATGTTCCAAGTCCTCTGATCTAGAGGACGCGGAAGTAAACAACCTTCCAACCTCAGAGTAGTAGTCATCTGATCATGATGGGTTGACGAACATGAAATTGATCCTGCCTCAATACAAATGTTTGAACGCCAATGTCTACCATCTTTCAAATCTTACATTCAGCAGTGCTACGCCGAAGCTAAAGTAAATCCTCGAGTCAACGAATAACAATACAAAATCTAATGCGCAATGATACAGTCATAAAAAAGGAATATAAAAGAAAACGAGCCGTTGCTCAGTCCTAAACGTGAATGTGTGTTAATCGATTGATCCATGAACGACGTTATAATCGGCGGGGGGTGTCATACTTCAGGGTATCCGAATAAAGAGGAAAATGGCAGTCACAAAGACAGACGGGGATTCAAATGCAGCCATTCTCGTATGATCTGCAAGTCCGCGCAGAAAAATCTTCTAGTGTAGGCTCACGTGCTACCACGGACTCTGCCATAGGAAGGGGCTCACGCTGTATGTTTGAAGTCAGTTGGGTCGCGACCACAGACTGAGAAGCACTCACAACGATTACTTCGACATTTGCCACCCGTTCGGAGAAAGGGACCGGTGAGGCTGAGGCTAAACACATGCATCAGAAGGTTTACTTGGAGGATGCGCAAGGTAACTCACCCAAGACAGCCAAGGCCGAGATAAGGTAGAAGAAAGTAAATTTGGTGGCGTACATCTCAGTTTTGGGATGGGTTTATTGTTTTGGAGTGTCCAGGAGAGTGGGCCGTGATTTAGCGTATGTGATCGCAGAAGGGAGGCAAAACTCAGAACAATAAGAGGCGGCCAAGAGCGGTTGGGTTGAGTCACACCAGGAAACATGGATGTGTCTTTATACACATCGCTGCTGACATTCTCCCTTTCAACCTACCTTACGCGGTAAGCAGAAAAGCTAATGACCAACTTTGGTCTTTCACTTGATCCAAATTTGGACATGAGCTTGTTCGCCACTGCGCTACCTGACCCTGTCAACATGCCAGTTTTCCCACTCATGCATATACTCATTTAGGTGTTCCTTTGTCGCAATGACGAAAGAACTGCCAGAGGTGAGAATATGCTCTATACATGTGGTTCGAGTGAGATGCATCGCGATTGACTGAAACTGTTGAACTAGAGGACCTTCCTATTATGGAGTTCCCCAGTTAGACCCAGCTAAACGTTTCTAAAGGGCCATTTCGCTTGGGATTAGTACCAACAGCAGGATCCGCGTCGCGACTGTCCCAAGGCACTTATTTTCTACAGTGCATTACTTCTCAGTCCACGTTGGCAGGTGGGATTCAGGGAAAACGGAAACGCCAAAAAAAGAACTTTTCATTGGCACTTGTATGAAGAACAATGGGGAAGGGGTGTGTTTCAACCCTACGTTTGCACGTGAACTTGAATGCTTGACGCACTTGCACTTCACACTGAGTTCGCTGCAGTCGCAGAGACAGGCCCGTTTGACGTATCATGCACGGCTCCGCGACAAACATCTGCCGTGGTGTCGTTCGACCTGGCACAACATTTTTCTCGTCTGTGACGTTGTTCGTTCGCATTGACAGAGCCTGAAAGCAATGGGTTTCACGCGATCTCAAGGAGTGAGGGGGCAACTTCCGTACCATGGACTCTCTTGCATCCAGTGCCAATCGCGACTAATCAGCAACTCACTCGCACTGCTTGTTCAGTTCATAGCGCTGGCCCCGCACCACAACTGACTATGTTGCCCGGATATTGTGGCCCGATCTTCATAATCGACTGCTTACGACGTCTCTTCAAACCATCCTTCAACCGTTCCTGCTGGCCCCCGATTGGTTCAGCTGCAAGTCACCACTGACTAGCTTCATCCGACTACACTAATTTTTCTTTTTACGAATGCTTGATCAAATCCTGCATACGCTATATCTAGTATGAATGCTGGCACAGTACTCGAACCAACTCATGAGTCTCTACCCCGTAATTTCCGGCCGAGATATTTGGTTTTGCACATACTGAGAGTATGCCAATCACTAGAATATGTGGCCAAACCTCGATGCAGATCTATGACGGCTTGCGTGACTACTATATCTAGGATTGCTACAGACACTTGGATACGGACAATGTTAACAGGGATCTGAGATGAAACCAAAAGGCAGTCCAAGCAGAGGTGAATCGATATCTGCTACGACATGACGAGGCAACAGGTTCGCCTGTAGCGAGTCTCCCGCTGTTAACTCCCTAGGTAAGAAGATAGCCATTCTTACTCTCCTGAAGCCGTGAGGTCAGCTGTCGAGCTGTCAGTGATATGTCGCCACGCTCGACGATACTGACAACGATGGATTCGCGCTGGAAGAGACAGATGAATACTGGGCTGGTCACGAAGTCTAGCAACCTACAACGACAGAGAGCGAAAATTCGAAACGAGGCTCGCAGATACTGGAAGCGCCACTTGGCAGTATTGTAGTCCTGGTTGTGAGTTCATACAGGCTGAAACCGAGCAAAGAAGAAAGGGGCGATGATAGAGCTTGAAGAGCCTGAGATGGTGAGTGTTGTCTGGGACGTTCAAGTCTCAAGAGACGGTACCGGAGTCAAAGTGTCACCGAATGGTGAACAAGCAAATGTGCTGTGCAGGCACATTCATGATGTCTTTACATGTTAGGTGGTAAGTTCCTGAGCGAAGTGTTGATACGCCATCGGACATCGGGCCGGTTTAGCGAACCTCTTCGAGCCAATATACAAGGAAACCAAAGCTAGTAAACACATGCAGGAAGGTAGTGAGGAAGCAAATGTAGAGCAGAGCAGCTTCAACAGTTTGTGAGCGCCAATTTTGTTTGTCCATGATGAAACATAAAACCCCCAGGAAAGCTTCTGGTTCACATCGGTATTCTAGGATTGTGTATAGAAAACACACGATAGACAGTACCCGCACCCTACAGGGCGATCGCCCACACTCCTGCACTGATACCAACGCCCAGACAGATGGTAGAAAAGATACCAACCGGAGTCGGCAAGCCAGCCCATATATAGGTAAGTATCCCGGTGAGTGCTAAAATAAATCCAGCTGCGGCGAGACAAAGGGTGGTGTAGTAACAGTGCGTGAGAAGAGACAATGGAGGTGACGAAGACTGCGAGGACCGGGGGACGGAAAGGAACCGTAGTCTGTCTGCTCGCCGTAGAAATTTTACGAGCCAGCGTGTGGGCAGCACCGGTTCTAATATGGTCCTTCGTGAAGGGCGCTGTGCTGATTGAGCTGCGTCCAAATCTGACGATTGGATGGCTCCGACCTTCGTAAAGTCTTCAACGATCCGGTAGCGGAACAATGCGAATGTCGCAATAAAACCAAGCATAGCTGAACATAGAATGAAGTAGCGAGAATGACCATGCGAGAGACACCCACTTGCACAAATGTGGAAGATCAAGGCTCCCGCGAGACAAGCGTATACTAGTTGACGATCAGTCGTGCTTAAAGGAATTCCGATTTGAGTATTGAGAGTAGTCAGGGAGAACATCTCCCCATCCATAGATGCCAGAAAGGTAGTCTAAATGTGAATGTGACATAAAGATAGAACAGTTCGGGAGGTATCGGGTCGACTCACCACAACAGTGAGAACCTGCAGCCGCTGCATCCAGGTGGTTAATAGATCAGAATTGGCTTGCGCTTCATCGACATCATCGCCAGAACTCGGATTTCCTGCGCCTGTGCCTCCGACGCGGTCGTTTTCGTGCACCACTAAAGGCGAGCATGAGTATTGTTCGAACCCAAGCTCACATAACATACGTGGGGTAGAATACGCTTCTTGCACACCTTCTGCATGTTTGGGGTTTTCATGCATGGCTACGAAGATCCGGCTTGCACTGGTGGCGCCACCAGATAACTACCAGAAACCTACAGGGAGAAAATAAACACAACCTAGAGTGTTTAAATGTTTGATGTTCGAGGCTGAAAAGGGGCGACTGACCAGAGGTAGTACTGTAATTGAGAGTTGGTTTAATATGATGCTCCAACCGGGCCCGCCAGAAGCTCGTTAGCGCTCGGGCTGCCAAAGATAGACTCGTTGGAGCACACGCTGTCGCCGCCATGTGAACGCGCCAGACTCGCCAAGGGCCAAGCCCTTGGTTCGCCAGAACTTTGTGCCATGTAACACCCACGCTAGTACTTACTTGCTATCGTGCGAACATGGCCTAGGCTACTACATGGCCGCATCATGAACGTCTGTCAATCATGTCTCCCAGCACTGTGAGTCTGACAGTTGTTTCACCTTCAGCTCTCGAAACTACAAAGATGAAACTCGCTGTATCGGTTTGCAGTTTATGTTTGACAGCAGGTCCTCGAGACGCTTCTGCATGATCTCCCCATTGGACATTAAATCTTCTCTCTGAGTCATTGTTGTTCTTCCTCGCTTGTCTACAAAATGGCATCTTTGGGTCCATCATGTTGACTGTCTCTTCTTCAGGCCCGCGGTGGACACGTTTGCGTCCCGACATGCTTCACCTTCGAGGACCACGGGAGTAGAAGCGGTGCAATAGAGTGTAGCACCTGTCCCGTAGACACATGGGGTGTATTCACTGCGTTATCCAGAATTAGCCAGGGTCGGCAGCGATGGGTCTCAAGCGCCCACCACACGCTTTCCGATCCCCACCACCCTGGCCTCGACTGCATGCTTCTTCTACAGGCAAAACGGTCTCGCCTGATTGCCGGCTGAGACACGTTGCACCGTTCGCTCTAGAATGAAGCAGTTTCTCCGAGATGCCTGTACTCGGGTCACGCCGCAAACATGAGGCAAAGTGCCCAATGACGCATGTCGTTCCGAGGCGGGGCTACAAATACTGGAAAGGGTACCTAGCGCATGACTCGTCAAACAGATTATCTGTCGTTTATCCCCCTTCCACTCTCTCTTCCAGACATCCAAGTCATGGCCGCGATGGATATCGAAATGACTTCTCCGTCTGGACCTGTGGTCGCCCTGGGATATGATGAAGGTCACGAGCTCAGAATTCCAGTGAGTCGGCTGTCGCTGAAAGACTCAATCACTCAACCCTCACCATACTCCAGGCTTATCAATCCGACCTCGACCTTTGTCAACTTTTGCAGGCAATGTCTCTAACCAAGGGCAAGTTCAAGGTCAGTCACTTCCGATTCAGTGCCACGAACGTTATCGCTGACGACGTCGACCACTGGAGAAAGGCTCCCGAGACAGAAACGGTGGGCTATGTCCCACATGTATCGCAAAGTGCAAGCGAGCACGATGCAAGCACGAAGGATCCAGCATACCATGCAAGTCCCCTTCTTCTCCCCCTGACTACCACGGATTCTCACCCCCTCCATGTAGTCCGACGCGTCGGAGTCATCAAGCTCGAAGTCCAGCTCCTCCGACCAACACTCCACAATCTCTCCACCCACCTCGTACACCATCGCCCACACCTCCCAGCTCCCCGGATGCCACTTCCTCCAATCCATCCTCGCTTCGCTCGCCCCAGAATCCCCCGTCCTCTTTCCATCCCCGTACCCTTACCCCGCCGCAAACGCGTTTCAGACGACAAATGGCGTCTACCTGGACACCCTGCTTCTGCATCGCAGTCTTCTTTCTGCATTCCCTGCAGCACACAGCGGATGCGCGGCAACTCTGCACGAGATCGCAAGGGCGGTTGAGCTACGGGCGTGGCAGGCAGATCGGGACTCGGATGCCGAGGCCGTCGCTGCGCTGAGACAGGAAGCCTACATTGTTGCACACTGGGTGTGATCTCATTCATTATATCAACGAGTCTGCAGGTCGGATTTCAGAATCAGCATTGGGGGATCAGCATCCCTTTGTCGAGAAACTACACTGGGTTAATACGCAGTACGCTCTAGATACTACCTCGGATAATGGTACACATTACCAATCGTTGGCAAGAATCTCGCAGCCTTAAGCTGCTTGTGCCATTCCAGACGTCGGCATTCATTCCAACGCAATATCAGAAGACTTGACAATGCCTAATTGCACACCATTCAAGTACTCAGGTTTCTATGTTACATTGCTAGAGCAGAGCAGCATGTGGATTGGACGATATCCGAGGGATCACTACGATATAGCATTAAGTAGTCAAAAAGGAACGGCCGCCAGAATTCCTTAGGCAGTGGCGTTGTTAAATACCAACAAGTTAGGTGACCCCTGGTCGTCTGTAATGGCACCGCTAGTCGAGAGTGCCTTGATAGCTTCCTTCAGCTGGGCAGGAGTTATGGCGACAGGGGGCTGTGGAACCGGAGCAAAGAATTCAGGTGCTGGAAGGTATTGAGCAATCCAGTAAGGAAGTGCTGCGCGAGCAATGGTGTAGAATGAAGCGTATGTCTCTTCAACCTTGAGTGACTCGGGAACGAATTGGAAAGGAACGGATGGGTTGAATGTCACGGAAGGGTAGATGGAGAGAAGGTAAGCGACCAAACCAGCAACATGAGGCGATGCCATAGAGGTACCCGAAAGTGTGGCAATTGCCGTCGGGGAACCGGTATAAGTAGAGAGAATGTTGAGACCAGGCGCGAAAACATCCACACATGAACCAAAGTTGGAGAAGTAAGCGCGCTCGTCACCAAGCGTAGAAGCTGCAACAGTGATTGCATTCTGGGAAGCAGCAGGCGAATACTTGCAAGCATCCCTGTTGTCGTTACCTGTACCACGTTAGTATATGAAACGAGGTAGTGTACAGGATTCACATACCAGCTGCGACAGCAAAGTGAAGGCCAGCATCAACGGATCTGTCGACAACGATATCCAAGGATGGTGACTTGGACCCTCCAAGACTCATGTTGGCAACGGAACCCTTGTGAGCAGTCTTGCCAGTAGCAGCAACTTCGGTACGGGCAGCTTCGGCCTTGATCTGAGCCTGTTGCGAAGCCCACGCAACACCGGCAACGACATCGGACATGGATCCACTACCATTTGACCCAAGAACCTTGACAGCAATCAAGTTTGCCTTCTTGGCGACGCCATACTTACGAGACCCAATCGTACCGGCACAGTGTGAACCGTGACCATTGCCATCCTCATCTACATCGTTGGTCGGAATGGTCTTCCCCCAGGAAGCACGGCCCTCAAACTCTACGTGATTGGTGTTGATGCCAGTATCGATGATATAAACGTCGACTCCCGCGCCGCCGTTTGAATCATACACGTAGCTCGTGAAAGTACCGAAGGTAAGCTTCTCCCTGTGGCTGATACGGGCGAGACCCTGTGATAGCGAAAATTAGAGTAGGAAAGAATGGGAGAAAGATGTACGTACCCAGGGTGCACTTCTCTGAGTACCGAGCTGCTCGACGTCGTCGGCAGTGTGAACAATCTGATCACGCTCTATGAAATCAACCTCGGGCATTCTACGTATTTGGTCGAGAACTCCGTCCGTAAATTGTCCAGCGTAACCTTTGATGTGGGTGTCATAGACGTGGCGTAGTCCGGAGGCAACGTTGTCGCCAAGAAGGGAGTCGGACTGGTGAGCTGATTGCAGAAAGTTGAGATGGTTCTGCATCAAGGAGGGGGACGCATCGTCCTTTAATACAACGATGTACGAGTTGTTGATAGTGCCATGGACGTGCTCGACCTCGACGAGAGGAGCGACACCAAGGTAGGGACGACGTTGGGAGGTGTAAGGAGAAGTGGAGAGAGGGGTGGCCAGCGCCGACGAGGCCAGCGACGCCGCCAGAAGAGCAAAGGTGAGCTGGGACATGGCGGACAGATAGGGAAGAGTCGTGCGCTGTTAGAGCTCGCTACTTTTAACAGTTTCCCCGGTTGTGATTGGCTTTGTTTGGTTTTGGTGGCGAGTATGTCGGGTGTGTCACCTATCTTGGGTTCATCACTGACGCTCGGACCCTTATCAGTGAGAGTAGTACGATCAAAAATTCGCTGCACTATCGTCCGATTAGATATCAGGCTGTCGTCTGCTCAGTCACCGCCCGAGTCGTCGTCCGAATCCGACGGTCTACGCCGATTGGCACGTGACAAAGCACATTTACTTAATAACCTGACCGCGACGGGACTTCGTGTCAAGGCGGTCGTGTAGAAATGAGTGCCAACTTGCCTCCAAGTGACACCCCATTCAATACAATATCTACCGCCACCTCCATATCGTCACTTCGCGAATTAGTGCGCGCGCAAGAGAGAGCATCCCTTCTCAACCGAAATGATCCCGAGGCTGGTCCAGCTCAGTATGGTGCAAATACACCTGCCGCAGACGCGGCCTCGACCATGGGTGAGTCTCTGTTTGTTCTTCCGTCTACCTCACAACCTATTCGAATTCCAAGGGAACAAGCGCACAAAGATGCGTGACTCCAAGCTTGCAAGGAGAGTGCGATACTACGTCCCTTCAACTGCGTGGATCCCTGACTACTCGTTCTCTCTGTAAGTCTTCTTGGTCTTCCTTTGCAAAACTGCCACTTATTCCAGTTCAGCCTTGCTGGCGATGTGCTCGCCGGCATATCACTCGCTGCTATGCTCATACCCCAGTCGGTCAGTTACGGTACCTCACTAGCCAAGATCGGTCCAACTGCTGGTCTTGTAAGCACTATTGATTTCATCCACAACCAACTTGATACTAATTTTACTCACCAGTTTTCGGCTTCTATACCTCCTATCGCTTACAGCTTGCTTGGAACATCAAGACAACTCAATGTGGCACCAGAAGCTGCTTTGTCGTTGCTTGTCGGTCAAGCCGTTACCGAATTTCGGCACATGTACCCCGATTCCTCTCCAGATAAACTGGGCGTTGCCGTCGCCACTGCAATAGGTCTCCAGGTACGGTTTCCCCATTAACCTCGTTGGGACGCTAGATACACCAGCGCCCAGGTCGGATTATTTGCCTTCCTCCTGGGTTTCCTTCGCCTCGGCTTTTTGGACGTTGTCCTCAGTCGTGCCCTTCTCCGGGGATTCGTAACTGCTGTCGCCGTTGTGATAACTGTGTGCGTATGGTTTTCGGTCACTATACACACACTGATGTCGCGTTCAGTGAGCAACTTGTCCCGATGTTTGGTTTGGCTGCGCTGGAAGACCAAGTCCGTCCTGAAACAACCTTGGACAAGATCCTCTTTCTTATCAAAAGTGTTTGGACACATTCTCACAAATTGACAACTCTCATCAGTTTTGGGGTATTCTTCATCCTGGTTTTCCTCAGATTTTTCAAGGAATCCTTCAAAAAAACCTGGTGGATTTATCGGGTTCCTGAGGTTCTTCTTGTCGTTGTCGCCTCCACTTGTAAGTACCAGCGATGCTTATTGATGCCTTTACATTCTAATGATCCTCTAGGGATATCCGATGAGCTGAATTGGGACCAAGATGGCGTCGCGATTCTCGGTTCTGTGCCTATTTCGACTGGCAAACATTTTTTCAAGTTTCCTTTGGGGTCACACACGTACTCGCTGCTGCGCGGCACAACATCCACAGCAATGTAAGTTTGTTCGATCTATATCAAATCGAGAACTAATTCCCGGGCTTGCACAGTTTCATTACGGTTATCGGTTTTTTGGATAGCATCGTAGCTGCGAAGCAGAACGGGGATCGCTTTGGTCATCCAATCAGCCCGAACCGCGAGCTAGTTGCGCTGGGTGCGGCCAACCTTGTTGGATCATTCGTTCCAGGCACCCTTCCTGCTTTCGGTTCGATTGTTAGGTTCGTCAAGTTTGCAGCTGTTTGGACAATATAACCCACGAGAGAACAGATCTCGGATTAATGGCGATATCGGTGCCAGAACACAGCTGGCCTCGCTCATCACTGCAGGGCTTGTCCTTCTAGCGACATTCTTCCTCCTTCCCACTCTTTATTTTTTGCCCAAATGTGTCTTGGCTTCCATGTTTGTCTTTTCCTCCCCGCGTCATCATCATATGGTCCGATCTGACTCCTGTCTCCGCAGCATATGCTTGTTCGCTATGACCCTCTTTGCCGAGGTTCCACATGACTTTGTATACTATTACAAGTACGTCGTTGTCATTCAGACAAGTGCACCCAGTTTGAGAGTCTAATACTAGGATCGGAGCATGGATGGATTTGGTGATGATGTTCATTACGTTCACCCTTTCTGTCGTCTGGAACGTCGAGATTGGTATTGTTGTCAGTTTAATCATAGCGCTTCTACTTGTTGTCCGGCGGGCGTCAAAAACGCGCATGACGGTGCTAGTAAGCTGCCAAGTGCCACAGCTTGAACTTGTTGACCGACGATGTGACGTAGGGCCGTGTTCCTGGTACAAATCAATGGCGACCTGTGACTGATGTCCGCGAGACCGAAGACATTCCAGGAACATTGGTGGTACGCATTCGGGAGAGCCTTGATTTCGGTGCGTGGGATAGTCATGACGGTCTAACCCTTTGTTTACATCACTTTAGCCAATACCTCTCAACTAAAAGGTGTGGACTGTCATTTAGTCCTACTGCGCCAATAATTAACACTACCGTTAGGACGATTACGGAGGTTTGAGCTGTATGGTGCTCACCACGCACACCCATCTGAAGAACCCAGAAGACAGCCCCCTAATGTGTTGGTTTTCCATATGGCGGATGTTGACAGGTGCGACGCATCGTATGTGTCATGCTTTTGCTCGTCATTGCTCCATTACTAATTGATCGAATGTCAAGGGCTGTTCAAATCTTTCATGAGCTATTGGAGTCATACAAGGTGAGGACGGAACACGCCCTGCATTTGATTTCGTTTAGAGACGTTGACTTTTCTCTCATTGGATCAGAACCGAGGCGTTCACTTGTATATTACGCACCTCCGATTTGGGATCCGAGAGGTGTTTGAGGACGCGGGAATTGTTAGATTGTTGGGTCCTGATGCATTCTATGATACCCTCGCAGAAGCTATCGCGCATATCGAAGCAAGGCATGATTGATGAACGAACAAGGGTTCGGGGGGGACTACAATGCTAGGATTTTCCATACGCAACGACCATCATGACTCTGGTTTTGTAGATATGTTACTGCTGATTTTATTTCCGAGCATCCGTTTACGAGTTACCACTATTGCAATACCTTGCACATCATCACTTTCGCCGTGTATCAGATTGCACCGGCCGACTAGACCACCTTTTATCCCCGCCAGTGCCGTCCTTTTCAACAGTCGTCTAATTACTGTAAATGTCTCACCGCGTGAAAGAGTACATAGTTGAAATGTACGGAGTACAAATGTGGTGAAACCTTGAAGCCGACCCCTCCGGCCCCTCCCATAACACATAACCTATACTGTTGTTTCACTGTCAATCATACTACATGTACATAGATGATACGACTGAACTGCAAAATTATCAATACTTGCCCATCTCTGGAACTGAAACCCACAATGATGCCATTTTGCTCGGACGATTTGTAGCAACTTGAACACTCGCATCGGAGTCTGAATTTCCGAATTTGCGGAGCTTCGGCGACAGCTCGGCAGTAGTAGCCACATCGGAGTCTCGTCGGAGCAATAACTTGAAGCTCAGATACCCCAGTTCAATGCGTTCCGGCAGGTTTGATCAATCGATCACAGCTGATCAAGTCAACTTGTCATGTCCAGTGGCGCACAGGGAAGATGAAACAGACCGACAAATTTGAAGGTGCCACTGGCAGTGTTTTGGTCAAAGTGACGGCTGCCAGAGGCATTCTGTTCAACCGGCCAACCGAAATCGCCGCAAAGTTTCTGCTCGCTGCTCGCTTCGAAGCGGTTGGCAATGACATAGCAACAAGCACGACATGTCACCGTCGCTGTCCACTGATCCTGGCTTGAACCGAATTCTTGTACGTCAACATCTCAATTACAACTGTCGGTGCCAGTCACCATGAAACCAGCTGTCAGAGGGCGTCTGGAGCTATGTAGCTGTCTTGTCCAAGTCTGGTACTGCGCGAAAGGTCGAAGAGGATCATGTCTTAGATCTCCCATGGCTCTCGGGGAGGCTGGCCCCACTTTTCGGCTGGTTGAGCACTGAGCACTGTAGATAATCGGGAGGTCAGTTTTGTCCAGTTTCCTACATCAGTAACTTATGCATTGTGTCAGGGAAGCTGTCGGCTGATCGACTCGCCGCTTTTTTGTGTGGTGACGTCGCTAACACATGTCAGCAGCAGTATAAAGAACTGGAGAGCTCCGCAGCAAGCCCCTTATCTCCTTCCCAGCGATGCGCTCTTTTCTCCTTCCATTCGTTTTGTTGTCTCTTGGCCTTGCTGCCAGCTCGGATCCAGTACTCTCCCGTTGGGTCACCCATGAGCGGCGTTCAAATATCCCCTCAGGGTGGAACATAGCCCGCAAACATGATACGTCTGCTGTTATGCCCCTCCGTTTCGCGCTTGCACAGTCCAACATAGAGAATATTGAGGAATACCTTTATGATGTGTCTCATCCCTACTCTCCCAACTACGGAAAGCACTGGTCGGCCGGTAAAGTCGCCATGACGTTTGCACCAAGTCACCAAACCGTTAGTGCCGTTCGGGACTGGTTGATCAAAAGTGGAATCGACCCACAACGGATCACGCTCTCCACATCCGGGGGCTGGCTGGAATTCAATGCCTCCGTCCAGGAAGCGGAGGACCTCTTGCGCACAAGCTACAACGTGTATGGACACGAAACCGGTGCTGAACATGTTGGTGAGTGACGATATACTTCAGTCAAAGAGTATGTTTCAACGGAAGCCATGATACTTCAGCGTGCGAAAGCTACCAGCTTCCTGAACACCTGGTGCCGCATGTCGACTTTGTGACCCCTACGGTTCACTTTGATGCCAAATTATCCAAGCGTTCCGATGGCGGCCCATCATCGTTCACATCCATTGGTTCGCCTAGCTCTAACATCGGTCCGAAGACGAGCGGAGAGTCACTGGACTTGAACCAACTTGGTGGCTGTGATGAACATATCACCCCTGCCTGTCTCCGTGCATTATATGGGTTCTACTATGAGCCGGTTGCCTACGACCGGAACAGTTTTGGTGTCGGTGAGTATGGTGATGTTGTCGAGCCATCTCTCTCTGAGGCAGCGCGTAGTCGAGTATACCCCACAATCGTATCTTCAATCCGATCTCGATATGTTCGCCAAGAACTTTTCCGCGGATCTCTATGGTGTCAGCCCTCAAATGTCCTCTATAGATGGAGGTATGTAGACTTCATTCTCCTGTTGGCCAGGCCCGCGCGAGGTAACTTATTTACCAGGTGTATTAATGGGGGGTAACACTTCTAGTGTCAACGCAGAGTCCGACCTGGACCTCGAGTATTCCATGAATCTTGTCACTGTGAAACAGGCAGTCACATTGTACCAGATTGGTGACCCGGTCGCAGGTTTGAACTCCTGTTGTATTACATTCTTGCTGTCTGACCGAGAACAGGGGCATCATTTAACAACTTCCTCGACGCACTTGATGGTAGTTATTGCAGTTTCGAGGGTGGCGATGACCCAAATCAAGATGCCATTTACCCTGATTCCCAGCCTGGCGGATATAATGGTGAGGACAGCCTAATGCATCTCTTCTGCATTGACGTTTCTGTGACCAGGTTCCCAAGCTTGTGGGACGGTCAAACCCGCCAACGTGATCTCCACTTCTTATGGATACCGCGAGGCTGACTTGACAGTTTTTTATGTGACACGCCAGTGTAGCGAATACGCCAAGCTGGGTCTCATGGGTGTTACCGTTCTGTTCAGTTCCGGTGACAATGGGGTTGGGGGATCCGGTGGCTGTCTGAACTCAGATGGTGTTGTCCTTTCCTTTACTCAAATGCACATTCTTACTGGGGTGTTTTGCACAGGCACCTCAGCTCAGAATGGCACAATCTTCAACCCCAGCTTCCCCAGTACTTGCCCCTACGTCACCTCGGTTGGCGCAACGCAACTCAGCCCTGGAAAGACCATTGCTGACGGTGAGGATGCATGTGAACGAGTCATTTACTCTGGTGGTGGATTCAGCAACTCCTTTGCGATTCCCGATTATCAGAAGGAGGCTGTTGGCTCATATCTGAAGAACAACCCTCCTCCATACTCGCCCAGTATCTGGAACTCTACCGGACAGGTAGGTTGGATGTGTTATCTTTCAGTCCAATTTATGTATGCTGGAGCGCTTAGTCTCGTGCATACCCTGATGTCTCCGCCAATGGTGCAAACTACGTGATCGCGGTAAGTAAAGTAGTTTGATACCTCGAGATGCTGCGTTGCTTATTGTACACCTTGTCAGATGGACGGGAATTTCACCCGTGTGTATGGTACTTCTGCTTCTACACCGGTCATGGGATCCATGCTTGCAATGGTGAATGATGCACGCATCGCACTAAATAAGTCACCCATTGGATTCATCAACCCCGTCGTGAGTGTAATTATTTTTCATCTTTCATGACGACATGTTGACGTAACGATAAGATTTACGCCGCCAACTTTTCCGATGGTTTCAACGATATCACTAACGGCACTAACCCGGGCTGTGGTACGCTTGGCTTCAACACGAGCGAGGGTTGGGACCCTGTGACGGGTCTTGGAACACCCAACTTTCCAAATCTTTTGGCCAAGTGGTTGGAAATGCCTTGAACGTTGTCATCCTGTACTGACGAGTTGCTGTGTCTGAATTATAAATTATTTGAGACCTTGTTATCGATCTGATCTTGGACAAAAGAGTTACGATGGTGAACTGTGATACACGGTTTTGCGTCGCTCACTCAAACTCAAACTCAAATACACCCCACTCGAAATCTTCTTGATCATGCCGCCGAAAAGAACCGGCGCTGCACCTCGATGATTCCGACCAGGTAATCGCACGCATACATGTTCGAGTCGGCGTATGAGAACAGCGATGCCCAGTCCCAGCAGTAAGCTCCTCATTTAAAGTGTTTAAAGGACTGTAGTACTACCCTCTATTTCGATCCGTCGTTACACGACACATATGCGGTATAGGCTGCTGGATAGGGTTTCTATAGGAGATCGCTGCATCGGAAAAAAAAATCATGTTGATTGCAAGTAGAAATTACAGAGTTTTGAATGAACAAGTATTAATTAATATTGACAAATCCATATCGTTTACCATCTACGTGAAAACACAATGTTTCATTGCACGCCAACTATAAGCTATAAGTCCCACTTTGGAATTGGGGGTCGGGGAGGGAGTCTGGTTCGCCAAGGTTTATCCTGTTGACGAACAGGTGCCGGTGGGGATTGTGGCGGTTTCGCTGCGGTATTATTTGCCTTTGGTAGTTTCCCTCCCTGCTGGATCCCACTCTGCTGCCCATGGGTCTTTTGTGGAAGGCTGAGCGCCTGGCTAGCGGGTGAGCCTGGTGGCGATAATTGAATCGAGGGCGAACGCGGCAACAACTCATCGGCGAGTCTCTCGAGGCTTGGTGCGCCACTCTTTACTGGTTTGTTTCCCCACGTCGGAGGAAGAGGGAATAGCGGCAGTAGATCCTGGAGCCATGATGAGCTCTGAGAGGGTATTCAAAAGAGTCATGAACAACAAAAGATGGGCTATATGACGAGGCCACTCACGTTTACGGTAGGTCTGGGACTGCCTGGCCAACGCTCATCGGACGCGATGCCCCCGGTGTAAGGTAATGGATCTGGGACGTAGACATGGTTCAATCGACGCTTTGGCATGGGCGGTCGCCGCACTTTGAGGCGGAGGTGGTGCTGGGGGATTTTCGACTGCAACTCGCCGAAATCGCTGATTTCGCCAAGCGAAATATCACCGTAGGCACTGAGTGTGTATTCATCCTCTGCCTTTTCTTTGCCTTGTGGCATGGTTGAATTCGCATCATAGTCGGAGTCGGTGGTTGATGAAAGCTGGAGTTCCACAGACGGTGCAGGAGGATGTGGTACTGTTGAGGAAAACAAGAGGTCCAGCTTGCAGTGGCATGGAGAGAAAGCATGCTTTGGTTGTACGTGTGTAAGGCCGAACGCTTTCTTTGGAGCTGGGGTGTCCTGTCCAACATTGACTGATCAGTGCTCAGCGTTAGTGAGAAGGACGTACAGGAAGAGCCTGGATCGGAGGAGTCATCGCCGTCGCAGTAGGCATGATGGTTGAGGAGGTGGACGACCGGTCTGAGTATCCCACCCTACCAGACCTTATATACCCACAATGTTGATGTGGACATTGCTGTTGTGGTCGCTATTGTCCACAGTGGTGAAGTAAGCTTAACGCCACTCCGAGGAACTTTTTTATTGAGAACCTAGCTAGGCAATGTGTGGTTGTCCGCTTTTTCGGGTATGCTTCGTCAGTGTATTTGTGCACTGACATTGACATGAAGGCGCAGCACACCTTATCCCGAAATGACCTGTGGGTGTTGGTAAGTCAGATAATGCAAGCAAGCGCACCCAAATTAGTGGTTCTGGAACTCCCGCTGGACGTGTCAGTAGGAACCCAGCTACGAGTACCTAGTATGGACGCTTGGGTCCTAGGGGCAAATGTAAATAGAAACAAACAATATCTTCACCGATATATGGCCAACATACGAGAGAATCTCTTAACGTACGGCGAGGGGGTGTTTCCAACCGTATGCTCGCACGGGTGCACCATCCGCATCGTGTACACTCAACGGCGCCAAACTGACCCACGTTTCCTCTTCCCCACCACTCACCTTCCCAAGCCCTCTCAAGTTCTCGCAAATGAGTACCCCGTGACCAAGCAGTGTTTCATGCATCCCCCACCCATCCTCGTTCTTGCTCTCCTCGGCGGTTGTTTCATCCGGGCTGAGCACATCCACGCCAACCATCTTTGCGCCGAGGTCGCACAGCGCGACGGCGACGTCCCGCGAGAAATAGGGATGTGCAAAATACCTGGGCGTACCCCAGTGAACGTCCCAGCCCGTCCAGAGTAGTACGATATCCGCCTTGCCGTCTGTGCGTGAGCCAATGCATGCAAGCGCCGTCGCTGTGATAGCGTCCCTGCCAGCGAGGTCCGTCCAGCTGATCCTGCTCCGATCCCGCGCGAGATGTTGGACGTCTAGAACGACCGCACGGCCGACGAATTGCGCGAGCGGAATCTCGTGCAGCTTCTGACCCGAAGGGAAGAAGTGGAAAGGAGCGTCGATGTGTGTGCCCGTGTGAGTACTGAGCGAGAGCGCATGCACGCGGACAACCATATGAGAGTCCTGATCGGCCTCTTTGGTGGATTCAGGCGCGGATTTGGCAGTGATGAGGGGAAAGCAACATGCGAGGTTCATTTTAAACTCGGGGTCCCCTGGGTAGCATGGAACTGGCTCAACCAGTGGGTGAGAGAGATCGATGATGGTGGCAGGGTTCATCGTGAGATATCCAAAAGAGGAGCATGGTATCACGAGTCATTAATCATTATTGGTCGTTACTAACATGATCATTCTAACTCGAGACTCAAAGATCACTTCAAACTTCCCCTTGAGCAGCTTGGTTAACAGCGTCGGTAGCTGACTTCGCATCGACAGCCCAGTCAGCCTCTCGGATGCCAAACTCCATTGGAAGAGTGGTCAAGTTGAGTCTAAAAATCGTTAGCCCGTTGGGCTTACGGACCCGTGATTCCCATCCCTGAGGAAGCCGTTCCTCCGAGAAAATCACCTTGAGATCGTCCGCCCGACCTCCAAAAATAGTTGGGATCGTCGACGTGCTATAGCCATGGCATTAATTCCTGTCACAGGGAAATTATAGGCGTCATACTTGGCACTGCTAAAGAGTCTATGAGCGAGTTGGAGGCTGTACGCTTTGTTTGTTGCCTTGGATACTGCACGACGCTTCCCCAGAATGCGAGACAGATCTTTGACAGTGAAAAGCGGGTATCCTTCGGCATCCTTTCCGGTGGCAAACGTGAAAAGTTCCTCAACATAAGGCGGATGGGTCACCGCTTGGTTGGGCTGCAGCGCTGTATCAAGCCCTATACACAATGGAGCGATAAGCGTACATATTGGCGAGTAGCGTCCTCGCTACTCACGCGTGAGCGAGGCATCGTGTTCAATCCCGTTATGCAAGCTGATCTCCTCCAAATCGAACGTATCAGTGCTGTAGTTCTTGTTCAACGTACGGGCAGCGTAGTGGCACACATAGTAACAGAACGATCGGCTAAAGTTGTACGTCGCATGGATATGTTCCGGGACATCGGAAAACTTGACATTTCTTCCACTACGCGGAATGATTCCTAAATCCATTCCAGAAAACAAATATCGCGATGAGTGACGAACAAGTGGTACGATGGTCGTCACAAAGTGTAAACGTACCGTGATTAGCCATCGCATTCAAGCAGGGACAGCAGGATCGACTGTCGCCTTCCTGCGGTGGCTTGTACTCTGGCCAATATCCTCCATAGCCTGGGTGACCCTGGGGGGTAACCTTTCCAACAGGACGGCTAAACCGAACAAGATTTCCCAACGTCAGAAAGAAATCCCAGGTGAAGATGCCTGCATCGTAGAAAGTGTTGGAGATAGAATTGAGAACTCCCATTCTGCAGTGTGGATACTTGGTCAGACTTGAGGGCGAAGGTGGGCAAGTCGCACAAGATATGCGCGCCGCAAGCCATTCTGATAAAGACGTAGGGGACCGAACAACAAATAGGCCGAAACCCTTTCAAATTCGAATGAATCAGTTACGCCGAAATATTTGGCATCAGAGCGTAATCGGTACGTACATACGAAGCCCTAGCGAGCTATATCACCAGATATGGTCCGGTAGAATGCCAGTGTCGCCGTCTGCGAGAGCGCACGGCAAAACGACAATCCCCTTGGCCTCGGGGAATGAGTTCGTTCTGCTGCGTCTGGCTGCATGAAGAAGCATCAGTAAACCGGTTGGCTGGTAGCCGATGGTAGCCGATGGTAGGTACTGGTAGGTACTGGTTGGGACCATTACTCGGTTTACTGATGAACTTGATTACTTACTAGTAGCTATCAAGGAATATGGACTACAGCCTTTGGGTGACCTCTCCTGATGAAATCCGATGTAACACGTGACTCTGGAGGAGCCGGATAGACACTTCGGACGCACGTATGACGGATCTCCAATTACCGTCGCCAAGATGAAGCTGCAGAAGGTATCCAGCTGATAACCTACTAGTGGAGTGAGATCCGTCCCGAACTTGCTGCGCCCATGTGATATATGTGTCCTCAGCGGAGTCCGGTTGGAACTTTCGCATGGGCTGCATGGCGCCGAATATTGATTGTGACAGACCTGAACCCTGTGTTAACACGTTGTCTGCGGGGGTCATCAAGCAGTGGTTAATAGGCAGTGGTTTAAGACGCACTGGAGTTAACTTGTTAATAGACCTACTGGGGTAGAATCTGCGATCAAACTTTGATCCATCCCGATCATCCACTGGGAGGGAACCCAACAACAGTCCTTTCTCTCGCATCATCGCTTCAGGTAAAAGTAATTCATTGATCCAAGGCCAGTACGACCACAAGACACTTAGTCACAGCCCTCTCCGCAAGTTCGACCGCGACATCCAGCCGAGTACGCGATTACAACGACATCTTTGACTGATTGCTGAGCAAGCGTCAGCCTCAACTTTCAAGCTTCTTCCCCGGCTACAGCTTGGTTCACGTCGGCGGTCCAGTCAGTCTCTCGGATGCCCAACTCCGTTGCGAGAATAGACAAGTTGAAGTCGAGCATCGTTAGCCCATAAGGCTTGCGAACGCGTGATTCCCATCCTTGAGGAAACCGTTCCTCCAAGAGCATCGCCCGGAGATCGTCTACCCGACCCCCAAAAATGGTCGTGATCGTCGATGCACTGCATGAATGAATAATATCAGTCAGTCCGTCATCATGGAAGGGAAAGACGATGCACTTGGCACTACCAAAGAGTCTATGGATGAGGTGGAGGGTGTGTGCTTTGTTCATCACCTTGGACTCTGCACGACGCTTTCCTAACATGCGAGACAGATCTTTGGTGGTCAAAAGCGGATTTCCGGCGGTATCCTTTCCAGTGGCGAACGAGAAAAGTTCCTCGACGTAAGGTGGGTGGTTTATCGCCTGGTTGGGCTGCAGCGATGCATCGAGTCCTAAGTGGAATGGAGTGGTAAGCATTCACGTCAACAGAGTAGCGAGGATCACTCACGGGTAAGCGAAGCATCGTGTTCGATTCCGTTGTGCAAGTTAATCTCCTCCAAGTCGAACGTATCCCTGCTATAGCTTTTGTTCAACATGCGGGCGGTGTAGTGGCACACAAAGTAGCAAAGGGAAGGGCTGAAGTTGTATGTCGTATGAAGACGATCGGGAAACTCGGAGAATTTGATGCCTTTGCCACTGCGTGGAATGATTCCTAAGCGTATTTATTTGACCAGAAAAAATGCGTCGAGTGGCGAGTCAAATAGCGCGACATTCATTGCAAAGTGTATACATACCATGGTTTGCCATTGCGTTCAGACAAGGGCAACAGGATCGACTATCGCCCTCCTGCGGCAGCCTGTACTCGGGCCAATATCCTCCGTAGCCTGGGTGACCTTCGGGCACAACCTTTCCGATGGGGCGACTCAACCTGACCAGATTTCCTAATGTCAGAAAAATATCCCAGGTACTCATGCCTGCATCATAGAAAGCGTTGGAGACGGAATCGAGAGTCTTCATTCTGGGATGCTTGGTTAGCTTGAAGGCGAAGGGGGTCAAAATCACGCGGAGCATGAACAGCCCGAGGTGGTGCTGATAAAGACGCGAGGAACCTAAAGGCATGTCAAGCAAGGGAATGAATGAGGTTGAACGAAGTTGGCACGTACATCTTGTCTAATTATTGAAAGCTAACGAGTCTTGGTGGCAGAACTGTCACCTACGATGGCGCATGATACATACTGTAAGACCCGGAGAACTTTGCAGATGACATCTGGTTGCACAAGGAAACCTGATTAGCTCTCTCGGAATGTTATCATGCGAACACTGTCACCTATGCAACACCCAATCGATAAGTGCCTATGGGATGCGTGACCTTGGACATTCATGTCATCACCAAGAATGACAGATTACGTGTCTGTCTGATACTACGAAACTGAAGCGCAGCCAGTGGTGGGGTTGCCCAATGTCGTTTGTATTGAGAGGGCAATCAGTAATCCGTTGTACACGACGAAGAATTTGGGCCACGGAAAGCTTTTCGTGAGGAAGGATGCAGCAACGCACGAGACTTGTACAGAGTTGGTTAAAAGCAATATCTGACGTAGTTCCATCGATTGGGCTCAGTGAATGCAGCACTTGCACTAGCAGCGTTTGCTTTTGAGCACCATGTCGAACCATCCACCGTCGTGACCGCTGTGAGCAATTTGTCCGGCAGTGCATGAAATCTCAGACAGAGTCTGATTTGGTCTCACGGCTACATCTATCGACGGTTTGACCTTGCTGGTCACCAGACTACAAAGACGACCATCGAAACAGAATGTCGACCCACGAACAACGCCTCGCCGCTCTCCAAACCGAAATCCAAACCTTTGAAACCGAAAACATCGCACCCAAAGAATGGACCCTCCTCGGTGAAGCCTCCGCCCGCTCCCGCCCACACGACGCCCTCCTTGGCCAAGACCTCGAATTCGAACGCACGTCCCGCAACGTCCCCATCATCACCGACACCGTCGTCGCCGCCCTCGAAGAACGGATCAAGGCGCGCATCAAAGAGGGCCGGTTCGACGACGTGGTGCGACGACGCCCCGCGATCGATGGCGCCGTGCCATTCTTGCCTTCCAGGCTTATAGAGCTGCAGGACACCAAGTCCACGCAGTCGTTGGCGCAGATATACGAAGGCGAGTACGTCGCTGCGCAGTCGGGTACCCCGGTAGACGACCGGGATGGTCGACTACAGCGCGAACACGACGAAATCACTCGCGTGTGGGAGGGCATCTGCGCGAAGTTGGACGCCTTGTGCAACGCCCATTATGTACCTAAACCAGTACGTCGCTTTCTGACGTTGGATGCCGAACGCGCGCTGATGGCTTGCGGGACAGCCGAAAGCGAGTATCACGACGGTGTCGAACGTCCCGGCTGCATCCCTCGAATCGGCGCTGCCTTCTGGCAAATCCATCGCCAGTATGCTTGCTCCCGAAGAAATACTGGCTCCTACATCCTCCTCCGATGTTCGTGTACGCAGCGAACTGACGCCAGCGGAAAAACGCGCACGACGGACAAAAGAGAGAAAAGCGAAAAAGAGGATGCAAGATGCACTCGACAAGCATCTCAAAAGAGCAAAATCGAACAAGGGCAGCGTAAAGCAGGAAAAGGAGGCTGCGCTCAAGAGCCTCGTCAAGTCTGGAAAGGGCGTCACCGTCGTCGGCAAGGGCGGTAAGACGCAAAAGATGGGTAAACTGGCAAAGAAGGCCAAGTGAAATGTAGCAGGTTTCTGTGTGTTCGTTTTTTTTTACTCTTTTTTTTTCTTGTCTGCTCAGATGTTTGATAGCGAGGAAACTGCTCGCACGACCCGAACCCCGTGCGGCGCTCTTCATCGAGGTCGGAAAGAGGCGCATCACAGATAATCGTTGGAGGATAGATACAGCCTCGACCTTGCATGCTATTTGAGCATCACTGCTCCCAGCATAGAATGAGGATGTTTTACGACGAGTGTAGGAACGATATCAACCAGGGGATTTACATAGGACATTGATTGTGAAATTGTTGAAAGTAGGGCGAGACAATCAAAAGATGTACGGGTCCAGCATCACCCCGAGCAAAGGAATTAATATGATCTACATTCCATCTACGACGTCTCGCAAGCGTCCTTTTGAATTTGTTGTATCCAACGGTTCGAAGGTAGTGAGAATTCTTACCACCAGCACCGCCTATTCAGTACCTCATCACCACCGCCCAATCCTTGGTAATTCCTACCCCTGGATCCTTGACGACGACCACTGCAGCTCGCTCAGTTGTGCCCGCTTCATACGTCCACTCCAGCGCCTTCGTTTGCCCCTCACCCTCCAGCACGACCGACACCGGTCGCTCGTCCACGCCGACCACCACCATCCGCTCAACCCTCACCCCCGCCTCCTCAATCCCCCTCGCAAACGCGTTCGTAGGCACATACGACGGCACCACATCGGGAACCGCCGCCGCGAAATCATTGCTCTGGATAGTGATCTCGCCCTTCTTTCCGTTGACGCGATGGCTCGTCGAGGCATGGAAGCGCCGCCAGACGAGCTCGCCACGTTGGTATCCAAAGCCTTCGCCGTCGTCCAGGTAGAGTTCGCCCTGGGCGCTGCCGTCGACATCCAGCGCGACGCGGAGCGTGAAGGGGTCGTGTTTCATCAATGGAGAGGAACGGCGGGGACGTTCGCGAGTGGGAAAGATGGAACCGCCACGGATAAGCAGAGGGATTTGATGGAGGGCAGCTGGGACGGCAACCGTCCGGCGTGTGGTTTCAGAGGCAGTTGGACGGTAGGCCGTGTAAGAGAAATAGTCATAGTAGACCTGCGCATCGGAGAGATAAACAGAAGCAGACGTGGCTCCCCGCGTCGTCACAGGTTTGCACAAGAGACCAGAGGAGCCGAGGTAGAACTGGTCATCAATACCAAAGCCTTGTTCGTCCTCGGGGAACATCACATATTGAGGGCTGTCCGTCATAGTTTTGCGTCATTACCACACCCGTGCCTCGAACGATAGCCGGGACACCTACCGCAGAATGGGTATACCACTCAGACTGCTCTCTCTGAATGCATTATACCAAACGGGCAACATCGCATATCTTAACCTCAACATATCTTTGATCATACCCTTGTAGGGCTCATCCAAAAGATACGGTTCGCGGCGCTTTGTGTCGATATGTGCATGGGCCCGGAAGAAAGGCGAGAACACACCGACGCCGTACCACCTTACAAGCATCTCGGGATCGGGATTACCAAAGAAACCGCCGACATCAGCTGGAGATGGGTTAGAAACGCAATCTATAGGAAAGAACGAAGGACGGGACAACTCACACCCTGCGAATACCATTCCGGCAAGTCCGTTCGAAAGAACCATCTTCACTCCCACTGCCATGTGTTCCCATGTACCTAGGTTATCACCAGTCCATATCGCTGCAAAGCGTTGGGTACCAGCGTAGTAGGAACGGGTGAGCACAAAGGGACGTTTGGGAGGGTTGGAACGATGATAGAGGGCGTTGTAAGTCTGGTTGGCCTGATAGACAAAATGATGTAAGAGAGCAAAAAAAAGGAAGACCGAGGGAGGTATGTACAAAAAGCATGCCATTGATGTTGTGCACATCTCTGTGTTCCCACCCACCATGATGTATATTATCCCTCGGCATCGAAATCTCGGGACCGTTAAATACCGATGGCTACACGAAGAATTAATCAGGTAATCCAGGCCTCGGGTAGATGAAGTAACAAACCTCGTTCATGTCGTTCCAAACAGCCACGTTCTCCGAGCTCTGTGTCCATGCCCAAGAACCGTCGATGCTCTGGGTCTTGAATAACTTGACCCACAAGTCCCAGCTCTTGGGGTTAAAGAAGTCGATCCACGACGAAGATCCAGGCCAGCACCATCTATCAAGTGTGTTATTGGTGCAGCGACAAGGGATGTGAGAAGAGCGACATACCCCTCGTACTCACCCTCTCCCGACTTGGGTTTGACCAGCACACCGAGTTCGGAAGCTATTTGGTAAACGGGGTAATCGGACTCGCGTTTGAGATGGGGGTCAATGATGACGACCATCTGTGCATGTCAGTCCATCAATGGGTGACTCGAGACGAAAAGTGACGAGGAAGAGACGCGCCTTTCGTTCCTTAGCTTCTACGTCCGCGATCATCTCGACTGGATCGGGGAACGTTTTCTCGTCCCACATAAAGTACTTGTGTCCTTCTGAATACTCGATATCGAGCCAGAAGACATCAACTGGTATATCCTCCTCATCAAATCGCCTCTGTACGGATCTGACGTCGTCACTGCTGATATAATTCCAGCGACATTGGTGGTATGCAAGGGAGTATAACGGAGGAAGCATAGGAGTGCCCGTGAGACGGGCGTATTGGAGAAAGACCGAGGCAGGGTCAGGACCTGGGAGAATGAAGACATCGAGAATGCCAGATTCGGAGACCCAGTGTGTCTCTGTGCCGCCGTTCTTTTTTCCGACATCAATCCAGGTGTCGCTCCCAATAGCGTTGAACACTGCAGCGGTACCCTTCGTACCATGGGCATGCATCAAGGGAACGCCGCCGTAGAGAGCTACAGAGGAATCTGCGAGGTACTCGAACACGTCAGCATTGTAGAGCCTGTAAGGGTCTGAATAGGTCGCGCCGAGACCAGTGGTGGAAGGGAGAGACACATTTGTAGCGTGTTCCGGGATACCATAGACGTGGGGGTGGTTGGGGAATGTGATATCGAGTGAGAGGGATTCAGGGCCTGTGAGATGGACGAGATGAGTGGGTGATGGGACGCTTGTAGTGCGGCGGTTTACCCTTGGGCTTCGAATCCGTCCAAGTTGACCAAGTCTCTTCCCACCAAGCGTCTTGTTGCTCGCCCTCGAACCAGGCGGCATGATTGACGTGGAATGGGACTTGTTCCCCCTCTGCACCTTCAATCTGTAGAGGTTTCGTTCTAAAATGTTCCATGTGGAGTAGTCCACGGCCGTTTAGGACGACTTGCTCTTCGCCATTCTTGTAAAAGATGACCTTGAGGGGGTTGTACTGCACAACGACCTCGAATGAGGTACCTTGCGAGCCATATCTCGTGCGTGTCTCGTCTTTTCCAACGAGCCATCTGACGTTGACCGATTTACTGAGAGGGGGGTCGCGAATGAGGGCCCAAGAGGCTGCTTCGTTGTAGTGTCTCCTCAAGCGAGCGACCTCGTCCATTTGGACACGGATGACACCATCTTCATGTGCTCTGACATGGAGAGAGAACTTGACGTCCGGGTATATTGTGGACTTGACGATGGCGGTGAAAAATGCGTCGGTGGGGTCACGAAGGATCGAGGACGGGTCGACGTAGTACGGAGACTGCCACGACTCGGCGGCAGCGTGTGCGCGTGCAGAGAGAGAGCGACCGCGGCGACAAAATCCAGACTGGTCGCAAGTTTTGAAAGATTCGTGTTTGAATGCGAGTGTCGAGGTCGAGGTCGACACGAGCAGCGCGACGAGGAGCGAGAGAGACCACATCGCGCGCGCTGACAACGTTTCGCCGAGCTCCACTTTGTATGATCCATGACGTAATACATTCTCACAAATGCTAACGGTCATTGTACTCGTAGAACCCTCTCCCGCTCTTTCTTCCCAACCACTGTGCATCGACCATCCGTTCGAGCAGCACCGAAGGCCGGTATTTCGAATCCGACGTGCCCGTGTAGAGTGTCTGTTGTATCGCAAGACACGTGTCGAGACCGATGCTGCGCGGTTGCGTGAACAAGACTTTACGCCATCATCACAAACACTTACAAGTCGGCTGGAAAACAAAAGGGTCAGAAATCGATCAACAAGACCGACGATGACTTACCGAGCTGGAGAGGACCCATGGGATGGGCCATGCCTAGTCTAAACGTCTTGTCAATGTCATCTCGTGTCGCAACACCCTGAAATGCATTAGCTTCCGTATCGGTTCAATGCAGGCAGCTAGAGCAACCTTTTCTAGACACATGATCGCCTCGTTTATAAAGGGCATCAAGAGAGCATTTGAGACGAAACCAGGGACGTCTTGCGATGTTGCTACCTCTAACAGGCGAACCGTCAATCAATGTTGTGTGCACCCGAGATGGATCATCCCAACCTTTTCCGCACGCCTCTGCAAACGCACGCGACCGGTCGAGTGTATCTTTTCCAGTTTGTACCGCAGATATGAGCTCAACCAGTTTCTGAGGGTAATCTCATGCCCTGCCATCCCTCTGGAGAAGAAACGACGACACGCACCATCACCGGAACTGGGTTAAAGAAATGCAACCCTACGCACATCAGTACCCCACCCCAAGCAACACCAGTCAACACTCACCAACGACCCGACTCGCAGCTCGCTTTCCCTCTTCTGACGCCGCAGACACCCCCTCGGGTACCACCGCCGCCGCAATCTTGGTGATACTAATCGATGACGTGTTCGTCGCCAAAATAGCCCCCTCGTTCAACGTTTCCCTCAAGCCACGAAACACCCGCTTCTTCAGCTCGACTTGTTCGGATATCGCTTCGACGACCATGTCCACATCACGCATCGCCCCAAGCGTGTCTACGACCCGGATGCGGTCCTTGGCCTCGGCAGCTTCGGTCGGCGTGAGACGCCCCTTGGAGACATCTTTGGAGAGAAGGTTGGAAAGGAAGGACTGAGAGCGAGCAAGTTGGTCCAATGACGCGTCGTGCAGCAGCACAGGAACTTTGGCGCGGACAGCAGAAACAAAGGCAATGCCGGTCCCCATTTGGCCGGCGCCGAGGACGCCTAGTTGTTTGATGCCATGAGCGATGGACATGGTGGTTCGAGAGAGAAAGAGCCGGCTCCGAATTATTCACGCAACGTTCCTTGGTTCATACATCAATCGCTAGACCAGCCAACTTTTGATCGTGCAAAGCCGTATAGAGCGTCAAAAAAAAAAAAAAGGACAGAGAGGTACCAAAAAGCAACGCAAGTCACAAAACGAATCTGAAGCGGTTTGGCGTGAGAGTAAAAACAACAAACGAGAGAACTGCGAGCACGCAAAACGAGGATTCGGTGGCGTAGAACAAACAGAGCACTGCGAAAAGAAAATCGGTGGTCGATGGTACTGGGGTAGGTTGAATTGATACACAGTGATAGGAAAATAAGGAGGGAAATAGTTATATACCTGTAATGGGGTTGAGATGGGGTTCAGTGCAATAGAGGTAGAGGTAATTGCGACAGGCATTTGGATGAAGACAGATCTATGTCGGAACAATCGTTGCGTAGCGTAGCGAGGCCAATAGATGCGAGCATGTGCCGGTGAAATAGTATGTTGGTCCGTCGGCAGTGATGAAAGTGAGGAGCGAGGAGATGCGTATACATGCACCAAAAATCATCGCCAAGCGCGATGACGGGGAAAGGTGCTGGATCACCGTATTAACTTTCCCCAATCCAAGGCACCACCACCCTTCTCCACACCACCTTCTCTCCGTGGAAAGGCGTTCCAAAATCTGAGCGTCTCATCCCCAGCGCCCGTGACTATCGTCTCCCCATCAGGACTCATGGCGAGATAAAGCACGCGATGCGTGTGTCCGGTTAGCGAAGCAACCTGGGAAAGCGACGGATATCGCCAGATGCATATTTGATTCTGAGCTGTCGTGCTCGAGAAGCCGTGGGTACTGACGAGCTCATGCGAAGTATGCGACCAGATAAGATTGCAGACCTGTGCTAAAGCGTCAATCACGACATGTGCGGGTGAAAACCGGACACACCTGACTCCCAGTGTCCAACTCGTTCAACATCGTGCCAGTGAGAGTGTTCCAAAATCGGATGTGCTTGTCCTGCGTCCCACCGCCCGTAGCTAGTAATCCAGAGACGTGGGGATCCCAAGCAAGCGCTTTGACGGCTGCTGTATGCTCGTGGAACTTCCACAGTGGAACATCCCCATCCCCATCGCCACTGCTATTCGACCTTGATCGACGTGTTGAAGTGCCGATACCGCCTCCCGGTCCGGATCCAGAAGAATGGATAGATGATGCAACGGAGGAGGCACGACGGGATCCGCGCAGGTCCCATATACATACTTTGTTGTCGTTGCCACCGCTAGCAAGAGCTGAGCCCATCCCAGAGCCTCCGGGGCCTTGAGCTGGCGCACCTCCCATGCTTGCGGCTCCAACCCCTCCATCGTGTCCTGATGTCCCAATAGTCGCAGTAGCACTGATCCCGGTCCCACGCGGGTTTCCAAGGCTCATTCCCAACTCTCCACTCCACCGCAATCCACAGACTTCTTGCCGGTGTCCGGCACACTTCCTAAAGGGCCTCCCTCCGGCGCCCTCACGCACATCTCGATGATGGACCATGCGATCCCTGCTTCCACTGCTTAGGATATGCCCATTCCAGGATAGAGCACCGATTCGTTGAGCATGCGCAGGCGCATAAGTGCGGATGATGGAGAGAGTCGGAGCGTCGTAGATATGCAGATGCCCAGAGAGCGTACCCACTGCAAGTGTTGTACCCTATGTGATCACGAGATAGAGATTAGCACACGCAGATGAAAGGAAGATAAAACCAAAAACCTTTTGCACCCATGCAACTGAGCTGATGGTATCACCCGCACCGCTCAGGTCACATAGCTTGGAGACAGCGGCATTATGAGCTGTCCAAAGGTAGACACAGCTACCCAGACCAACGCCAAGAATGTTGGTGCTCGACCAATCGACTAGATTGAGGTAAAAGTCGTCTGCAAGGTCCGGGGCGTCAAGGACCCTGTAGGGCGTTTTGCAGACAGTGCGAAGCTGACGACGTGGAGATTCGAGGAGCTGTCGCGATTCTGCGCGGACTGGAGACATGGAATAAGCTTCGTCTGTCGGTGTGTCGAGACGGCGTCTACTGGCGGGTGTCGGAGAAGGGGAAGTGTAGCGAAAGATGCGACGGCGCGTTGGAGTGGTGGGTGCGACGGACGAGGATGATTGAATCGGGCGTGTCGGTGATGCAGGACGAGGGGATGGGGGTGTCACTTCACTGTGAAGGATGGAGTTAAATATGGCATTGGCTTGCTCTGGTGGCGACACATCGGGCGTGTGGAATCGGATCAATGGGGAAGTAAACGATCGATGTATGAGTGCCAAAAAAGGTATGCGGCGAGAGGGAAAGACAAGACTCACCCTTTATAGCGTCTGATTCTGTGGGTATGGTACGATGCTTTGAAGGGGTGGAAGGGCCACTGTCATCCATGAGATGATAAGACGTCCTCATATCGCCTGTGTCTCTGGTGGGTATGAAGCGATCGCCATACTCTCTGTGTGCGCGGGAAGTGTTTTCAGGCGATTCTGGGGCGGGAGTGTCGCTGGCGGTGAGTTGCGAATAGTTGAGGGAAGGTATCAAGACGGGTGCAACAGCGGGAGGAGTGAGTGCAAAGGCCGGATTTACGCGCTGCCTATTTCTGCGAGGGGTGTCGTCGTCGGTGTCTTGATGTGCGGCGCGCAGTCGTTTGCCAAAGGGCGAGTTTTTGAGACCAGACATCGTGGAGGACGACGAGAAGGCAGGGTTGAATTGAGGATTGGACAACGAGCAAGATGACGACGACGATACGATGCACGACGAGGAAAAGAGCGAATCGGCGTATGCGACTTTGAGCGTGACCGAACCCGGGCAGGGGCAAAGCGGCGAGTTGCAGACAACGGGGCAACCCAACGACGCGTCGATTACCTAACGAACTCCCTCCCTTCACTTTTCAACTGGCGACACTCGAAAGAAAATGTCCCAAAAAATCCACCAAAAAAAAAAAAAGGAAACGGGCATGGAACGAGGGAAAAACGAACCTGAGATGAACTTGATTCTGCCCAGTTTCCAACCGGACTGGTCGGGTCGGGAAGCACACTCAAAGTGTCGCTAACCCCATTCATTCAAGCGGAGACCGAACACGGCCCGGCTCAGCCACACCCGGGTTTGTGAGGTCGTCGTCGCAGGCAGCGAAACGACACGCACCGTCAAGTTTAGGGAGGGAGAACGGTTCCATGGCTTTTCGACGAGCAGAGACTCTTCTCTCGGCTCCGTGGAATCGTCAGCTCTGGCATTGTGTAGTGGGTGTGAAACGGGAGTGGACCAGGTAGCATCGACAGAGGCCGCATTCTTGGACTATGGCTGCCAGTGTCGACCTCTCCAGTAGTATCCCCATAATGCCCGTTCTGCGAAAACGCGGTAATGGGTAGTGTGATAGAGACATGACGACGTGGCATTATGCGCCATTCCCACCCGTGGTCGATTGCAATTGGCTTGCAACAAAATTTGTATGCCGAGGTCGACCTGTCACTCGCGCCATCGTCACAACCATCGATTAACTCGATCGGTCGGCCAGTACTCACAACAAGCACGCGTTGTATAGAAAAGCTTGCACATCTGTCCTACGATAGTCCTAAGCTTCTCCCAGACGTTCTCCATACCCTTGATATCTATCCTATTGAAGATGGGGCTGCCTGGCATGGAGCAGGACGAAACCCTTCCCGTCGGTATCCTTTCAGGACCTTCCAACTTCCAAGTATCCGTGGGTGGCGCAGATTTACCCGGTTTACATGACGAACGATGCCTATGCCTGTCATTCCAGATGAACCGTCCATCAGCATCTTTGAGAACTTATCTAAGACCAATGAACATGGTTTTTGCCATTGGAATTTCAGCCTGAAATGACCGAAGCGACTCTCTTAGTGCCAAATCACGATCCATCGATGGCGTACGGAAGACCTGCCAGTTTCCCAGTTCTGAATAGTCTAGCCAAGGCATAAAGCGTTTCAAGTCGATCAACAAGTCCCTCAATTCAACGAACTCACAATCGCTTAGATAGGTCGTAAAGAGCCAAGCAGTAGACAAAGATATAGAGGCCCGACAAGTATCAAATCTTTTCTAAAGAATAAAACCACATCCATTTCCCTGAATCATACATATTTGATAGTGGCAGACGATCCGCTGGTCGAGACGGAGGTCAGAATCTGGCCGTTCTGCTCAATGTCCGTAATAGTGGCGCCGGAAGGGGTGTAGGACCCAGCCTGGGCGTTCGTAAACGTGACGGTGCCAAAGTTGGCAAAGGGGACGAGTGCGCCGTTGACCATGTAATCTTCAACGATCCACTCCGCGTTCTCCTGGCAAAGAGAACTGGTGGAAGTCAGAGACTTGGACACCGTCTGACCATTGGTCAAGTTCTCGATCGTTGCAGTGCCAGAAGTCTTGGAGGAGGCCTGGACGGTGAGTTTGATGACATTCCCCGCTGCGATAGTGATGCCAGAGAAATCGTAGGCAGCTGCCGGCGGCCACTCGTACCACGCTTTGAAACAGTGAGATGAGCGTGAATACATAGTTTAATGCCTCCTCACCATCATACGTAGTTTTACCATTTGAAGCAACGGTGAAGTCGACACCGGTCTGGAGAATTGCACTTGAGCAGGTGTAACCATCAATCCCAACCCAGACGGCGGCAGAAGACCCCGCCGAACCCGAAGGAGTGGGGACAGTAAAGGTGCCAGTGACAGTAGTGAAAGTCCCCTGTTAGATCAAAGTAGGATGAGACCGAGTACCTAGCAGATGTAACTAGAGGAAAGTTACGCACTGCAGTCTCAGCCCACATGGCGCCAGCCCAATTGGTACTGTATAATACGTCGGAAGTAGCATTGGCACCTAGCTCATAGGGCCGGTTGAACTGGGATTGACGGCCCTCACGACGACGAGCAAGGCGAGCAGCTAATCCAGAAGGAACAGCCAGAGCTCTGGAAGCGAGGAACAAGCCAGTATAGAGAGCAATGTTGAAGAACATGGTGTAGTGTGTGGAACGGGTGTAGTTCTGACGAGGAAAGGTATAACCACGAGCTTTTATACATTTTACTTACCGGAAAGATACTCGTTTATGGGGATGAAGTATTGCCCAAAAACGCCAAAAGTAGTCTTCCATCGATGCGTCAACCAATCACGATAGCTGGATCGTGATGCCCTACCTTGTCCAGAACTATGCGGCCACGGATCATCCACAGCATAGTGATAGATGGCACAGGTTCAAGTATAACCATGTTCCCTTGCTGAAATGATCATGTGTCGGAAAAACAGGGTCATCAAGCCACACTGCTGATTTAGAAATATCAGCGGATCATCGGTTGATGGAAAGAAAGAAAGAAAGAAAGGCAGCGAGTGAGAAACAGACAGGCTCTTGATCTTGCCTCATGTCGCACTCAAAGACCGGTATTAGGGGCGAAAGGAAATGTCTCTTGACACATGGTGGATCATGTCGGTGTCATCCGGGTGCAGACAACTTCTCGAACTCGACTCGGATGTAATACGCAGTAGCTGTCAATGTGGTGTTGAACTTTGTTGGTACGGGATCTAACCTTGCTATCACAGCCACAATATTGACGCCGTAGCTTGTTCAACGGTACGGTCGTCATCCTGTGGCTCCATAGATTATTACTTGATTGCAACTTTTCCCTGTTGCCTTGACGCCACGCTGCGGAGTCATCAAATGATCAAGAAGTTGAACACTGTGTATGCCATCAGTTTGAGCCACGCCCAGTGAGGAACGACCGTAGTAGTAAATTTTTTTGCCGGTCGTCACTTACTATTCCGCGGACCTTATGGACACGTTGGATTCGCCTCACAGTGACGCGTTCTTTGCATTATAGGAAAGTGTCACATGCTTCTCTGTGATGGCATGTTACTTGTAGAACGGAAAAGACAGCAAGATCAAATCATCGCATGCTCACCGCTTCGGAGATTATAGAAAGTCGAGCCTAGATCTAATTTAAGCGCTTGAAAAGACTTCCACCATGCTCCGCTCTAAAACCTTTTTATCTCTCACAGTTGCCGCTGTAGATGCAGCAAGGATGTGCCAAGTATGTGCCAAGTATATCGCTAGTGAAGCAATTAAATCAGGGGACATTAATAAGGAAACGTGCAAATCAAAATAAAGCGATGATATCGGCTAATCGGTTTTCAGATCACGAGCGACGGGGAATTGATGATATCAACGGTGTTGCACTTGCCTAGTCAATACCAATGCCTCCGGCTTCGTCGCGTCCATGTCCGGTATCCTCGGAAACAGATACCTGAATATCAATATCATTGACCACCACTCACGGCAACATGCACGTCGTAATTCCGCGCACCCACTTTGGCACATCATTCCCGTTTCCGGCCCTTTGGCAGCGATGCTTTCCACAGCACGAGCATCGCCGCAACTGCTGCCAACGATACAAGACAAGGCACCAAACCCGAATTCAAGGTGTGAGTGTACCGTCAAAGTGGAGGGAATAAGATTTCGGATATTTCGGCTCGTCGTGCACCGTGGACAACTGTGGAACAGACTCGCGACGTACCGTTGACTGAATGGGGAACGATCATACACTTGACTTGGTCCGTTTGCAAAGGTAACAACTCACAACTCACAGAGAGCGTCAACATCGGGTAACAATGGCCCGGGTCTAGCATCAAATATCGGGAGTCTCTGCTTGCCAACCATCGCGTCTATTTCAAGTTGGGTAGAAAACCATCATAAGGAGGAGTGTGGTAGTGGTAGAACTCGACTAGATGTAGCTAAGACGGGGGGAGTCTAATCGGACGTATGAGAGTGTATGCACGAGCTGCTTTGACGGTCAGACTTACCTACTCATTGTACAATTCAGTCTGTAGTGAACCACACGGTAGTGCCAATCACAGAATGGACATTGCCAGGTTGTGTGGATTGTTGTTTGTGTCGTCTGAGGGCTTTGTACGCCCCTTCAAATATTGTTCTCAGCGTCCTCATCGTCATCAACCGAACAGCAGCCACATCTCCACAACTGCAATTCCTGTCTTATAATCTGCACAGCACGCACGCTGGCACCCTCAGCGGTGTCCTCGACGTCCACGAGCACCCATGAGAATTTCTGATCGCTTAGGGGCCATCTTCCGCTTCGACACAATACCAACAACAGTCTTGTTGATTCTCGTCTATGCCACGATCTTCAGCACCGTGCTTGTCACAGATCAATTGCCGTCAGTCCCAAGAAACACGCGAGGACTCGACCCGAACCGTGCTTGGTGGGATCTCCATCGAGTAAGCCACTCTCAAGGCTTCTGACGACGTCCGTTGACCTTACTCCCCAAGATATCCGCGAGACCTCATCCCTTCAACTCTCATGCCAACGACCTTGTCCGTGACTTTATTATCGAGCGCCTTGAGGGTGTAGCCTCGCGCTATCCTCATGTTTCCATTGACCACGATACCGTCTCGAATGTGTCATGGGCCACACGTAACATGCGCGCTGTCTACCAAGAGGCAAATGACATAGTTGTCAAGATAGAAGGAACTGATCCCGCATTTCGCCAATCTGGGGGCTATCTGCTGTCCGCTCACTACGATTCAGTTTCCACTGCGTCCGGTACGACCGATGACTCGATGGGGATCGTCACTTTGATGCAGATGGTGGAACATTTTGCGACGCACAGACCAAAGCGGACTGTCGTGTTCAATATTAACAACAACGAAGAATCTGGACTGAACGGAGCGCATACGTATGTCTCCAAATTCAGTCCAAAAGGTGGTGCTCACGTCCTCCGCAAGTTTCTTACAGCATCCATGGGCCAACATCAGCGATGTTTTCCTAAACCTCGAAGGCGCAGCAGCAGGAGGGTAAGTTTTTTATTTTGCCTTTTCATTATATCTCTGCTGACAGCTTTGTGAAGTCGGCCGGTGGTGTTCCGGGCTACAAACATTGCACCTCTCTTCTCCTGGACACAGAGCCACGTACCGCATCCACATGCAAATGTGATCTTCGCAGACGCATTTTCGCGTAATGTTGTACGTTCCGCAACCGATTATTCGGTCTATGAACAAGCAGGTCTCGATGGTCTCGACTTTGCGTTTTATAGAGGCAGGAGTCGCTATCACACATGGTATGACTCAGTACCTGGCATGCAAGATGGTAAAAGAGCCCTCTGGGCGATGATGGAAGCTACCCATGGAGCCAGTCTGGCTCTCGCAAATGATGATACAGTCCATGCTCAACCCCTCCCTCGGCAAGAGAGACCTGTCTACTTTGAACGTAAGCAGTCCGTAATCTTGTTTATGCCCCGGGGAGTAATATTTCCTGGTCAGTATTTGGTTCTGCTTTGGTTATTTTTTCGCTGGAAACATTGTTCATCACGAACGTGGTTTTGCTCTCTACTGGTCCCATCCTTCTCCTACTCCTCGCGTATTCAAAACACATGGTCCGCCTGAGTAGGATGATTCAGTTCCGCTATTCTACCCATCCCAATGGAAATGGCCTTCGAGAGAATGTGACGTACAGAGCCCGCGGTTTGGCAACACTGAAGAGGTTTGGAACTGAGTTTTGGAGTTTAACCAGGTTCTGGGCGGCTTTGATGGTTAGTGTTGGTCTTCAGGCAGCTTTGGTCGCTGGATATGTTAACGTGAATCCTTTCGTAAGTCGCGCCTTCTCCTCAAGAATCGGCTTTGACACAAATAATCAGGTCATTCATTCTCGTCCTTCCCTGGTGCTCGCCTCTGCTTTGTCATTGGCCTATCTGTCCACTGTCTTGGTGGTTTCCTTCCCTTGTAACCTTCGCGGTACTGTATTAGTCCCGGAACAACAAAGGCTCTCACTTCTTCTGCAAACATACAGCTTTACATGGGCATTGCTTGTCTTCTCCACGGTCGTGTTGCGCAGCGCTGAGATAGGTAGCACCTACTTTATCACTGCTTGGAACGCGTGCGCCCTCCTTGGATGCATCGTGGGTCTGGTCGAAGCAATGACGAGTGCGCCTGGTTTTGAAGCAGAGAATGGGGCGGGGCCTGAAAACCATACGTGGGGGGGCATCCGATACCAGGCTATCAGCACCGAAGAAGAAGCAAGTGGACAGCAGTCATCCAGGATTGTGGAAGATCCTGAACCCACAGAGACCACACCGCTTGTTCAACGCGAACATGTACATTCTATGGCACCTCCTGACGAACGACAAGGTGCCATCGGATGGTGGATTTTGCAACTGCTGCTCGTGATCCCTCTTCCAGTCATCTTGGTATTCCATATTTCGGTCATGGTCCTAACGGCAATGAATCAAACACTTACGGATGGAAATAATCCTGTGTTGGGTAAGTCTGCTCTGAACGTACATCCAAGGTCGTCTCGTTCACAGCCTTGTAGTATACAGCAGTGTGTCTGTCATTGCTCTCCTGCTTGTTCTGCCCATGTCGCCATTCAGCATCAACACCCATCGATGGTTCACACTCCTCGTGCTCGCCATATTCGTACTTTCGACTGTGTATGCATGGATTGTATTCCCTTTCTCACAAGAAGCACCGCTCAAAATATACTTTGCTCAAACCGTGAACCTCACTAGTTCGGGGACGAGGATTGAACGTGCAACGACCACGCTCACTGGACCCGGGACATTTTTGACTCGTTACATCTTACCGGAGTTACCATCTACGTCCGGCAAGTCTGTGGCGTGTTATGATGCCCCAGATAGGCTCGGTCTGCAGACATGCGCATGGGAAGTTGAGAAGGAGATGGTACCCTCACCTGGAGGAAAGGACACCCAATGTGATGGTACGGATATACCTTGGGTATCTTATTCACTAGACTGCAAGGGGTCGAACAGCGCTCGGATTGCCGTTCAGGGTCTCAATACACGGTTTTGTACCCTCGACTTCACCAACCGACATGTCTTCAAGTTTAGCATCGCCGGAGATGGGAACAAGGGCCTTCAAGAGGGTTACGATGTCCCCGAGCAGGGATTGGGTCAGATTCAGCTCTGGAGCCGCAATTTTGGGAAACCATCTGAAGTGACGGTTGAGTGGAAGAGCGGGATCGCTCCAGAACTCGACAACGGACTGAAAGGACGGGTGAGCTGTGGTTGGGACGAGTATGAGCGTGCGACGATAGGGGGAGGACGATCTGGGGGCAAGATTCCTTCATTGGAGGAAGTCATTCAATTTTTGCCGGAGTGGGCTGTGGTGTCCAAGTCGACCTCTGCACTTTTCAGTGCAGGAATGGCGTTTTCAGTCTGAGCTGTATACTTGATGCTTTTTGAATCTGTAAGCACTGTATCATCATCTTTTCGAGTTAGGGAAACTTAACCAGTGTGTTACTCATGTCTGTGCCACGGTTCGGGAGAGTACGGACTGCGTTCGACATCTGTCAAAAATTTGTCGGGGAAATGAGGGAACGTGTCTCATCGTGGGCATGTGACTTGGTAAGTTTTGTCAGTGATGAAACTTTGCGAGCGCCGTGTACACAATTGACTTGTCAGCTTCGTTGTGTGGTTTGCACAGATTCCTACTTGTCCGGTTTGTAGTGAGAGTCTGATCGATCAAGCACGTCTCGCACATCATGAAATATTTATAGGCCCCGATTACATGGCTGGAACTTGACCACAGGGTTGATGCGAAATTTGACAACAGGTCGACATAAATTCACAGCTCCTTTCCGGCATCACAAAAACTGGAAACTAACGTCGCAGTTTGAGCAACCGGCACGATGAAGTTTCCTACCCTTTGTTTTCTGACCGTGCTTCAAGCACTGACCTTGGGCAATCTGATCCGAGCATCATCCCTTGCTCGGAGCGTCACAGACGAGTCGTGCTACTACATCCCATTGCCTCATGTTCCTGTATCGGACGCAAACAGAACAGTGCCATGGGGTCAACCGACGATCCAGTTTTCGAACGGAACGACTTGCTGCTCTTCACTCGATCAGGTCCGGAATGTCCTTGACGAGATTGACGATCAGCTGTTACAGCTCCTGTCGACAAGGTACGGTCATGGATTCACTTTAGATGTGAATAATATCCACCGTGACCATGCCATTCTGATCTGGTAATCCGTGATCAGGGCTGCATATGTTAGAGAAGCGACCCGCTTCAAGAGCACAGAAGCCGGTGTCGACGTCCCTTCACGAAATACACAAGTCATACAAGGCGCAATAGACGGTGCACCTGCTGTACATCTCCCTCAGATCGTCGCGCAGATGGTGTTCCAGAGTATCATCAATTCCAGTGTGCTGTTTGAAGACTGCATCGTACGTGACCGATCCGAACGCTGTTTGTTCTAGTCACTGAAGGAGTGTATGTACAGTTTAATACTTTCGTGGGCTAAACTGATTGGTTCACCATACTGTGCTGTCTTCGCATCTTGGAGGAGGATGGTCGTGGGGGTAGGATCACATACCCCTGCCCGTGTGTAGCACTGCTCCAGTGCGTGAATTTTCCAAAGATACACCCAGCGTTTCCCCTATCACAAGGACACCATTCTCGATTACACTTTCTGGACGGAAATGCAGTGTTCGAGTTAGCTACCCAGCAAGATGTTGTGCATGCTGGGATGACCTCGAGCCTTGCCGGTACGTCGTAAATCATCAGAGCAACCAAAGTTCCCTGAGCCTGGGTCTATCAATCAGACCCCAATTTCAGTGACCGCAAGATTTGGAGGAAATCAAGGATTGACATGCGACCATCACGGAGAATCTTCAGGATTCATTCGCCACGGCCATATTATGAAGCAGATGGAAGCTCATCGTCAGACTCCATAACATGGATGTATGCAGTAACTCTCTCGATCACATATGAGGCCGAGTTGCGCGAGCGGACGGAGTGGATCTATGCCAGGAACAGCCCAAATATGGGCATAGCAGTCACGTTCCCGTGAGAACCCGCTCAGCATTCAGGTGCAGCATTTCCTCTTTTAGACGACTGGTCGCGAGTCTAAGGTGTGGATTACAAGAACAAAATTGGTCATCTGTCAATGTAATATTCATAAACGTAGAAACGTACCCCATAGAACCCACTACCGTTGCGGGGATCACTAATCCCCATTGTCTGATGCCACCTCGTCGCCGTCCTACTCAGCCTGGGCCCCTGGCTGCTGCGCTGGCCGAGAATGTCACTGGGATCGTCGTGCCACCCTCTGGTGTCCTCATTGGCCGTCCTGCCCCAGAGTTGTTGAGCCCCCAGGTTCGTCGCTCTGCTCGGCCTCGTTCTGGCACCCCGCCGGACTCAGCACCCCCCCCACGTAAGCAGAAAGGCAAAGCCCCGGCCTTGGACGCTCCTGCTGTCCCACCTGTCCCCTTCGGTTATGGGATGAGTGGCGTTGGTCCTTCTACCCCATCGTTCCCTCCACCTGTCGCATTGGAGCGTCTGGCTGCTCATCCCAACATGGACACTGTGATTGACTTCGACATCTATGCCTGGGTTAGATGGGATGAATCTCCCTCTCAGCGCATATTCCCTGTCAGAATTAGGTCAACAGAAACGATATTCACTGTGCAGCTGCTTGTTTTTCAGTTAAAGCAGAATGGTGCTTTGAGAGGCATCCGACCATCGGACCTAATCTTGTGGAAGGTGAGTCGGCCATCTCTTCATAAAAGCAACATACTTATCTGTTCCAATGTCTTCAGCCAAAGGATCCCATTCCATTCAAAGACGCTGATGCAAGAGTCAACAGTCTTCCGTATAACCTCGCAGACGCCGCTGAAGATTTGCCTGTGGACCATCTCGTGGGCGATTACTTCTCTGAATTCACACCACATCTTCACATAATTGTGGAACCAGGTAAGCATCTCACTCTAGCTTCTGTTCTTTTTATCATTACCGACTTTATATCACAGTTTCTGGTGAACGCCGCATTTTCATCGACTTCTGGTACACCCTCTGGCATCATGATCGTGATGTATCCCCTCAGATCCCATTTTTTGAACGGTGTACCGTACAGAGGGATGGATCAAGACCGGACATTCCGCTCCCCACCAAGTGTTGGACTTTGCAGTTGCCGAGAGGCGTGGCTCACCAGCTTCCGTTCAATATTATGACCCTCTTGGTACGTGACGACTACATGGAGGCACTCAAGGAGCTTTTCCTGTCTGCGGGCTGGGCCGATCCACAATTACCGGAAACGCTGGATTCTGTCGACGAGTTCGAAAACCCATTCTTGAATACACAAAAAATGCTAGGGGGTACAGATGCATTTGTCCTGACTGGGAATCCTGGAATCGGTACGTGTTTTTTTTTCGATTCTGCTTGCATGACTTCCCTCGTGTTTTGTACTAGGCAAATCCATTTGGCTTCTCATTGTCCTGGTACTACGTCTCAATGCCCGTCTACCGACAATCTACCAGCATAAGCCAAATACTATTTTCTTCTTTCACAGGAATGGTATACTAAAAACCACAAATCTGGATTTTCTCGAATCCCTTATGCCCGACGGGGTCTGGGCCCTGGTGGACTCAAACCGAGAGTTGACAAATGTCGATTCTTCCTACACTTGGAGCAACATTTTTGTCGTTCAAACCCCGTCGCCACGACCAGATCGATTGGAGTGGGCCAAGAAAGTGCAGTGCAACATGTTTTTCCTACAGCCATGGTCACAGTCAGAATTACTCTGCGCGTATGTATCAATTTATTTTCTGTGATAAATATGCGACTGACTAGATATAGCCGCAATTTCCAGAAAGACATTCTCCCAGAGAGTGAGCTGGCCGATTTCATCGTGAAATATGGGCCTTCAGCGCGTCTCGCCTATTCCTACTCGCACAGACCAGACGTTTACGAGTCCGAATTAGAAGACGCTCTTGCGGAAGTTCCCCGTGAACAGCTCAAGTATCTCATTGGTGATGCCAATGTGCTGAACCTACGCCACGAAGTATCGCACCGTATTTACGTCGTACATCCGGCAGTCCCTCGCCGACGTGCAATTTTCAAACTTCCATCAAAGCACATCTGTAATCTCCTTGTTAAATACTGGACAGCAAAGACTGCGCAGGACGCCACAAGCCTGTACTCGTTGTTCGTACAAAGGCCGATCACAAGGTCTTGCGCTGGGTTGCTGCTCGAGCGACTGGTCAATGATGACCTTCACAAAGGTGGCGTCCGGGAACTGACGGTGATGAAAAAAGAAATGGGTTCAAAGAACGTCCTCTGGAACATCCCTAATGTTGATGGTGCAAAAGCCGAGCTGCGGATCAGTGCAGCCGGATTCTCCATCGCAGACCATAGTGCGGTCGCCACTCACAGCTCGACATCATCGACATCATCCATCGCTTTTCACCTCTTTTCCGGTGATACGATCCTCAGTGAGAGTGGGTATTATCAACCTACAAGCGGCTCTCAAGTGACGTTCGACGCTTTCCTGTACGATGCCAAGGATAAACATGCGGCTCTCATTCAAGCGACGGTCTCAGAGAAGCATGAAGTCAAGAAAAAAGGCTTCGAGCAGCTGAAGGCGAAGGGTGTGCAGACGTTCTCGTATATTGCTGTCACACCGCCCAAGGAGAAACTCCAGATTTGGTTCCCAAGGACTGAGGAAACATGGCCAGTAACTCGGGGTTGGTACCAGCTTGAGTGGATGGTTTGATCTCTAGGAGGTCTTGTCATGGAGGTGACTGGTCGCCAGTCTTGTGTCTTGAACATTGACGGAAAGATTTCACAAAGCTTTGCACCAAGGGCCGCACTAATCAATTTGTGTACAGTAGACTCAATCAATGTGAGATTCCTATTTTTTGACATATTTTCGATCCTTGTAACACCAACCACTGGCGTGTTGCATTGCAGGCTTGCCACGGCGCGGTCACCGGCCCTGGCGGTGGTACCATGTAACTTGAAGTACAACTCAGCAGCGTCACGCGACGGAATAGCATCAATCTTTGGACTTCCGCTCTGCTGATGTAGTGGGATAACGAGTACATGTACTGAGATGTAGTAGATGCATGCTGCGTGAAGCGTGAAACGTGAGGGGCGGGCAAGCGAGAGAGCTGCAAGGGTGGGCGGCAACCTTGCAGCGGTTCAGTGTGTCCACCGGGCCATGGACCCCAGGGGGTATGAAGAGCTGCGAGGTGTTACCCGGAGGGTGACGCTAGGGTGGGGTGTGGTGGGTGTGATGAAGCTCGAAGGGCGAGCTGCAGTTGGATGCAGGAGTGGGACGAGATGGAACGAAAGAAGCGTACGTTGCGGCCACGCTCGTGCCTCACTTTGCGGTAACGTATTCAATTACGAGCTTCAAGTTGCCTCACCGAGTCGTGGCCGATTCAGGTTTTTCATCCCGTGGCGGGGCGACAAGGAATTGGTACATTCTTTGTTCGCCAAGCCATGGGGCAATTTTCTCGTCTTCACGTTTCAAATCGTTTTAGCGGCTGGCGAGGTGAGTCATGACGCCCGTGCTCTTCATTCAACCTTTGAGTTAAATGAGGGGCCAGAATTCATACGATGCTATATATCTAAATGACTCGGACACTGCAAATCGGCAAAAACGCGTATCATACTATGCTTGCAAGCGGGTTTTATTGCTTATCCGTTTTCCCAACGAGCGCCCTTTCTCAACAATCTCGAGTCGGCAGGTGGTTAACCAATGTGAGTCCGGACCTGCCATTCCTCTCACTGCAATTGGTTTCTCGTAGATTCGCAGCTTCAATAGGGTGTCCCCTGAGAGTCCACTTTCAAACTGCGCCTTCCTCCCGCAGGATATCCGGACTTGCCAAGCTACGGGAAAGATCGTGACCAATTCACTTGGTAGAGCGGGAAATCCAACCTCCTTCGCGGACGATGCTGAAGGTCAAACTTTTGCGCAGACCATCGGGACCTCTTCCTTGACGGAAAGAGTACCACCCATCCGCTTGGTGATGTGGCGTTAGATGGGTAAGCCTTTCTAGTCGCGGTGTTGCAAAGTCATGCATGGCTTACATATCTCATGGAAATCAGACGGGATTTATGGCATTCCTCTGTCAGCTGATGCATGGTGGCAGCAAACCATTGTTATTATTACTGCTACTGCGGATGTGTCTCTTCTCACACAGGGGACACTTCAATACGAAACAGAGTTTACGGGTGTGCAAACACATCCTATAATGGAATACATCTTTGCAACCAGTGACTCCCATGGACAAGTGTGTCCTCGCGACATCCGCATGGCGTTCGGCCCGTTATCTAGCAGGTCCAACCAAGGGATCGTGCAAATTGTGAACGTTCCAAGACCCGTTCATTGCCGCGGCGTAGTTCAATCATTCTTAAAGTACAACTCAAAACTGTCAAAACGGTCTTTGGGCTATCTGAGCAATCCCGAAAGTAGCAGTATTGCTTTTGATTGTGATTGTCAGCACTTGTTGCGCCATCGGATCCTGCCCCCCCCTGAACTTGACGTTGCCTCGCTTTAGGAAGCAAGTTGGCCGTGACAATGCTTGTGAGTGTCGGCCTCGAAAGTCCAGCGACTCTATTCCGAGTTCCAGGATAGCATTGGTTTCCGACCATTTACGCTGTTTTGGATCCTCACCCTCTTGCGTTCTGACTGGCAAGAATAAGTCACCTGTCAATTTCGGAGAAAGAACGTGCTCTAACATGAAGGTGTGTTTCGGGGGCCAGTTTTCTCTACCGTTGTTCCTGCCCTTCAACTCAACGTCCTGCCAGGGCACCCTCAGTAAACGGCACTACACTAGACCTCCAACCAACATACTGGTCCACATCGTCAAATCCAACCTGAACCAATTCGAAAGCTGCAATACTGCTGCTTCCACATTGGACGATATCGACTGGACAATGAACGAGGCTCAAAAGTAGGCAGTCATAATGAGTTCGATGATGAAAAGACAGCCTACCTTCACATTCGTGTCAAAAAGTCTTCGTGTCCTTGGGAACCACGTATGGTATGTGCTGATATTGTGCTGACACTTACGGATATCTTTCTTGTCCAACACGCTAGGGTTTGCGTGCCACAAAAATTTTTCCCGGTAGTAAGTCTTTTGTTCGTTGACCCGGGAATCCGTGCTATGACTACATCGCGCGTTGTGGTGCTGGCAGAAAGGGCGCATCATTCTCGGAGAGTGCGTGTTTGGGGTGTGCCATTTCCTAAACCTTCGACCTATCAAACAGATATCAAGAATTGGCCACTGACAAAGTGAAAAGCCGCCGTAGATGACCTGACAAGGGTACACTTACTACGATATGGACAAAGGACAACAATAGACGTAGTTATCACCAGGTGAGGCATTTGAAGGTTATATTATCAAGTACAACCCAATCCTACAGTTTACTCTTGTCTGCCTTCTTGATGAAAGCAACACCGTTACCCAGAGCAACCTGAAGGACGGTTATGGGATACATAGTAAAGGAGTACAGTACTAACCTTGCCAGACGTGACATCCTTAGTGATGAATGTGATCTCGGTGGTCCCATCCGGACCGGAGCCCACCTCCCATGCTTGTGTCTCCAGCTCATCGCCCGGCTTGACAGGTGATGTGAAGCGCACACCAAACACTTTCAAAGCGCGCGTATTACCATTTGCGACCTCCTGGATAAGGCCGCGAGCGACAGATCCAAAAGAAGACAATCCATGTAGGATGACATCGCCGAAGCCCAGCGCCTTGCCCACGGCAGGATCTGGACAGTATGGCTAGTGAGTGCAACCCTCAACGCTTCAAAGTGATGACAGATCTACCAATGTGAAGAGGATTGTAATCTCCGCTAAGCCGATAAATTAGTGCTTGTTCCGGTGTCGACTTATCTCTGATCACCCAATCTGGTCTGCGGTCCCTGGGAATAGGCTTTGCCTGGGGTGCACTCGCGATTACTTTGGAGAATTTATCGCCGTTTGCTTTGGCACCCAGATTAAATGCGGAGCTCTGAATGGGGAAGTAAAACAGACATAGCAGCGAGAGGTTCAAGCACGGACCAAGACACTTACAAAGATTCTTGCATAAGCTATGCCGTTGGGATCCAAAAGTAATGACTCCCGCTCGACAATGATACCAGATTCTTGAATGAGGGTGAGAACGCGTCAAGAATGTCATGCACTACTCACTGTTTTCATGGACGGCAGAAATTCTGTGTGAGAGCTTCCACCCTGGCCCGCTTGCAACTGGCAAGTCCCTCAAGACCTCGATACTCTGGGTAGCATGAACCTAAATCCAAATAGTACAGGTAAGCTGCTTGGAGTGAGCGTGGAGTACATACCACCCTGTCAGACCTGAGTTTAGGGAGCCCGGGAATGGGTTCGCTACCGAATTTACTCGCAAATAGGGACACATCCGTGTCATCGCCTATTCAAGATGATAGTACATATACCAAGATTCTGATATGAGCCAAACCATACCCTTGAATTCGAGTACGACGGGGTACGTTGGCAAAGGTGCCCATGCCTTGTCTGTGATTCTTCGTTCAGGTGATTCTTAGGGCTAACTAACTCGACGTACTGAGCTCTGTGAATCAACCGGTCAGGAGGGCTCGAGCATGTATTGGACATAGCATACCGTATACGAGAGAAAGGTCGTCCTTCTTTGCACCAACACCGAGCGCGTATGTGATGATATCCTTGCGTGTCCACGAAACCTGGAGGGATGTTGAATCCGTTTGAGGGAACGGATGTGAGAGCTTACGGGTTGATCAGCAGACTTGTAGCCAACGGCTTTACCAAGGTCGTAGGTCATGATAGGAAGTGGTCAAGTATCGGTGGGTGCTTTGACTGCGCAATCACTCGAACTCAAAGTTTATGCAATGAGTCGGCGCCGGCCTGGCCCGGCCGGTGACATTGCTTTATGAGGAGTCTATTGTAATTAGGTTCAAGCATACTGTATCGCACTGCTCCATAGAGGACAGTAGATAAAAAACCTCGATTATTCTCGTAGAGTAGTGGTCAAAACACCCTGAACGAAGAGCGTCGTGAGACACCTTTGAAACAGTGAGATATTCATTCTACAATCTAGTGGTCCAAAAGCGACGAAGGTATCTTAAATTCGAAACGCTGGTCACTGCCATAGCAAGGCTGTGGTTCTGAGATGACAGATGATTGCCAGGAAAGACCATTAATTTGATCAAGGAGGGCTATACGTCTCTGGGCTTCTTCGTCCAACTTGAAGGCTCGTCTATCTCAGGCTCGTGAGACTGTGAGGTCGTAAACGATAACACTCCCGCCATCCATTGGCAACCCCACCCCGTTTCCATCTTCCACTCCCCGACGTTGGACCCTCCCGTGATCTTCGCCGTGAACGATGTGCGTATGGAACGCAACTGAATATATCCCATCCCGTTTGTCGGTTTCGATTGGTATCTCGGAGGATTCGTTTTCATCTGACTCTTGAGTCCCAGTCAGTACACTTTTGCGTCTTGTTCCATCGCTTCGCCGACCGTTTCTTGACGAAGGTTGCTTTCCTTGTCTCCTTGTCAGTATTGTCCCATACTCATCGTTTTCTGGCCGAAGGCGTACTTTGGGCAGTATACTCGACCAAGTATCACAGTGTGGAAAGGAGAGTTCAATATGACCATTTCCTTGCTGCTTAGTCTGCACGAGAGAGAAACGCATGTTGATCACCCGTCATGTACTTACCCCGCCGCTTCAAGTCGTGATGGAGAAGTGCTCCAAGTTGCCGGGAACGGGTTGCGTGGGATAAACGAGGTGTGCCAGTGCGGTTCTGAAACACGGGAATTCACATTTGTGCATATAATGAGAAGAAAACACACCTCAGCGTTCAACACCGTTATTGCTGGAAGACAATAAACGAGATTACAAAAAAGTGACGAGACAACCTCGGTAGTCAAACACCAACCTTGGATGGAGAGCCAAGAATGTTTTGTGAAACGCACCAAAAAAGTTGGACGTCCGTCATATCGCGTTTCACGGGCTCGATTGGGAGGCCGAGGCTGCATGTGAGCACAACGTGTGGTTCTCTCGGAAGTTTCTGCCCGACGTTTAATCAGCAGGTTTGATGCAAGATCCAGGGCGATCGTCAAGCGATTCAAGCGATTCATGTGGATGATGAACAAGCCGAGCGCACGCCCCTCGTCTTTTCGTTCTCACCCCTACGCCGTAAGAATACTGCGGACTTGATCTTTAGCTTGACGGGAGAACTTGTAACACCTTGCGAGGCGGTGTGTAATCCGCCATTAGTCAGAGGAATAGGACATTGATTATAGTTCAACGTTCAGATGTATCTCGGTGGAGATGTGGATATGGACCCATTTGGCTGTGGAAGAAAGATACGGTTGCCGAGAGTCGTTTCAGGGGTGGGCCACATGTCGAGGTGGGCAGATTTGGGATAACGTATTGAATCATCGACTTCTTCTTCTAGTTTGTGTCCCCGTAGCACATCTAGCAACTCATTGAGTGGATCTGCAGGGCCCTCCGAGGACATCGAGGGGGATATCCATTCTGCTCAACGACAAGCTAAGCGCACGTGACCACTGCTTGCATGAAAGGAGAAGTCCAAGGACGGCGTGGTTGAAAGGCTGAGAAACGGGGCCGGGATGTACAAGAGTAAGGAGCCAGCACATGAAATTTGGGTGTCTGCTGTCAGTGGCAGGTGAATGTCGAACAATATATAGCGAGGTACTTCTTGGGTCTTCTATAAGTGTCAGTTGCCCAGATGGCATGAGACGACAGCTATGGTTAATCGGCAAGTCGTCCCTATCAGTCCTGCGTGGAAGATGGGTAATGAAGATACAGTGGCGGAGAGTCGCCAATTCTGACAGGATGGCAGCTGAACGTTGGGGGACTGGCCGTACTCGTCGACGATGCACCCAGACCACGTCAGGTATGGAATTTGAAGTTGCACCAGACAATGACAATGCTGCCTGCTGCCATACTCTAGCCTCAGGCTGAGAATAGGTCGTGGGTGGAACCAACTGCCAGCCTGAGTGAGCGCTCTACGCATTTCTCATAAATTTGGTCCCACCACTCACTTGATGTCGCAGTCGCGCCTCTGGCCAAGATATGGCCACTGGAATACCCTTGAACCTAGACGGTGCGATAATCGTGTTGGTTTCTTCGTTCTGACCCTACATACTCATGCCCGTTCAATCAGTCCTTGTCAGCGTCTCACCCTCAGAAGGCCCTACACCAATCCTGCCCAAGGCTTGCTCGTCCACATTCCCAAAGCCAACATATATCGATTCGGGGACTCCAACATCTCCGCTCCCGTATTTCGTGATGTTGACTGGACCGTAAAAGATGGTCAAAATTGGGCAGTTATAGGATCCAATCAAAAAACAGCTCTGTTTCAGGTATGTACCAGCCTTCGACATGTCCTCGGGAACCACATTGATACGTGGCACGCACAGACGTTGCGCGGACACTTGCGCATTTCTCCCTCGCCTCCCTGTGGACTCTTCCCTTCCCTGTCCGACCCACCCAAGGATTCGCATGCCGCAATTTTTCTGGTGTCTTTTGCCCATCGACCGAGTTCGGCAGGGAGCGCGTTCTATGACTACACTGCGCGGTATGGTGCCGTCTGGGAGGAAGACCGCATCACGCTCCGAGAGAGCATGTTTGGAGAGTACGATTTCTCAAACCTTCGGCCTAAAGGACAGGTGCCGAAGACCCCAGAAGAACTGGCCGCTGACAAGGTGAAGAAGGCCATCTTTGATGATCTGTCCACGAGATTGGGTCTGTCATCACTCCTCGATCTACCTCTGGTGGCTTTGTCCAACGGGCAGACCCGCCGGGCGAGGATCGTGAAAGCCATACTTGCTCAGCCAGAGCTTTTGCTGCTCGACGAACCTCTAAGTCTGTGTGCCATGCTCCAGCAGTCACCTTCTCGAAACTAATCAGTGGATTGTTGCAGCGGGCCTGGATGTGAACGGCCGACCGACCATGTTGTCTGTCCTCCGATCTCTTCATGAAGCGCGTCGTCCAAGGATTATCATCGGTCTCAGGATGCAGGATCCTATCCCAGCCTGGATCACACATCTCGCTTGGGTTTCCGATGGCAAGGTTCTTACCGGAACCAAGGAAGAAATCCTCGAAAAGCAGGAACTTCACCAGGCTAAAGAAGATAGAGCGGCCTCTCTATACTCTGCAAGCTCAGCAAAACGCACAGAGGACGAAGGAAAGCCCATCGTTGTCTTGAGAAACGTCACTGTTTCTTACGGGGAGCGCAAGGTAAGAAAGACGGTTGTCATGTCCCACCTCATCATCTCACCTCACGAGCTATGCAGGTACTGAAATCGATCAACTGGACCATCCGCGAAGGCCAGCGTTGGCACCTCCAAGGTGCAAACGGTACGAACCCCTCTCCATCCCCTCACCCATTCTATTCACCTCCCCCCCCCTTAGGATCAGGCAAAACGACACTCTTATCCATGTTGACGGGGGACCACCCACAATCATACACCCAACGTAACCCCGCCCACCTCGAGCTCTTCTCGCGTCCCCGTCCACGCATCCCCACACCCCACCTCCGCGCCCTCATTGGCATCGTCTCCCCCGAGCTGGGCAACGCATACCCAAGACGCGCGCAGACGACCGTCTGGGACGTCATCGGCACGGGGTTCGACGGTACGTTCGTCCCCGGCGGGACGAGCGGCGTCGGGAGAGGGCTGGATGGGACGCTCCCGGAGGACGTCCGCCGGTGGCGCATCGCACGCGTGCGGGAGGTCGTCTCGGCGCTCGGTCCGCGTGCATGGCGGGACGTCGATGCGGATGTCCGAGTTGCTGATGAAGAACCGCGATCGGGCGGTGCGTGGGCGGAGGTGGACGAGGCGTTTGCGCGGCGCGCGTTTGTGGGGCTTTCGCCTGGGGAGCAGAGTGTGGTGCTGTTGATGCGCGCGCTCGTTGGTCGGCCTCAGCTCGTGCTCCTGGACGAGGCGTGGGCCGGGATGGATGAGAACATGATTCGCGCTGCGAGGCGCTATCTCCGTAAAGGTGGCGTCGGACACGATCAAGCCGTTGTGGTAGTGAGTCATTGGGAAGAGGAGATTCCGTGGATGACCAAAGACGGATTGTACACCTTCAAATTGCAAGACGGGATAGGGACACAGATTTAGGACACTTTTTTTTTGATATACTATTTACAGGACGTTTTTGTTTTTCACAAGTCAACCGAGAAATTCAACGCATAGCAATACGACAACAAATGCTTCACAGCGTATAACAAATCGATCAGGAGTAAACATGGCCAAGGAGACAAACACCGGGATATCACCACGTTATCGTACACAACTCGGAAAAAGAAGGCGAGAAATAAAAAACTTCAAGAGACGGACCGATGACCAAGCATTGGCAACTGCCTCAGCCCCTGGACCACTTGGCGGCACTGCTGGTGGCAGTAGTGCGCCAGCTCGCAGTCGAACCGCCGCGTTTAGCGCTGCGCTTGGAGGAGACGATCGAGAACGCATCCTCGTCATTACCGGCAGCAAGTTCAGCATCCACCTGGTCCGCCCAGCTGGACGAGACAGTCGTCTGTCCAGGCTTCTTTCTGCCCTGAGGTTTACCACCGGGAAGATTCGCCTTCATGGCTGGCTTTTCCGAGGTAAGCCAAGGGTCGTAAGCATTCTCGGAAATACCCCAGCTCGCATTGGAGGCTGTGTCCGCAGGACCGGTGGACACGACCGCAGCAGGATTCGATTCGCGTTCCGAGTCTGAATTGCCCCAACCACCGTCAGAGGCAGCATTTGCAGTTTCCCGCTTCTCGATGGCGTCAGCGGTAACAATGGCACGCGGTGCCCCGCGCCAGTTAGTCTTGACCGGCGCACCAGGACCGTGAAATTGGTTGTTGTGTGTCGCATTCCTGCCAGTGGACTCGTTGTCGTCATTCTTAGCCATGCCACGTCCCTTGGTGCGACCGCCCTTTTTCCCCTTGTTCGCAATAGCAACCTTGCGCTTTTCCGCTTCTTCGGCACGTTTGGTGAAGCGGAGCTGCCTAGCATACTCGGCGCATATACCCTTTTTGCAAATTATCCCGTGCGCTTTGCACAAGACCGGCTTGGGGACCTCCTGGTTCTGCCTCCAAAGGTCCTCCGCATCCAGGGGACCTTCTTCCCAGCCTGTTGGATTCGCTTCCCATGGCGTGGGGCCTGTCGGTTCATCCCAAGTAGGTGCGATCGAGTCAAGTTCCAAGAGTTCACCTTCGTCTTCCAATGCTCTGATTCCCATTCCGTGGAATTCTTCCTCCATAGATTCAGAGAAGTGGATGTGGACGGCGTACGGGTTGTCGCTCTCCGTGGCAGTAGTCAGATCGGGTCCCGAATCAGAATCGGGGCTGGAAGTGGATGCCCCAGCTGAGCCCCAACTCATATTGATGGCACGATCGGGGGCATCTTGAGTCACGGATGCGGCGGTTTTTCCCGGAACGGCGAGGGCGGGGGAATGAGTTGGGTAAGAAGTTGCACTGCTTCCCCAAGCATTTTTGCGAGGTGGGAGCCCGGGTGGCGCCGCAGGTGCCTGAATGATGGGTGAGAACGGGGTGCTTTGCCTGGAAACGGGTGGCGATTGGTCCCAGTTTGTCATTACCGGGGTAGAGGCAGGTTTTTTTCCGGCGTTGTGCCCTAGTAGCCATATTTTCATTACGGATAATGAAAAACGTTTTTCGACTTACAAACGTCGCTTGATCTCACGGCGACTGGCCCACCCCCGACAGCTGGCATCCTCGTGCCAGTAAAGGGTCCATGGGGGATGCTGGCTGTCTTCTTTACGTTTCCGTTGGCGATGGGGTTCGACTTGACTGCGGTAGCCTGCAGTTTTGGTGGACGTTTACCCCATGCGCCGAGCGTGTTCGGTTTGGTTTGAGCAGGGATGGGATCGATGGACGGACCACCTTCCCTTTTCTGGATCCATGCAGCAGATCCAACCACTAATGAAATGAAATGTCTAGCGGTCACCATCGTAAAGATAAGGTCACTGACCTGGTTGTGGAGCGGCAATTTCCACTGGCGGGGGTGTTATGATGGCACCTGGGAGAGGTCTACACAAGGCGTGGTTTGTCTGATCCTCAATGGGGATGTCGCAAAAGTGGGTTGGAGGATAGGGAAACTTGATTTGTCTGATAAGGGTCTATTGATGAGCCAAGAGAACACGTGACTGATCGATCGATCTACTTGCCTGTTCTTCGGGGACCAAGCCCTGAACCAAGCTTCGTCGACATCGATGCGCTTCCAACCTGAATGAGACGGCATGAGGATAACATTGAAGGGGTGCGACGAGGTGGATGAGGGTCACGGAAGCGACATCAACGGACCATTTTTCTGGACGATCCTGCCAGTGTTGTAGGTGCAGTAAAAGACTTGAGTGGCTTGGTCTTTTTCTTCTTCTGTGGGACTTTGGAGGAACTCGGACCAGCGATGTTCACCGAGGATGTGATCAAAGTGGGGGTAATCTCTGTTGATTTCGATGATGACCATGCCGCGAGACTATCATAGGGTGATGAGGGACGTGCGATTGAGATCGGTGGGTGTCGACTCACGCTAGGTTTGTGGAAGATGGCGAAGAAGGCGTTCTTGTCGACACAACACGCCACCCAACGGGCAAAGTCTTGTCTGTCCTTTGGCAACTCCATGTTGCAAGTACCGCTGATAGCGTATGGATGAACGACGGTGAGATAGCGAGGTTCGTCTTCGCCGGGTGGTGGGGTGGGGATACGTTTTGGCATGGTAGTCGTTGAAGAGAAAGCGGGGGGTATTTAAATTATCGGCTATGGCGAGCAGGCAACGGCGTGTCTACTAGTACATAAATCACACGCTTGCCCTCGTCATGTCATGGGCGAGTGGCTCGTTGGAACTCCGCACAGGAGGTATAAAATGCAATAAACCAGAGCAGAGCCTCTCACCATCACCATGAACTTGAAATCGCTCGCTGCTCTCGCTCTGGCTACCTCTGCAGTCCCATTTACCTCTGCGGGCATCATCGCGTACGGTATTTGTCAAACAGGTCAGGTTACACCAACCATTGCTGGGTTCGTGCTCATTGGGTACGCGCAGGCTGCAACGGCCTTGCAGTCACCTGCTATGCTGCTGCCGGACTCACGTTTGGGGTGACCATCATCGGGGTACCCCCCGCCATCCTTGCGTGCAACGCTGCCCTCGGCACGTGCATGGCCGCTTGTGCTGCCACGGCACTCATCGCACCCATTCCTTGAGTTGTTGTGTTCGTTCATGTTGTACTAGTAATTGTATCCTTTGTACATATATTTCGTCGTAGTCTGTAGCAATTTTGATCAGTGACCATGACCAGGTGTCAGGATCAAGGTCAGTGCACGTCCACCGCATCTCACCCGCGCTGCTACATTTGCGACACCACAGCATGTGCCCTGCAAGCCTGTCTTTCTCGCAACATCTACACACCCGACAAGTGCAACGAGTGCGTGCGAAAACTGTACAGGTGTTGTCTCCAAATGTACGATCGTGACGCCAACGCCGAGTCCACGGCCTGTCCAGCCAAGCCTCTCGTCGAGCGCTGGCTCAAGAAGATGCAAGCTCGGAGATGACGGGTGTATCGATGCACATTCTCGTTTCAGGATGTCGTTTGGGATGGCCCGCAGTGTGAACTTGAAACGTCAGCCAGACACAGCTTGGCTCTGCGCTTGACCACATAAGCTAAGCGATGCCCCTTCTTTGTAGCGGCAATGTCCCCCGTCACCACCACCGCGTCCAGTTCCAACGACGCTCTCTCTGCAGGATCCATCGCAGCCATCGCCATCGGATCTCTCTTTGGCGTCGTCCTGCTCGTCGTCCTCGTCGTCTATCTCCTCAGGCGATACAAACGCCACAAGTTCACCAGAGTTGCTAATCCTCCTCATGATCTAGACGCTAACGGTCTGCCCAGACTCAACTCCCGGTTAGCTACCCGTCATGCAAAGAAACCTTCTGTATCATCCGAACCCCTCATCTCTCCCTTTTCATGGCCCCCAATACCATCCACCTCACGCGTTCACTCCCCAGTCACCCCTCCTCGCTCAAATTCCGTCTCGCCTGCTATCAGAGACAGCCAGTATAGTCCAGCCAAGATCTCTCACGTCATTGGTTCCGGAACTGTTTCTCATTCACCCGCACCATACATTTTCAGCATACCACCTGCACGCAAACCAGAACAGACCTTGTCTTCCCCAAAATCACAACAATCATTTTTTATCCACCGCATGCTCCAATCCCGCGCACGAGCTTCGGACAGCATCTCTCTTGTCCATCGTCCGTCACTAGGCTTCGTCCAAGGTTCATCCACCACACGAGGTTCGTCAATTATGGATGCTGACGAGGAGCAACTACTTGCCGACGCAGAACGCACCGCCCTTCGAGATGCGGACACCGCTCAGAGAGACGAGAACAAGAAAAAGCCTGAGGACCGGGAAGAGATGGCAAGCACAGAATCAGTGTATTCCCAATCTTCTGCTCCGCTTGACCATTCCTCATTGTCCGACCCTCTTTCTCGCCAAAACAGTTCTCTGACTGTACATCGCCGAAAGTCCTCTCGAGGACAACCCAAGCTTATTCCAGTCGCCGAGATGCCAGATGCCCAGAGCGTACTCGAAGGCCGATCTGTCTCTCGCCCGACATCGGTCGCAGCAAACTCATCGCTAGACGGACAGATCTCACATGGGACGACCTCGCGTCCAATGTCCTCGGTCGTCGATCAGCCTGGCACCTTTCCTCTGCTCACCTCTGTCAACTTTGGAAAGGATAGCACGACAACGGGGTCCATATCGACCACGGGGTGGGGATCAAACTCTAGCGGCAGAACCTCACGATATCCATCCCTCGCGCCGTCTAGTATCGTACAGTCGGCGCGGTCTGGACCACGTTCAGACGGTGGTACAGACTGGCGCCATCCGCCTCCCGGACTCTCCGGTCTGAAAACATTGCAGATAGGGCCGCTGCAGAATCCGTACTCTCCGGTGGAAGAGGGCCCGGGCCAGCCAGTCGTGTCACTTGAGCCTCGCCCTACACCGGCCAAGCGTGCACATCTTCGCGGTGGGACGACGAGTTCGATACCAGAGATCGAGAGACGGGCCGTGATGCAGGGTGGGATTGCGTGTATCGACGTCACGTTATGAAAACAGGAACTTTATGTTAAACTTGAGATATTTACTAACGTGCGCAACGGACAATGACGGTTTCTGTACATTTTGTGCTTGGACGAAACTACTTGGATGGCATATGCTATATGGGACAGTGCGGAGGTCAATTCACGATAATCCGATCGAAGCGTCGAGTGCGAATCAAAAACCAGCCAGACACCATCGAGCGGATGATTCTTTAGTGCGCCGACCACAACCAACCCAGCGACCCGTTTTCTTGCTCTCGCTCCCTCAGGACGGCGTGCGCTCTCAATGCAGACCGCTCGTCCGACCCATGAGCAACTTGAAGGTGCCACCGTCCAGCGAACACGATGTTATACCACCGTCAATTGGGACTACCCGCCCTCGCCAGCTGCACATCACAATGCCCTGCTCTCCCGTGGCGCGTTGCACTCGAGGTTTCTTCGAATAGCTTACTCGAGCACGACAGTGCCCACTCTCTGCCCTTTCGACACCCATCTCGTACCAACAACGCCCTATCCTATTCCACGGTCGTGCGGGCATGTGCGACCCCGATCCGCAAATCTACCGTCCCACTCCTTGAAGCGTCGAAAACCACAGTGGCCCAAGCCACCCCATTATCATGCCTCGTTGCTCCGCTCACCTCTGTCTCACCGAAAAGGTCTCTTTCGAGCAGTACTGGCACCCAATAAAGCCGTCGACTTCTTTCGCTGGGACATCCTTTTCGGTCCAGGCGTTTCCTTGTCCGCGCCACGTCTGGAACACGGTAGAACAAGGTCGAGCAACGTGGATGCATGTGCATCGCTGCACATCGCAGAATGCGTGTTGGAACCGTACGAGGCAGCAGCAGGCTTTTTTGGGTGGCATGGCCTCGGACTTGACGCCATTCGACGCGTGCACGGGAGTTGCGACGAGGACGAGTGCTGCTGGAGTGAGGTGATCGATGAAGCGGCGGTGGAAGAGGGAAGGGCAAGGTGGGCACGCGTGGCGGAGGAACTCGTTGGCCCTCCTGGGCTCGTCTTGCAATGGATTGTCGACAAGGGCAAGGTCACCGTGCCAGCGCACAAAGACGGTGCTGACGCTCGTGTCTCATCCATGCGTCGCCAAGAGATCCGATGGGACCCTGATATTGGATACAGCCCTGGTTGCTCATCCAGACCAACCTCTGCCTCTGAGAAGAGGCGACCCCTTCCATCGTGCTCAACGGCCACCCTTTCTCGTTCTGTCCCGGACTCCAGACTGGAACTCAAGACGGATTCGCCATCAGCCTGGTTGTATGGGCATTCCCCAACTCATCACGTACCCTCCTTCCGCTTTCCCCTTCCGCCATCCGCACAGTATGGGCCTCCACCGCTACAGTTTTCGCCGTATTTTCCCGGTGGTCGCGTCACGTCAGCACAAGGACATGGATATTGGTATGGTGCTCAGCCCACCGGTGAGTCGACCGTGTTTTCGTGGCCTATTGCAATTCTCCACCGTTTATGCTCCCTTCTTTGTTTCTTTCCTTGTATGATGCTGACTGTTTATTGTCCTGTGCGTTCTCAGGTGCACCCTCCGTGGATCGTGACCCGAACCTCGCCAAATCACATCCGGCTCATTCACACAGTTTTACTAGCCCTGTCACACCCACGTCTGTGCATCCATCCCAGTCTCCTCGACACCCTACCAAGCCAGGTTTGGGTCGGAACGAGTACAGACCAGGCCCCGACTGTGATAAAGAGACCGAGACAGATCATGGTTACGAATCAACGACGACAACGACGGATTCAGATCCTCCCCCGCATACACCCATTGGTGCACCAACAACGTCACATTGTGTAGAGGCGCTGCAAGTCCACGCAGACAGTGAGGTGGAGGTGCGCGGCATCGAGATCGATACAGAACATGCGGCTGCATCCGTATCGTTTGGTTTGTCGGATCCTACCACCTCCGCAAAGCTTCTCGATCGATTCTCCATGTCCACTTCGCCCTCGGTGTCGTCTAGTTCGCCGGACTCCAGCCGAGCGGGTCATGAATCTTTCAAGGTTACGGTGGTATTTCCATCGTTGAATGGATCTTTCCGCCAGGGACCATCATCACAAACGGCTGTCTCTCCATCTAGTCAGGAAACGCCCGGGCAAATGATGCCCGCGAGGGTGGCACCAGCTAGTTCCTCGTCACTTCCGTCTGCAAAGAAGATGACTCCCCTTGGCCATGGTGACGAAGGGACCAAGTCGCAACTCAGAGGTGGAGATTTGGAACCCATGACCTGTTCTGCTTCGAGTGATAACCCCGCATTTACGTTGAGTCTCTGCTCACCACCACCAACAAGTCCCGGCTCTGCGCTTCGAAAGGATTCGCAGGGATTTTGGGAGCCCGTAACGCCCATTTCGCCTTGCTCGTCTTCTTCGTCCTCTCTTTCTCTTTCACCATCTGAAAGGAAACCCGGATCGAGACCTACAGCAGGATGCATTGGCGATAAGAAACGGGAAAGCGCTGAATCGCCTGAAGCTGCTAGTTCGCAATTGACACTCACTGCCAAGGCCAGGTCATTGTCTCCTAGTCCACGGCGCGTCACTAGCTTGGATTCCGCTCGTTCGTCGAGTTCAAGACCTGCCTCGTTTTCGTCTCCGACGTCCGCGCCTGCGTCTACGGGCGTGTTTGGTGGTTCGTATCCTTCTTTGCCGTTTCCTCCGAGCAACTCGTCATTGGTACCTCCAAACTCGACGACCCTACTGCCTGCTTTCTTAGCGACGACGAGTGTGAAGCGAAAGAAGGCGTCGAGGACGAGGGAGATTGTCGATCGGCTGAGGTCGTCTTCGATCGATGCCGGCAAGGGAGGTGTAGGATCGGATAGCTTGGGCTGGCTGGCCAGTCCAAGTGCAGAGCTGGATGGAAAGACGTCATCTGGATCGGATCACACTGCTGGAAGCCATATTGGTGGAGGACAGCCCTCGCCGTCGTCGCCGCCCAAGTCGAGTTCGGACTCGAAACCTTGGTTAGGGTCAGACTTGGGAAAGAATCACGGTCAGGTTTCAAGTTCAAAGACGTCTGATGCTTGTTCTTCTGGGCCGGGAGGCAAGAGCAACGGAGCGACGGCGAGTTCGGAGGTTCATTCTTCGCGCTCTACTTCCAAGACGACGGCAAACCCCAGTATAACCCCCTTCCCGATTCTCAGTGCGGCTTCTGATTTCGCGACGACCCATCAGAGACAAACTGGTATGACTACCGCTACGCCATCCAATGGCGGCGATGGGCCCAAGATGAGTGCGACTGTAGTGACATCCCCAAGCGCACGTATCCCCGGTCCTCAGCTCCTGAACGGTGGTGCAGCGCCATCCATACACCCTTCTCACCATTCTCTTCCGTCGCCGTCCCATCCGACTATGCATCCTCAGCCAGTTCTAGGTCCTCCTCCGATGGTCGCCGTCTCGGCTTATCCACATCCGATGTATGTACCCTTTACGCAGTATCGTCTCGCACCACCGCATCACGGCCAGCAAGCACAAGGAGCATGGTTGGCGATTTATCCGGGTCATCCTCCTCACCTATCTGTGCATCCCCTGCCAACGTCGACGCACCCGCCACCCATCACAGGCGTGTCGGGGATGAGACATGTGACCTGGTGAGGGACGTGTCCGCGGTAACTTTTTGTTTGTCCGATGGATGCTGGTCTGACTCTGACTCATATCAGCTTGCCAACGAGTCTTCAGATGTTTCTCTTGTTCACTTTCTTGTTGATTTCTTTCTTTTTTTTTTTGGCTACGGGGGAAAGTAATACTAATGAGATATGCCACGTTTGTCCATGTGATTGGTCTTTTTTCTCTCTCTCTCGAATAGTGATGACGGTCTGTCTCGTTCGTTTAGCACACATGTCTCCACTTTTATGGTAGTTGAAACCCAGCTCGTGATCCAAACAAAAGTAAACAGCGCGTGCGCGTGTAACATTGTCGTCACGTGGTCGCGCGTTCTTCCACCGTGAGTCCGTGACGATGACTTCAACAAGTTGTTGTCTAGCTCCTCCATGATCCTGATTACAGATGCGACGCCCAGAAAGACATCCGTCGTCCTCGAGTCGTCCACTCCTACCACGCCCGCGAGCTCGGGAAAAGGCGCTGACTCGCCCTACCGTCTGCTCTATCGCGGTGCACTATCCCTCCCCGATTCCTACCTCCAACTCGACGGCATCGCCTTTTCTGCACGCCTTCCGAACCGACATGCATCTGCACCACAAGACTCGCCGTCCTGCTCACTTTCGCGTTCCGACGCGTCTGCAAAGGAGCTCATGTACAATCCCCTCGCGTTGGCATTGGAGAGCATGCGTGGGCGACAGTCACTCCGGTTCAAGGGCACCGTGTGTCTAGAGGAAGTGTGGACAGACGACACAGGGGACGTCTACATGTACGTCGGCAATTTTTTTGTTGACCGGGTGGAATCACTGATGCGCGTCGGGTGCCTAGGGACATCCACCCGTTCGCAACCCTGACCAGGATCTATTTCGAAAATATATTATGCTTGTCGCCGCTCGTCGCTCCCCCTCATGACACGTTTGGTACAAAGCGAACACAAGTGGGCGTCCGCGTCTCGCTTGGCGACACCGGTGCGTCTCTCTTGTAATAGTCCCATGGAATCTACCGACCCCGTTGTTTGCATAGATGGACCCGAAACGACCGATATTGTGATTTATGGCGAGACAAGCACGTTGTTGCATCCGCCTCCTTTGCAGCTGTCGTCCGCGGCCACGTCAACGTCTGGGGGACCGCCGCCGCTGAGCATACGGGTTGCACGGATCACGCCTGCCCCGCGTGCCCCACGTCCGGACGATCCGACACCGCGTCAACCTCCTGTGCATATACTTGGCAGTACCACGCTCGCCGATCTCGGCGCGAACAAACGCATCATTCAGCGATCGAGCACGGGTCAGGTCAAGGGAAAAGCCAAGGAAAAGGACAAGATGGAAGATCCTGTGTTGCGCCGCGCGAGAGACGTCATGCTGCACCTCCCTCGGCCCAACGTGAATGGACGTGGCAAGGAAAAGGAGAGGAATCCGGGACAGCGAGAGGCTGGTTTCAAGGTGCCCGAGCTGCCTGCCAAGGTTCGTCGGAAGCAGGGGACGGGGACGGATGTGTTTGGTACTGTCACGCTTCCTGAGCCTCAGTCTGGAAAATGCGAGCGCAAAACGGTCGTCGTGGATGGCGACAATGCCGTTGCCAACCCGGTCGAGGACGCGAACAAGCTCGTGTGTGGCGCGTCTCTTGCCTTGATGCCAACACGCAAACATTTCTCTTACAGGTATTGAAAAAGATGGCTGTCCATTGTCTTTCTGACGCAGGGATACCTCGATCACATTCCGAGTTCAAGGATATTTTCGGTTTCGTTTACCGTGGAGCCGCGTTTGCGCTTGTGAGTCTTTTTTACTGTGCATGGTCTGATTGGATGAGTTGAACGCGGCCAGCGTTCGCAGGTGAAAACACTGCATATAAGTGCGCAGGCAGCAGAAGCGGCCGTTGGGGCACACGTCAAGATGTATGTACTGACCGTGGGTGATTCGGGTTCTCACAACGCGCAGGGGCCAAACGTCGTTAGTGTCGATGACGCTGGGTGGCGTTGACCACGAGGGAGCATATCATTATACCCCGATGGCGCCGCCGGCGCATGGTTGTGTCAGTGTGGCAATGGACCCACAAGCCCTTGATTCATACGGCCCGGGGGCTCCACTCCCGGATCTTGTACGCACCCACCACTGGCAGACTTGGAATGGTGGCGTCGCCAAGTGACTGCAGGGCGGCGTCATGGTATTCTAGACATGAGACGGCTGGCGTTTGGTGCATGTCTCATTGATCAATTGATCGCTTTTTTGTGTGTGTTTTAGCTTGGATCAGGGGGTTGGGTGATGGACACGTGAAACTTACTACTTGCCATGAACTACTCGAGGCGCGTGTGGAGCGATGGCGAGGACAAGGTATGTACTAGCCGACGGTGGAGAGCCCCTGCAACCGAACGGAATGAATGAGACCACTCGACTCAAAACTGTGTTCCACGCTGGCGGTCCGAAACATGAGTAAGCCTAGACTCTTGTCGTCAGAGGGTGACACGCCATCAAGTTTCCACTCGATTGCATGAGAAACAGTAGGAATACACACTGTAAGAACGTGTCCGTAAAAATGACTCCCTACTAAACTTGTATCGTACACCCACAATAGAGCAAAAGAAAGAAAAACTGAACGAGAAGGAAAGAACCCCCAGAGAAGAACCAGCTTCTTGCAATCCTCCGTTACAAAATAATAAACAAAATAATTACCATCGGCTTGAGTCAGAGTATATATACTTTTTTCTCTCTCTTCGTTTTTGCTTTCCTCCCAGTTTTGTATGCGGAGATGAAATCGGTGGCAAAAACTATTGAGCCGTCCGCCTGCGACGACTTGCTTCGGGGTAGACCTCCTGAACGACATCTTTGAATGCGAGGTCCTGCTCGTATTGCTCGCGCGTCTGCGTGACGATCACCTGCAGGACCGGCTGTGTGACACCCACGCCCCTCTCTGTCCGTATCCCGTCGACATCCCTCTCGAACGTGCTCGGGCGGAAGCAATTCAGAGCCTGAAACACCGGCGTGTTTGGGCGAGAGAGCGGGCTTGTCGGACGTGAGAACATCGGGCTCGAAGGTCTGGAGAACATGCCCCTGATGGTGGACTGTGTCGTAGGACGGATGATGGTGCGGGTGACGATGAGGTCCTCGCGGTCAAACGTGTCCACCTGACTCGACCCCATCGAGGGGGAGCCTGAAGGCGACGTTTCCAAACCGCTCTCTGCGCTCCCACTCTCCGGGGTGGGCGACGAAGTCGAAAAGTATGTCGAGGTGGATGAAGCAGAGGTGGTGGATTCAGAGGTAGATGTGGAGGAGAGGGACGGTGCGAGGGCGGAACCGATGGAGGCTCTGTGAGAGGAGACTTCTAGAGGCACGAGGACCATTTCGTGGTCGCTCCAGATACCCCCGACGACGCCATTTGGGGAAAGTTCTGGCTGAGACATGCGCCGTATGATTTGGCCCATATCCTTTTTGGTCCAGGTAATAGCAAGGGTAGAGCGAAGAGAAGGAGTTAATGAGCGGCAAGGAAAGAGGTTGGTGGTTGGTGAGAACCAACCTTGGGACGCATGGGATCGAACCGTTGGGCGTCCATGGCTTCATAACGTGCAAGATCCATGATCATAGATAAGGGACGATAGGGCGGACGAAATGCGTAAGATAGAAGACCAGAAGAGCGGAACTGAAGGAGCTGTGTTTATAAGGAGAGAACGTATCCATGGCCACAACTCGTGGTGCCAGTGTGGACGCTGTGGACAATTGACGCTTTGAGGCGGTCATGTCATTGGTGCACGAAACCGATTATTGACATAACGCTTCGCGCCACACGGTCATTGCTTTGTCCTCGATGCGTTTTGCGAGTCCCCGCATTGACAGCATTGTAAGAACCTCGAAAGAATAATGCGGAGGAACTTACAACGTATATAAGTCTTCTTGATGATATCTGTCCGTTGATAGTGCTACCGTCATAACACACCTTTTTAATATCAGGCGATGCAGAAACAGGTGCGTGAATACTCGTCTCGACCTGTAGGGAAGCGCATGCTGATCGTGGGTCCAGATTCCACAAGCGCGATCCGTGAATGGTTTCCAAGGACCCAGTTCACAAATAATGGAGCTGGACAGCACAGAACCCACCTTTGTCATTCAGACAGCGCGCAAAGTTGCTGTACCGAGGCACTGGCAGAAGGGTGTCTTGATAACAGTAAGACCAATCCGCATAATTCCGTTCACATTACCTATCGTACCCCAGATACCACCAAGAAAATCGGGCTTCCAGCACCTTCCTGTACACGAGGCAGGGGGCAGGACCTGATAAAGCGTGGTGGGACCCAAAGCTGTCACTGGCAACGTGGGGGCCATTTCACAGCAACACAGCATCATGCTAGTAACTCGGCGGGAAGTGCCTGTTTCAATGTAGCCTCATGATGTATTCTTGGGATCTGATAATGCTTTGATCGGCTCATACAAAATGATTCGCACCGATCTTGTGATGATCCCAGGCGTAGTATTAACTTGAATCCTTCGTACTACTTTGTAGTCCTAGTCAAGTTTATCACGTGCTCTCATAACCCGTACGCAATGGATCGACTCCCTGCCTCCTTTACATCTCTGTATCGTCTTTTTCTCCGTGCAAGTTCTGCATCAGTTCTACACCAAAATGCTGCTCGAAAGCAGCTCCGCAGCCTCTATCGGCCCTTGTTTGATGCTGCAGCACAGGTTGTCAAAGACCTTCAGAGCAATCACTTTTCACACTTGGAAAGGATGAGACGTGAACGATTTCTCAACACTTTTCAGCAACGAAGTGCGTTGACAGTTTATTCCTTGCTCACATCCTGTCTTACTTGTCTTAGTGGACGCTACTTTGAGTCTTCTGCTCAACTCTGCGCAGTATCGCGGGATCCCTCATCGAGTGATCTACAACATGAACCGACTTGGAAAGGCGCATGTTATCTGGATTCACGGAAAATATCATTCTGGATCAAAGAAAGCATGGAATCCAAAAGCGAAAATCGTGGACAACTCAAAGACTCGTGCCCGTGATATTGACCGAATGGAAAAGAGCCGCGTACATGAACGTTGTTGGGATGCTTTGGGGGAGGTAATGAAGATGGCGGAAGGCAGACATGATCTATCTTTGGGCAGACATTACCTGAAACCCTGGACACCGGAGAAGTGACGATGATCTACTTCACAGCCATACCTCCAGCGATCCAAAGACTTTTTTCTTACTATGGTGAGTTGTCCTGACAATTATTAAAGCGGTCAAGCGTCAGCTGCTTGTCTGCTTTCTTTGTGCTTAGACAGTGGCTCTCTAGAGGAAATGGAACTCAAGAAGAAACAACAATCGTCTGGTGCTCATTGTGGTTAGCCTGTGAATACCAATCAAGCGTTCGACACCCGGCGAACCCTGCCGCAGTCACTTGTACCTCTTTACCCGGTCTGTCTCATTTATTTCATGTGGGTTATTGTCATTGTTCCAGGAGTTCTTAGTCACGTGATGTTGTAGAGTTTACGATTTGATGCAGCTTTGATCCATTCCATAACAATAACTATTGTTAGAGTCAAATTTAGTCACCTCGCCCTTATCGCATGCACGTTTTCGCGTTCGCATACTTAAAGGCAGCCGCAACGCATGGAGGCAAGTATCTCTCTCCCGCGTAGCTGTGCTTCGCACCTGCACCTGCTTCACGATCCCCTGGTATATGTATCAGCATGTCATTTCAGGCTTCTAGTCTCCGCGTTGCTGGTCAAGACCGGGACATTGTAGACATTCTTTTCCCTTCTCCTGAGGTGTCGCGGTCTCTTCTAGTACCCCCCGTTCCGGGAAAGAAAATGTATGGAAATAGCGAGTCTATCGAGTCATGGATCGATGCAATTGACTACGTGAGTCTTTTGCCTCACCTTCATAGCTGTAAATGACCGTCTCGCAGGCTGACAAATCTACTCTTAATCTGGGTGATTCCAGTGATATCAACGTCTTCGAATTCGCTACGCATCCTTTCAGAACCCCGCACTCTCCATTCTCCGATGAGTTTGCATCAGACAGCGATATTTCATTTTGCTTCGCTGCGTCCGCATGGGCTCCAGAAGTGTTCGCATCTTCCTACTACGGTGACAGCGATGAAAGTCTCTCGGACTCGTCTCTCTCGGATGACGCGCAATACATCACTATTCCTTTTGATAGTCCTTGGTATCGTCGACCTTCACCCAGCCCTGGGCCAGTCTCGGCACACGAATTCAGCGCCCTGGAATTCGCACACTCGTGTTCCAGTGATGTCCGCCAAGCTATTGCACAGCAGGAGCTTCTGCTCGCCATTTTCCACGAGGAACTGCGTCGAATCGTGCCTCGTGCTGATGGTGTAGCGTATGGATCGGAGTGGCTGGAAGACGTAGATGCAGACCTTGTGCTGGCACCTCTGGAAACATACGCAGATCTTTGCTGGGAATCGGCAGTTTGCGGAATGTCTTCTGCCTTGTGGTCGGAAAGACCGATGGCTGATGTTCCGATAGGATTTGACGACATTCACAAGTCTTATTCATGTTATTGAATGGTAAAAGGTGAGGGCGAGTTGAATCGACTTGTTGGGAAAATCCTGACTCGGATAAACCAGCATCTGTGGAATACGTAAAATTGCACGGCAACTCTCGTCCGCTATTTTCGTTCGAACAACATGCTCAAGATTTTTCTGTTGCGTATTAATCGCACATTCTCTTTGTATCCTGGCAATTTCTTTCCTTGTATATGTTAAATTTTAATCCGTACGTAGGCACATCTGCCGAGAGTCATGTAATCAGAATGAATGAATGCTTGACAACCTTGATTGACGCAGGGCGCCCGCGTCACCCCATCCAAAATATGGAAATATCACTGGTGCACATCACCCTGCTATATGGCGGTGGACCGTGGGCGCGATCTGGCATGGACTCACAAGCTGCGGGAAAGATCGCGATCATTTCACTTGGTGGAACGGGAGACTCAGCCGAATAATGGTCCTGCATTATATCACAGTGGTGTTACTAGTATAAGGATTGAAAACGCGTCGACAAATAGGGATACGTGAAACCTCTTCGTCAATGTTCGAGACACAAGACTGGTGATCACTGATCCATATGACAAAACCTCCAGCGAGAGGGAGATCAAACCATCCACTCAAGTTGGTACCAACCCCGAGTCACTGGCCATGTCTCCTCTTCAGCCCTTGGGAACCAAAGCTGGAGTTTCTCCTTGCGCGGTGTGACAGCAATATATGAGAACGTCTGCACACCCTTTGCCTTCAGCTGCTCGAAGCCTTCTTTCTTTACCTCATGCCTCTCTGAGACCGTCGCTTGAATGAGAGCCGCATGTTTATCCTTGACATCGTACAGGAAAGCGTCAAATGTCACCTGAGAGCCGCTTGTAGGTTGATAATACCCACTCTCACTGAGGATCGTATCACCCGAAAAGAGGTGAAAAGCGATCAATGATGTCAATGATGTCGAGCTATGAGTGGCAACCGCAGTATGGTCTGTGATGGAGAATCCAGCTGCACTGATACGCAGCTCGGCTTTTGCACCATCAACATTAGGGATGTTCCAGAGGACGTTATTCGGACCCATTTCTTTTTTCATCATCACCAGTTCCTGGACGCCACTCTTGTGAAGGTCATCATCGACCAATTGCTCGAGCACCATCCTAGCACAAGACCTTGTGACCGACCTTTGTACGAAAACTGAGTACAGGTTTTCGGTGGGTCCCTGAGTTTTTTTTTTCCAGATTTCAATGAGGAGATCACGGACGTGCTTTGATGGAAGTTGGAAAATTGCATCCCGGCGAGGGACTGCTGGATGTGTGACAAAAAGACGGTGCAATATGGCGTGGCCAAGGTTCAGCTCATGGGCATAATCAATCAGTCTCGCGAGGTCTAAATTAGCAAGAGTGTTTTTCAGTTCGGACTCATATTCGTCTGGTCTGTCTGAGTAAGAGTAGACGAGATGCGCAGAAGGCCCATATTTCACGATGAAATCGACCAGCTGACTCTCTGAGCACAACGTCGTTTGGAAATTGCGGCTATATCTAGTCAATCGCATGTTTATTACACAAAGCAAGGTGATACATACGCGCAGAGTAATTCTGACTGTGACCATGGCTGTAGGAAAAACATGTTGCATAGCACTTTCTTGGTCCACTCCAATCGATCGGGTCGTGGTGACGGGGTTTGAACGACGAAGATGTTCTTCCAAATGTAGCGCAAATCGACAGTTGGCAACAGGTGATTTGAGTCCACCAGGGCCCAGACCCCATCGGGAATACGGGATGCGCGAACAGAGTCCATGGTATCAAATATCTGTACTCCATTCTCGTGAAAGAAGATAACAGATTCTGGTGTAAACTGGTAGATTGTCGGAAGACGGGCATTAAGACGTAGTACCAGGACAATGAGAAGCCAGATGGATTTCCCTAGTACATGGCATGAGGGAAGTCAGAATCGAAATTAAAAACCACATACCGATTCCAGGATGCCCAGTCAAAACAAATGCTTCTGTACCGTCCCCTGGCATTTCTTGTGGTCTATCCAAGAATGGGTTTTCGAACTCGTCGACAGAATCCAGCGTTTCCGGTAATTGTGGATCGGCCCAGCATGCAGACAGGAAAAGCTCCTTGAGTGCCTCCATGTAGTCGTCACGAACCAAGATGGTCATAATCCCGAACGGAAGCTGGCGAGCCACATCTCTCGGCAACTGCAAAGTCCAACACTTGGTGGGGAGTAGAATGTCCGGCCTTGATCCATCCCTCTGTACAGTACAGCGTTCAAAAAATGGGATTTGAGGCGATACATCACGATCATGATGCCAGAGGGTGTGCCAGAAGTCAGTTAAAATGTGCCATTCACCAGAAACTGTGATAGCAAGTTTCCGATAAAAGGAACAGAAATTGAACAACGAGATGCTTACTTGGTTCCACAATTATGTGAAGATGTGATGTGAATTCAGAGAAGTAATCGCCTACGAGATGGTTCCCAGGCAATTCTTCAGCGACGTCTGCAAGGTAATACGGAAGACTGTTGACTCTTTCATCAGCATCTTTGAATGGAATGGGATCCTTTGGCTGAAGACATTGGAACAAATAAGCATGTTGCTTTTATGAAGAGATGGCCGACTCACCTTCCATAAGATTAGGTCCGATACTTCAACACCTCTCAAAGTATTCTGGTTTAGCTCTAAAACCAGCTTCTTCACAGTGAATATCGTGTTTGTTGACCTAGTTGTGACAGAGAATATGCACTGAGAGGGAGATTCATCCCATCTAACCCAGGCATAGATGTCGAAGTCAGTCGCAGTGTCCACGTTGGGATGAGCAGCCAGATGCTCCAATGCGACAGGTGGAGGGAACGCTGGGGCAGAAGGACCAACGCCACTCATCCCATAACCGGAGGGGACAGGTGGGAAAGCAGGAGCGTCCAAGACCTGGGCTTTGCCTCTCCGTTTGCGTGGGTGGGGTGCTGGGACCGGCGAAGTGTCAGAATGAAGACGAGCAGAGCGACGGACCTGGGGCGGTGTCAACAACTCTGAGGCAGGACTGCCGGTGGGGATACCAGAGGGTGGCACGATGATCCCAGTGACATTCTCGGCCAGCAGCACAGCAGCCGCAAGCCCAGGCTGAGTAGGACGACGAGGACGAGGAGGCATCAAGCAAAGGGGTTGGTGATTACATAATTCCTGCTACTAAATCTGCAACACGACACGACTCGCTCTGGCGTCTGGGATCCTTTCGGATTCCCACACGCACTTTCTCGCTGCCATGCGGTCCCCACGATGGAATCATTCCATCGTGGGATCGCTCTTCGCCATTCGTAAAGGATTCGATGAAGCGACACAGATGATTTATCATTGAATAGGATCTTTTCGACCAGCGATACCTGGGCTGTATGGTGTTCGCCGTGACACACTGGGTTCAATTCCTTGCAATCAGGACTTGACATCGGATGAATCAGGTTGGGTGTCACTCTTTGTTTTGGGGTGATCGTAACGAGACTTTACTTGAAATGCCAGATCACCTGCTGGCTCAGTTTGCGCGAGCTCATATGGCGGTCAAAGCGCACTATGGTATAAGCTCATGCTGTTCACTGCGAGCAAAACACAGTTTTGCTCCTGTCAATGCTAGTTTCTCAAGGTAAGTACGATTCGGACGACTCAGCCCCGCCACGCAACGACTCGGAAACATGTAGCATCAAATTACGAACTTACATTTTGGGTTTTTCATCCCGTAACAGGGCGGTAAGGAATTGGTGCAGTCTTTGTTCGCCTCACGATTTCTTTTATTACCCTATGGTTGAGGCATTCCGTCTGCCAGTGTGAACACGGACGTGAGTCATCAATTTTCTCGTCTTCATGTTTCGAATCGTTTTAGCTGGCGAGGTGAGTTTTGATGCCCCTTCCTTCAGGCTCCTTTGAAGGGCCAGAATTCATACGGTACTACACATCTGAATAACTCGGACACTGCAAATTGGCAATGTATCATACTGACTCAATCAATCATGATGTAGTATCCATCCTTCACATAATGTAGTCATTTTGTGGCGATGTACATGACCGGTGACCACCACTGGCAGGATGCATACGGAAACTGGGCTAAGTTATCCCTACTACCTGGTAGCATCACCAAAGATAGTAAGTCTCACTTTCTCAACACTGCGATTACTTTGGTTGGCCCATCAGCGGTGCAGTTAGCTTCAGTCTGCGAGATTAGGGTGAGACACTGTCAATTCATTTCCGAACTGTCGTGACATATGGTTTGTCATAGCCTCCTCCAAATCCTACTACATTCCTTAAGTAACGCAATCTCTGTCTGTGATTTCCGTAGTATCTTAAGCAAGGTACTTCAACTTTGGGCAATGTCTCGGAAAAACTGGAATCGCGGAACTCAGCCAGCTTAAGTTTGCTACGGCTGCCACACTGCCAAAGTCATCGCAACCCATAGAACTACTTATTGCAATATGCAACCAGTGAGTGCCCGCATGCAACAGCAAGGAAGCAGATCTCATGCAAACATGAGAAAGTGAACGTGGCGCTCGATTTCATCTTATGGTCTCACTCGTGACAGTGGCACCGCCGCACCAACAAGGATCTTCCAGAGAGAGCGATTTTTCGCCATCAAAGAAAGAGATCTAGCACCAACCCCGAAACGGGCATCACATGGAGTCGGGTTCTCATCTGTCTGGACATCATTTCTGGCTTAATTGGTATTCCCTACCCCTCTTATATCACGGCTGCGCATGCAGATTCGTAGGAACACATCACCATGCCAGTGGACCACCCGTTTATCGACAACATTCTCGCTTCCTTATCAACGCCTTTTCAACAATGGACCGCAGAGCAAGAAGTGGTGGGTCTTGAGGATTGTCCTTGACCTCCTGATCGATCCTGGAGCTAGGCATTACTTGAGCCTTACACATACATTGCGTCTTCTCCTGGAAAAGGCTTCCGCAACAAACTCATACAGGCATTTAACTACTGGCTTCAAGTACCTCCAGCTCAACTTGAGACAATCACTCGCACAGTAGAACTACTGCACAACGCGAGTCTCTTGTAAGCGGGGTCACTTCTCGTCTGTACGACAATTACTTACTCTGTTGCAGAGTAGACGACATTGAAGATGATTCAGAGTTAAGGAGAGGCAAGCCAGGTGCAGCATCCTCGAATATCAAATATAGCTATCTAAACGATCGGTCGTAGTTGCGCACAAGATTTATGGCGTGCCCCAGACTGTCAACTCCGCGAACTACGTCTACTTCCTTGCGTATCAAGAGGTTTTCAAGATTCCTTATGTGCATCCAGTTGAAAGGCCGTATGTTCTCCATCTCGGCCTTTCCTGCAAGAATTCCTGGAACTCTGGCTTTCGCTTCGTTCAGATCCTCAATGGTGAGTTGTTCCATCCACCGCGGCATGATGATTTTTATGACGAAATTAACTAGATGAAATGTTGGCATTGCACCGTGGTCAGGGACGGGAATTATTCTGGCGCGACTACCTTCAGTGTCCCACCGAGGAAGAGTATATACAGATGGCGAAGGACAGTAAGTACTCGGTGGCAACAAAATGAGCCAAAATTCCCGCTCATCCGATGTTCAGAGACAGGCGGACTCCTGCGGATCGCAATAAGATTGATGATGGAGTGCTCCGTCAACACCAACATGTAGGTCAAACGTCACGAAAAGCGGTCTGACTCACGAACAGATCTCTGTTAGAAACTATGTCCCGCTCGTCGACTTGTTGGGTATTTGGTTCCAGATTCGCGACGACTATATGAATTTGCAGAGCAGTACAGTGGGTAAATTCATGCCCAAGGTCTGCTTGTTTAATATTCGTCGTCATGCAGTACACAGAACACAAGGGGTTCGCGGAGGACCTGTCAGAGGGAAAGTTTTCGTTCCCGATCATCCACGGCATTAGGGAACGGCCAGACAGCAAACACATATTAAGTATGAACAACATTACTAATTTAATGTGAGTTGAACGTGCCAATTTTCGCAGATGTCCTCCATCAACGGCCAAAGAGCTCATTGCTCAAATCTCATGCAATTTCGTATCTCAAGGAAGTGACACATTCGTTTGAATATACCCGCAGCGTACTAGAGTCACTGGAAGCACAATCCCGTGCCGAGGTGAAGAGACTTGGCGGGAACCTCAACCTAGAAGCGATTCTTGACAAACTGACGGTCTGACGGTGGGAAGAAGCAGCTGACATCCATCGTTGGTCTATTTGTTAACAAGTGTATGTGGTTTTATGTAGTACGGGTAGCCCTGGCGGTTGTACAGTTGGTGTAGATGACGTTATTGGGCTACCTCATGGACAAACGTTTCTCTGGAAATTTGTACTGCTGGGTGGCGCTCTGGTAGCTACGGCATCGACTGTCGGCTCTGTCCTATCATTGTACCTTCACACATCTAACCTGTTCTTCAATGCGGCCCCCTCGACCTCAAATAATTACTGTCAGAAAAATCATAGGTGATGGGCGCTCGTGCTTTTAGACCCAGGGTAAAAATATTGGCCATAGTCATAACTTGAAGATGTGGAGTTTGTATCGCAACAAAGTCTCCCGTAATGAACGGGTAATGGGCCATCTGACCCTAGGATGACCGCCGTCTGATCTCGAAAGGGTTAGTCGACGGGAATTTTCCATGGAAAGCCCTGGAAGAAAAAAGTTACTGGGTGAGGGTGTAGAGTGGATTCTTAGGGCATAGATCAAGAGCCATATGCTGTCACGCTCGTGAGCGTACCTATTGCCAAGGCTAAGTTCCACTGGCAGTCTCGTAGCACTTGAAATTCACGGGCCACTTCAAGGGACCCCCGAATAGCCAACAAACGTTATCACGACATCCGATATAATACCAGGGCCAATATAGGGCTCGATGTGGACGGTCATAGTGACTTTCAGAAGTTGATATCGCCAAGGGGAGATGTTTAACCCAGGTTGGAGGTTGGAAGGACACTTTGATGGCAGCCAGGTGCGACAAAAATGTTATTTCGAAGGGTATGGGTTGGGTAACCCGCGGAGGTAGGCACCATAGTTTTCGCCGTGATTTGTATGGTAGATTGAGACAGTCCTGCGACTACACGGAACAACATTAGCTATGTAGGCACGTCATGAATCAGATGCTTCGCTCTGCTGAGAATCCTCTTCGTCATCATCTCCAAAGAAATCGTCACCTGCAATACCATCAGTGTAGGCCCGAGGCTTGATTGAAGGAGCTGCGTCAGCTCTTCGTCGGCCGGATATCAACTGCCTGTCCTCTTGTCCCGGTTTCCCTCGCTCATTTTCAGGCTCAGCACTTAGTTCGCCGCATTCCATTTGTCGGCGCATCGTTTCGCGCACGTTCAATCGCTCTTCGTTATCATCTAATGACGCAGAAACCGGTGCAGTAGCAGAGCCAGAGTTGCGGACTTCGGGCGGGAACAGGGAAACATATTTTTTGGTTTTAGGAAAATGCTAAGACTGTCATCAGTGATTGAGACGAACAAACGTTGGCATGTCAGCACACCAATACATAGTTCAAGTCCACCCTCAAATTAGCCAGCGTTGTTTCGAGCTTCTTCTTCTCCTTCCCCTGTGAAGCTGCGATACTACGTTTTGTTTGGCCTATTTTTCGAACTACTTTCTGGCGTTCTAGAAACAAGGGAATGGTTAGTCAACGACATCTGGTTGTGACCAACTCACCAAAGAACTTGACTTTATGATATTTGGTCGCAAATCGACGTTCTTTTCGCGATTGCTCGGCGCGAGCAAGGTCAGCTTCGAGAGCTTTCAGGCGACGTTCCGTCTCTACCCGCACATCCGCTGCCAGACTGTCCTTGGCGAGCAGCCGTTTTGTTTGTCGAAGGGCTGATTTGAGCTTCTGAACGCCAGGAAGAGCATCGTCGTTATCTGATCGTTGCGACCCTTTAGAGTACGGGTGATTTCTTGACTTTTTGTGAGGTCGTTCCTTGGAAGGACCTGGCACCGGCTCCCGTTTCGCTCTCGAGGGTGCCATCGCCAGAGTACTAGGAAAGCCAAGTCTTAGTCTAGGGTTAGGGTTTGACGAGACTTTTGGTCTTCCCGACTTTTGTTGACTCGAATTACTCATCGCGATGCGCAATCTAACGCTATCGTCCGTTCAGATATCCGCTCTTCGAGCAGAAGATGTGATACAATTCTCAAGACTAACATCTGACAATATTTCCACCGTCCTCAGTGCAATCGCAATCGACCTCGATCGGAACGCTATTTTCGCCGGGACAGAGTCATCATCGCAAGGAGAAATATCGATCTGGAAAACGTCGGACAGCGTTTCTTCGTCCCCTCAAGAACACTTCTTTGTCTTTTGTGGCTCATACACTTCTCCGAATGCTGGGATAGCAAGTCTCAGGGCGCTCTCCGAGTCCAGTCAACTTGTGCTAGTGACGCTTGCGGGAGATATCGTGGTGTGGGAGCTTGACGAATCTGGAGGCCTCGTTGTATGTGATCAAATTGTGGCCACTCTCGTTCTGACCGTTAGTTCAGGGGAATGCTGATGTTCTGGGCACAGTAGAGTCAGGAATCGCGGCCGTGGCTTGGAGCCCTGACGACTCGTTGTTGACCTTGGTCACCGGTGCGTTATTGACTGGTATCCTCTCGTCGATGATCGATTTACGCATGAGGTAGATACCAACGTAATTCTAATGACATCAACTTTTGAGGTCCTGTCAGAGGTGCCAATCGAGACTGATGAATTTGGGCAAGGCACGACCAGTTTTCAGTCCTACCAAACGTCTAGTGACGAGTTTCTGATTCAGATGCTCCTATAAACGTCGGCTGGGGTTCCAAAGAGACTCAGTTCCACGGATCAATAGGCAGGGTTCATCTCAAAGCCGACAGGGATCAAAAAATTGTTGAACGTGAACGTCTTGATGACGATGATCGGCCACGTGTCTCTTGGCGTGGAGATGGCGCGTACTTTGCTGTTTCCTCACGGTCATCTTCTGGTTCGCGACGCGTGATCCGGGTGTATTCCCGCGAAGGCCGGCTCCAATCGACTTCTGAGGTAGTATCAGGTCTCGAATCAAATGCTGCGTGGAGGCCGAATGGTAGCTTGATCGCATCCACGCAAAACGAGGTCCGGTATGGCCCTCAGGACGCTCGGAAAAGTGGAAAATACAATGTTGTATTCTTTGAGAGAAACGGCCTTCGGCATGGCGAGTTCAGTTTGCGACGTCCTCTTGAAGATGATGGGTCAGGATATAAAGTCAAGGACCTCGTATGGTCTTCCGATTCTGCCGTCCTCGCTGTGTGGATCGAGAGGCTGGATGGGGACGTGGTGCAACTGTGGACAACCGCGAACTATCATTGGTAACATCGTCGATCACTTCGCGCGTTCTCCCTTGTTGATCCTTGGAACATATGGTATAGGTATCTCAAGCAAGAGCTTTGTGTCTCGGGAAATAGCCATTTCACAAGTGTCGCATGGCATCCAGAATCCTCGTTGAAGTTGTTGACGACGACGACGTGTGAGCTTTTGTATCCAGTGGTAGTCTCGCACGTCGATGTTCATTTTGGTTCTCTTTAGCGCAGTTGATTTCTAGATCATTCGCATGGGAGACGTGCACTGGTCCGGATGCTATTGGCACTGTTGCAGTTGTGGACGGAGGTTGTCTCCCCCTTGATGGGACGTACTTTTTGCTGATATGTTAATCCATCCAACAGATGAAGTTCTGCTTACGCCTTTCCGTACCCAAAACGTTCCCCCTCCAATGTCGTCCTATCAACTTAAAACATCCACATCTACTTCTTCACTTGATATTTCCTCGTCACAGACGCCAGTACATATTTCTTTGGCACCTTCCAGCGACCATTTGGCTGCTCTGTGGCAGAACGGTCGCGTTTCTGTCTGGTCGCTGAATACGAGAATAGGTTCAGGAAAAGGAAAGGCGATGGATCCTACCCTCATTTGGACGACAGGTCTACTTGGAGAAAAGTTTTGGAGACAAGTTTCCGTGCCTGATCTGACCAAGCGCGAAAAACGCACTGTGAGCGTAGTACTGCTCGGTTCAGAGGGAGGCTCCGACCATGTTATGATTTATGATATTCCGGTCGATGATGCCACTAACGACAAAACCGAGAGGGGTGAATGTTTTCTTGTCAAGATGCCAAGAGCTAATGGTCGACTCACTGCGAGCTATAATGACCTGCTACCGGTTTGGCAGGGCCTCGATGGAGAACTATATGAAGGTCGAATCACTCCTGAACTTGTGTATCTAATTTCTGATATTGCTGCTAGTGAATCACGCACAAGACATTGTTTCGCCACTATGTGCCTTCCCCGAGTACTGCTTTTGGGTGAAATGCTCTGTGGTAGAGGACGCCCGAGTGTTCGTGGGCCATTCGTATTCAGGCAAATTACACTACGTCACCGTTGGGTCACAGCCGATACACATGCTCCTTGCGAGCAACGCTAACTCCTTTGCGATTGGATCAGGTTTCGTGATCTTCACCACTGCAGCACACGATGCTCAATTCGTTCCCATCACGACATTGGTACAGCATGCGCGGAACGTGCAAAAAGAACACAGGGGACTTGCTCTGGAAAATGGAGATTCGACCACGCAGGTGTTGAATGCGACGTGGGAGAAGCGTCGCGTTGAACGAGGTTCCAGAATTGTGACCGTGGTGCCCAGTACAATGGGCCTCGTGCTGCAGATGCCAAGAGGTAACCTGGAGACGATCAACCCTCGTCCTTTGGTCATGGAAGTCGTAAAGGTTGATCTCGACTCGTGAGCGAACCTGATTTTTCACATCGTGTGGTACTCCTGACACGCAGGTTGCCTACAGAGGGCGGTGGCACAAGGCTTTCGTAGCGTGCCGAAAGCACCGTATCGATCTCAGTATCATCGTACAGCACAACCAAGACACATTTATGGGTGGAGTGTCGGAGTTCGTTGATCAAGTTCAGGATGTCGATTACGTTAATTTATTCCTAACTAACGTTGGGTGAGTCTCACTTTCACCAACGCCAAGTGTTAGCTTACCGATCCACGGTAGGCGCAGCCAGCTCACGCAAAAGACGATTACGGATGTGTGCGATGCCGTACGTCGCGAGCTTGAAAGTAAAGACATTGGCAAGTACGTCAACGCTATTTTGACGGCACATGTGGTCAAATCGCCACCGGACCATGAGGCAGCATTGGTCATGCTGCTCCACCTACGAGGTTGACCTTTCCTGCGCGGGACTTTTTTTCCGGCAGTTCTCATTAGCATTTTCCAGAATCGCAGCCCGACCTAGCCGAGGACGCTGTGAAGTATGTTATTTTCCTCGTGGACGCTGACAGGCTCTTCGACACTGCCCTTGGAATGTACGATTTCTCTCTGGTTTTGATGGTAGCCCAGCACGCACAAAAGGTCATCCTGTCTAGGTGAAACTTTATTATGCAATGTGGCCTAACCTTGTTTTAGGATCCGAGAGAATACCTCCCTTTCTTGCGTGAACTAAGAGCCCTCCCCCAGTATTATCAACGCTTCAGAATCGACGATCATCTTCGACGGTATAGCAAAGCACTGTCAAACCTCTATCTTTCAGGTAGGGCGAACGAATTGAAAAGCCTAGCGATGACTCACACCCTGATAGGGCCTGATTATTTCCAGGAGGCCCTCGATTACCTTGAGCGTCATCAACTTTATGAGGAAGGTCTCACAATCTGGAAAGGTACGGAGCAATATCAGGTTAGCCCTTCCACAATGTCCTTAAAGAGCATGCGCCTGATATAGCTTTGAGGCCGTCCTAACCGCGTATGGCAGCTGGCTGTTTGAACGGCGGGATTACAAACAGGCAGCTCTAGGTGCGGCACCACTTGTCAAGTCAGGCTGATGGCTCACTTGATAGGGATATATTAGCGTTTGTCGAGGCAGATGATCTCCGAAAAGCGATGGTCGCGCACGAAAGGGCATTAGAATGGCAGGCACTTTTTGAAATTTCCACGAGGCAAGGGGTACCCGTGGAAGAAGTCAAACAAATTGCATATCGCATCTCCGGTCTGTTTTTGTTTGCCAGGGCGCTGTGTCCGACCTGGGCAGCTTATGCTATTTGCAGAAGAGCTTTTGTCCAAGAAGCGTTGTCTTGAGGCGGCACGCGTCTTTATCGATTATGCCGATGACATTCGGCAATCGGTTCTTGCGCTTGCCCAGGGCAACGAATTCTCAGAGGCACGGAGGATTGTGAGTGCGTCAAAGTCTCTTGGGGGATACCTCGTTCATCTCATTCGTGGCAGGTGTCATTACACTCGATGTCTGAACTCTTTGAAGACGTGATACACCCAGGGGCACTCGAGACGCGATCTCAGCTCGCAGACGACGTCGCAGAAATGCGCGACCAACTGCACAAGCAGATGGCCCGACTGCAAGAGCTGCGCGTCAAAAAAGCAGAGGAACCAGGTACGCCTTTCCCGCGCAACCCATGTTTTGGCATCCATGCCGACCATAACATGACCACCAAGATGTCTTTTATGGCACGGAGGACACGACGCTTCGCAATGTGGACGTGATGACGGACGTGTCGATGGCGCCGACAGCGTTCACGAGGTACACGGCCGCGCCGTCCGTGACGTCCAAGGCATCCAAGTGAGCGAGAACTCGTCGTATATGGATGCACCCGCACTCACGAGGTTCACGCACGCGCAGACGCAGTTCCAAGACCAAGCGAAAAATGGAGCGCAAGGTTGGGTCGGGGCGCAAAGGCACGGTGGACGAGGAAGAGTATCTCCTTCGGTCTGTTTCGAAGCTGGTCGCGAGGTGGACGGTGACCCAGGGTACGTCCCCCCAAGAGTGACGGTGATTGCTGGTGAATCGTGATCTCCACCACACAGGCGAGGCCAAGAAGCTGCTGCCGCACCTGCTGCAGTTCTCAAAGGCGCACCGTGCGGAGGGAGAAGCGCTGCAGCAAGAGTTGAGTGCATTTGACAAGGCGCTGCGAGATGCGATCGAGGAGATCTGGAAGAAGGCTGAGGTCGAACTACGGGAGCAGCCTGAAGATTCTTGGGGGGCTAGGATGCAGGAAAAGGAGAGGGAACGATTGATTGACCCTACCGAACGCGTTCCAAAACCGGAGATGGGGATCGCCGAGTTTGGGCTCGAACTGCTACGACCAAGAGTAGCGTCTGTGTAAGTCCAAGGAAGCACTGTATTCTTTGTATCCCAAAATATGTGCATGTCTTGGTGCCTTCACAAAGTACCACTGATCAACAAACCCATCCATAAGCGAAGATGCAGCTCAGGCTAAATCCTCCTTTACCCCTTTTAAACTCGCTTATGGGTCTTTTGGCCAATGGGAAACTTGAAAAATGTCGTTGGATGAGTACGTTATTTTTCAGCTATGCAGATGCGGCCAGTCTCGCGTAGAATCTGGCGTGAGGCGTGCTCGATACCATGACGCCATAGACTCGGAGTACAAAACCTCCCGGTTTCATCTATTTAATGCCTCGTCATTGACGCTCAAAATGGTTTCACAAGTACCGCCCGATTCCACGTGTTTCTCGGAGATACAGTCACTGGGTGTATCCGTCGAGCCCAACCGTTCGTATGTGTTTGAAACGATCTGGCTTAGCAATACGGATCAAGCACGAGTTCTGTTGCTTCACGAGACGAGGGCCATGTGGACGACGCCAAGCGAGAGTACCAGCAGGCGAGCAACCGGGAAGAATCCACGCAGCCCCAGACACGATACTTGGAAGGCTCCACGACTTGGCGGAGAGCCCTCAGGATGAGACCACATCTACTTGGTGGTCAGGTTTCAGATCCACAAGTGTGTCTTCGTCGGTAGTGCCGTTATACAAACTGTACTGTAAGGAGATAATGCCAGTGTGTCGACTGGCCTGTTTTCAGAGGGACGAGACCGTTTGTACAGGCACGGGAAAACCTATCTGCACGAACAGGGACACCCACTGGTTCGAAAGTCTAGTCATGTTTTACTATTTGATTTGAGCTGCAGAGGCTGCAATTTCCAAAGTCGTCGAGATTTGTTTTCGACGTTGGTGCGAGAGTGCCGACATGGCTCTTGTCTATCCACGGAGGACTCGGACTAGTTCTGGATCATTGGTAGAGCCGACGCTCCGCTTTTGCAAGTTCAAAGCCACACTACACGTTTGGCAAAATGTCACGTTGGAGATCCCGTCTCGTGAAACGCACCTGCTGAGCTGCACGTTTGTGATACAAATGCGTTATTTCCGGTCTGCAGTGTGAAGTACCTAGTTGTTATATTCTTTGTCCAGGAACGTCGTTTGGAGCGCACTTGAGTCGGGGATTCACTTGAATAGGTAGCACTAGGTCGACCACCACCTGCGCCGACCGCCAGAGATGGACGGGGAGTACTGCGGTGATCGGATCCTTGTTTCCCCGTTCCGTACTACCTCTGTCTCGTCCGAGTTGACGGCGAGGCACGCGGCCGCCACAAAGCTGGCCATAAAAGGAGATCCTCGGAGGAGAGTCGGATGCGGCCGCAGTGCTGCCAAGATTCCGTTTGGTCCGCATCACACGGCTGAATCCGACGTTGACCCAGAACAACGTTCACGGGCGGTCCGTCGACCCTGACGCCGTCTTGCATCCACCGCATCAGATGCCACTCCAACTCTAAAACATCGACAGCTGTCGGTCAAAAAGGTGTGCCCCTTTTTCACTTTGAAGAAACTTCAATTCGACAGCATGCATGCATGTAGGGGCGTAAATGATTATGGTCCGCGTCGCAGGGTACTATGAATACATTGTCGCTAACAAATATGAGATGCAGTGAGTAGATGAGTCTGAAGCGTGAAGCGGTCGGAATAGTCATGACAGGGTGCCCTCCCAAAAAAGGCTATCGTTCGGGCATGTCCTCAACATCACAAATATCTACAAATAACTCAGGCACACAAAAACAGAAATCCCCGATAATATTCTCACCTATAGGTGACCGGAATACCCGGACCTTTGCAATAAAACCAACGATCAGAACGGAAATGACGAGTCACAAATACAAGAAATATTCTCACGTAGGGATGCAGCGTCGTCGCGTGACCCTCTGAGCGCGACCGCACGCGACTCCTCGAATGCCGATCAATCACATACGACTCCCCTTCAACATCCTGTCCGTTCCACGTTTGCATGTGGAAATTACCCCCGAACGAATGGGAATGCGTCCCACTCGGCGGCGGATCCTCCAGTTCATACTCGGGCGATGCATCATGTCCCGAATCCGTCGAAGGCTCCACAGACGGTGGTCGATAGATCGGTATCACCTGGTCCTTGGGAGATGCAGATCGCCGGTGAGGGCCCATGGGCGGTCGATTCATGTCCATGGACGTCGTGGGTGTTTTCGTAATAGAAACAACCGTGTACCCAAGTTCTTGTATCAGCGAACGAGGGAAAAAAATCTTGAAAAAAAAAACGTGTTTCAGTACATGACACGACGGCGGGAACCACATACCAGCAGTGTTATCGCAGACGAAACAAATGCACCGATCGCGCCAACCATCAACAAAAAGTCTACCCACCACCATCATCGACCCTATCTTCTTGACGGACAGCCATACGACTTACCTGGCCAAAATCTGCATAAAGAACACTGAATAAACCCCTGTAAGCCCCACATCACCGGAACAACTCACACGCTATTGTTGACCGGGTGACTTGTTGGTTGCACACCATCGAGAGATAATACAAACAACGGAAGCGTGTACAAGAATCGATAGATGATGCGTCCGACCTACATCATCATCATCATTAACAGTTCGTCATTGGACGGTCCATTGGCAAGACATACTTACGTTAAGCTTGTAAAAAAAGACGAGTCGAAGAACTACGTTTGGAGCAGCGCCGTCATCCTTTACGCGACGGATAAAGGCAGGAAACCGGGAGAGCACATAAAGAAAGGCGAGCGATGTCGCAGTGGACGCGGACGACCCGACGAGAAACGTCCAAGCGAGGCACTAGAACATTGACAACTCTTGTTATTATTCCGTCGTCAAGGAAAAATCTAAACAAGTTACCGAGTCGAGTTGTCTCCGCGAGATGAACGTTGTCAGTGGCATACCCATCAGGGCCAACAATGTGCCTGGTGCCGCGTAATGAGCGATTCCATTTTTCCAGAGCGAGTAGATGGCCGAATAATACCCCACAACCAAAACCTGAACTCGCCACTTTCGAACCACTGCCGAGTGGTAGGACCTTGGTTTTGGAGGAATAGCCAGAACGTGAACTCTGCGCCAATCAGCAAAGCGGGCCGGCATTATCGAGAGCGGGCTTGCCTTCGAGATGGGTGACACTGGATGTCGCGGGAGGATCAGTACTGAATGGGCGCATAGGACCGAAGGACTGACAGTTCACATCCCCATGCAACGCTGAACACGAGTATCAGCGGGAGCATCCATTTTTTGTGTTGGGGTGAATAGTACTCGAGCGGGACGGGCGTGACTGACAGAGGGTGGGATCAGCACAGAGTCGGAAGAAGAGCGGAATAAGCTCACTTTTGCCGTCTGCCGTTGTCATGAAGCCTGGACCGAGTGTGAGAGTCGACAACGCGAGCCAGACGTGAACCCACCTTCCTGGAACTTGAAAAACGTGAACGCAATGGTAAAGCACACGAGACAGATAAGGGTTGCCAAGTAAGTATACTGAAAGCGAGCGTAAACAGACGGTGCAACAAGAGAGTAGCGGACGTGCACTCATGAAGCGCTTGAACGCGCCGGGATGCCTGCCCTGCCTCCACCTGAGACACTGAAATCTATCATAGCTCCAGAGATGAAACAAGTGGAAACAGAAGAACTAGAGACGGAATGAGGGATGATGGGTGAGCAGTAAACGCACGCACTGACCAATGTTGAGAGAATGGACCAGAGAAGATAGGCAGTCGGGGAACCACCTGGCATGAGGAAGGAGGGAGAGAAAACCAAAGTAAATACGGTTGAGATTAGGCTTATTTGTAGGATCTTCCCCGCAAAGACACTGTGGGCGGATCCAATTGGGCGAGATCTAGAATGATCATGTTCGGGCGCTCAAACGTCAAGAGTTTTAATTTGCTGTGCATCATGAAACTCGCAGCCCTCTTTGGATACTCTGCCACATCTTAATCTACGCTACGCCATCAGTCTAGACAATCTTGACAGCGTTCGCTGCGCCCTTCTCCGCCTCCTCGCCAAAGACGTCGATGTTCCACTTTGGATTGAACGTCACGGGCGTGTTGTACCTGTCAGACATGAGCTCCACACTCGGGGACACGTCTAAAGCGCGCACCGTCTAACATTGCCGTGCCCAACTGCTGACACGCTCTCATACTCTTGCTTGCTCAGCTCGACTTGCTTAAAGTTGGAGATAATGCGGCCTGGCACGACAAAGTTCAGTCAGCCTCGACGCGAAGCATGGCACATACCCTCCTGGACGCTCTTTGGAATGACCGAGTACCCACGGCGAGCACCCCAAGCAATGAGCACCTGAGCAGAGGTTGCACCGAGCTTCTTGGCGATAGATTGGACGTCAGGATGCTCCGTGAGCATGGGAACACCAACCACTGATGTCGACATCAACAGAAAGATCCTCTGCAAGCCAGGGGAGAAGACACACAGTTGTTACCAAGGGGGCTGTAAGCCGTGAGGTGGATGTTCTTCTCCGCACAGTATGCGACAAGATCATCCTGCGGAAGAAGAGGGTGGGCCTCGATTTGGTTCACCGCCTAAAAGACATGTTCAAATGAACACCGAGAGGTAAGCGCCTCGGGGAACGTACGGGAACGACACCGGTGGCATCGATGAGACCTTGGATCTGGGAAATGGTAAAGTTTGAGACGCCGATGGCCTTGACCTGAACAAGAGGTGAATGTAGTGCTTGGTGGGATTGTGCATATACGGTACCTTTCCTGTTTTTGGGAGTTTGATGACCGCTTTCCAGGTGTCGACGAGAGACGTTTCGGTGTCGAGTTCGGCCTCGCCCGTGGAATTGTTGACAGGGGGCATACCCTTTCCAGGCACGAACGCGACGGGCCAGTGGACGACTGCATCGTAGCCCGTCAGTAAATGGGGTGGCTATATAATGTGCCTCGTTCGTACGGTAGAGATCGAGGTATCCGAGACCGAGCTGATCAAGAGTCTCGTTGAGCTCAGCCTCGACGAGGTGAGGCTGGTGAGAGACGTTGCAGAGCTTGGATGTGATGAAGAGCTCTTCACGGGAGACGACAGAAGGGATAACTTTCTTGAGGGCGCGACCGACCTCTTCTTGGTTTCGGTAAATCCGGGCGAGGTCCAGGTGGCGATATCCATTTCGGACGGCGATCTCGACCTGTTTGGCAGCATTAGGGTAGATCATTGGTGATAACGATAAGATGGCATAGTACTGCGCTCTCGACTTCATTTGGTTTCGACAGCCATGTGCCGAGACCGATCTGGGGTATGGTCGCGCCGGTGTTGAGAGTGATGACTTTGCCAAACGACATGGTGCCAGTGGAGGGAAGGAAGAGTGAAGCTCTGATCTGTGTCTTTATACTACTCACCGCGTGACTGCCCGGCCGGCCCGGGTGGTAGTCAGCGGGCTGATCACCAGACTACCGGGTGGGGTGATTTGATTCCGTCTCGATAGTACATAGTACTTGTCTCTTTCGGTTGTGTGCGGTACCACCTAAGAGATTCGGAAATCAATACCATTTTGAAAAGGGAGGAAAAAAAGACAGACTCGGAGTCCCTCTCAAACCAGTGGTTCCTTTGTCCGGTAGTCGGTTACAGTTACGAGCGGAGATTGAATTAGGCACCTTGTCCCGCTCAACCCCACACAGCGTCACTCGCGCTTAGCGCGTTCAGCGACCATGAATGTATGCAATTCATCGCCGTTGTGCACAAGACTAGCTCACCATCTATTGCGACGTAGAACCTCCTCCGGACACTGACAGAAAGTCAGGTCCAGGCGACTCCTGACCTGAAATTGCTGTTAAACACAGTCAAGGATGTCAGGGTATGCAACCTCCCATCATGCCGCCGCCGTCATCTGACATGTGCACCAGCGCCAGGGGTATGACAACAAAGTCTCCGACCCATTCTACGAATCGCTCGAGGGACTGCTGCTTGACCTCCGAACAGTCACTATGGTGCGGTGGCCCAAACCCCTCAACGTAAAAGGCCCTTCCTTGATGCATTCCACCAGGATAACCATGATGCAGAAGCGTTTCTCAAGCCAGTCGCAAAATCGGACGTTCCGGATTATTATGACGGTGCGTGTGTAATCCATCTTTCATAGCATTCTCTTACACCACCACCTGCTTCTTCCTGTGTTTGCAGTGATATCCAATCCTATGGATCTGCAAACAATGCTTAAGAAGGTAAAGGCGAAGCAGTACAAGTCCAAGCGCGAGTTCAAGGACGACCTTGACCTTATCTGGTCCAATTGTTTCACATATAACGCGACCGAGGTGAGTCTTTCAATAGCTCTTTCTCTTCTACTCAATCCCACCTTGCCCACCTTCTTATCCTTTATCGCCACTCCCTGGTCCTCCGACAGGATCACCCCCTTCGCCAATGTGCGATGCGTTTAAAGAAGAAGGCGGGAGGACTCCTCGCCAATATAACGGACCGCAAGGACCGTGCCGATCCTACTATACCCCCCGATTTCTCTCCGTCCCCCCCTTCTCGACCGGTCGCGCGACCAAAGATCAACGGATATTCATCACATGACCGTATCAAGCCGACCTCTATCTCCCAATCCCTCCCAGGCGCTATTCCGACATCTCGAAGTTCCATACGACCTGCTCCCGGCACTTCCATCAAGAAAATGAATGTAGATGTGCCGTTCGGGGATATGCTTGCACTCGTACGCACACCTGAGGGAATGGCTGCTTTCCGATCCCTTGATATCGAGCTAGATGGGCTTGGTGAACCTGGTCCATCTACTCTCGCCCACGCGAATGGTCAATTAAACCAAGGTCTTATCGAGAGGCTACGAGGCTATGTCATGACGCCCGAATGGGAAAGTGAGAGCGAGGATGAGCAGCCGGCATATATTAGACCGGAGAGCGATGCAGGTCTGAAACGCAGGTTACCGTGAGTGCCCATTCCTAATCCCAGACGAAACCTTTGAACACCGAAACTTTTCCTTGGATCACTCAGCAATGGTATCCGCCACCGTCCCCGGAAACGTGCACGACTTACTCCTCCCGACTCGGACGATGAGAACGCTATTAGAAATAGAGATACCACCGAGCTCTGGTGGTCTGCCACACAAACTGATGCATTACTTGCTAATGGTCTTCCTTCTTCCGTTCAATTTCCCCCATCATCGTCCTCAAGTCGTTCACCTCTTCTGGTCAAGGCCGAGTCAAGCTCATCGAAACAACCTAAACGGAAGCGCCTAAAGAAAAAGCTTCCACCCACTGCGCCGCCAAATACGCTCCTTTGTATAATGAACTCCAACATCAAAGCGCTGAAACGCGTCCGGAGAACCCACGCCAAGTTTGCAGCTCTGAACGTCAACGCTGACGATGGTGGTGGGGTGGGTCTGGACGAGCCCCCGGACGCAGCCGAGGATGATCTTGTCGACGAGTTCGTCGACGAGCGGCCATGGCAGGCGCTGGTGAAGTTGAAGAGTGGTGACATAGAGAGTGGTGTCGAATTGGGAGGAGAGCGAGCGGTGCATTGTCTGCGGTGGATGAATGGCAAGGTGCTAGAGCATTCTGGATTTCAAGGTGAGTGCTTCTACCTGGGTTATCAACGAGCGATGAATCTCTGCGCTTTGAAAAGGCGCTTCTGCTTCAGCCCTGGATGTGTTGACCAGTGTAACGTCCGAGTATCTTTCGAACGTTGGTCGGACGCTTAGATTCCTCTGCGACAAGTACGCAAAGACTATGACACCCGAGGTGAGATATTGGTCTTATGCGCACAGGACCCTTGTTTTCGGACCCGGTTTTGTGTATTTGGCACTGCAACCAGCGAGAAGGAGGGATACTAACCATGATGTGGCCAGGAAATTATATTGCATACCCTATTTGAATCTGGAATCACCAAGATCCAAGATCTTGAGCGGTACATCAAGGACGATGTCATACGACATGGCTCGCGCCTTGCAGATCTTGAGAAGAAGCTTGTCAACGCTTATCATGAAGCAACATCCATCGACGTCCTCGACGACGATGCACTTTTTGGTCCTGGCTCCGAGGATGAGGAATCCGAGACACCTTTTGCGATGGGCCTGGGTGGATTCTCCGAGGCGTTTGATGAAGACTTCCTTGGACTCCGGGAATTGGGTATTGCAGCAGAACTTGGTCTCTCCAGTTTGAACGTACCCAAGAGGCTTCTGAAAGGGAAACGTGGAGGCGGAACCGGTGCTACAAAGTACGTTCACCGTTGGGTTCATCGAAATTTCCAATACTGACGTGGGTTGGCACGACAGGGCGAAGCCAACAGAGCCACCACCGCCTTATCCGCCGCCGCCGCCGTTTGTCGCGATTACCTCCAAGAACGTGGAAGACCAGATTGGGTTGCTCAGACTATATTATCAAGAGCGACTGGCTATGTTGGCACCCCCGGTGCCTGCCCCTCCGCCTGTCCTTGGTATGCCGCTTATCCCACCACCCCCTGGTGTGGTGCCTATGGATACAACAGGGCCTACACTTGCACCAATGCTAATAACCCTCCCGGACGATCCACCACCTCCTGCCCAAGCCAAGCTAGGACCTATTGGGCAGGTCATGAAGAGTGGGTCGTCAACAGGCGCTGTGAAGAAGAAAGCCAAGGCGACCGGGCCGCCGCCGAAGGATACCAGTGGTGGCCTGATATTACCACTACCCCCTGGTTTGCTGACGCTGAAACCTGAAGACATGACAACGGAGCCTATAACGACGACGTTTGGTGCCGATGGTTTGGGTGACGGGGGACAGAAGGGTGCCAAGGGTGCGCTGAGTGGCGGGAATGCAAAGCAGAAGGCGGTGGATTTACCGCCTATAATTGCAGCCAGCGCGTGAGCGTCCCATCTGGAACACGGCGTTCAACGATGGTTATTCTCTGCGCGCTTTACAAGCTATTCCGACACGCTTTCCAGGTTGTTTGCTTCGTGCTTTGTAGTAGCCCCACCACCCTCTGGACATGCCTACACGCCTAGTCTATTTACTACTTCTGGGGATCACCACGGAGGATACCTGTAATATAATGAGGATAGTTATCTTCCGCTTAACTGCTTCCGTGTGTAATCTTGCTTTGACTCCACTTTGACTGCACAATGGCTTACCCCGGCGTACGTCCATCTCAACTTGCGCACGCCGTCGTCTACTGAGCTCATCGATCGATCTCTAGTACCGCTCGCCCCCTACCATTTACGGGCCGCTCGCTACGGGCTATACGAGCCCGGTCGTCGGCATCCCCACAGCGTCGGGCTATTCGCCCCCACTTATGGCCCCGCCCGATGCAGACCCTCAGTACGTCGGGGGAACCATCATACACCCAAATCTGACGCGACAAACAGGTTATGGAGCTGGTTTCACGACGTCAACGCCAATCGATCAGGGGAGATCACGATCGTTGAGCTGCGTACGTTTTTGTTTTTTAGTCGGTCGATGATGATCAATGACCGCGCGTGGGGTCTGATCGTATGTCGTCATGTCTGCTCGATGTGTAGAACGGGCGTTGGACAATGGGGATTGGAAGCGTGCGTCTCTCTCTCTCGCTTTTTTTCTCAGTGGATGGGGGGTGATGATGCGATTTGGTTTTTAGCGTTTGATTTGGATACGATCAAGCTCCTCATGCAACTCTTTGTGCGTGATCGATGATCGGTAGGAGTGCCAGTACTGTGCTGACGTTGGCCTCCAACCCGTAGGATACCAATCGAAACGGAACCATCGGGTTTAAACAGGTGCGTTCGGATCCGCAAATCCACACATGCAAATCGCAGATGGAATGACACGCTCCCTCGCTAGTTTTCTGGTATTTGGTGGTACATCAAGGTACAAAGGAAATTGATCCTCCAACGATCTTGTCAATGCAGACCAACATCATATCCAGGACTGGCAAAACGCGTTTCGACATTTCGATCGGGACCGCTCTGAAACGATTGATGCTGGCGAGCTACGGGATGCGCTCGCGCATTTTGGGTGCGTGTATCATTGCGGGGGGCAATGGCTGGACGGGGACGGGATGAAGGACTGATCGAAATTGCGCAGGTATCGCCTCGCACCGCGTCTCATCGAGCTCATCGTGCGCAAGTACGCGTTGCCCGAGACGTACTCTGGGGGTATTACCTTTGACCGCTTCGTGCGCGCGTGCGTCGTCGTGAAACAGATTACCGAGGCGTTCAAACGTCAGGACACCAATGGTGATGGGTGGATTCAGATCGATTACGACGGGTTCATGGAGATCGTGTTGGGCTTGCCTTGAGGCACCTCTGCCTTTGGGTGTGACATGTAAATATGCTGTGTACGAATATGCCAAGTATGCTGTCACTTTGTTTTCATTCGTGATTGTACACGATCATGCTGGTCATGATGTGTCTATAGACAACAAAGGAATAAGTACAGGATAGTGCCCTAGATTGGAGGTCAAGGGAGTTTCAACGAGCCCGACGAAAATGCGTCGCCACGAGGGCGTCCAAACAACGTCGGGGCTGGCTGAGCAGGCAACGCGCCGCGAGAGGGTATCTCGGAAGATCCAACATCCTTGCCCGCCAAGAGGTATGCTATTCGTAGTTCCTAACCCCCCACGTGAGGCGGTCAAACCAAGCAAACTAATAATAATAAAAAGGCCAGCAAAGACGGGCCGAACCCTTACCTCGAACGAGTGTTTATCGAATTTAGGTGAGGCGGCGATGCTCATCAGGTAATCTGGCGTGCCTGGGACCGCGGTGGAGGTCATGTACGCCGTCGTTGGCGAGTCGGTGGCGTAGAATGGGTAGATGGGGGTTGAAGGGGGCGATCCACTCTCCATCGTGCCAGCGGTCGCGGGCGACATCTTGTTCCCTGAGAGATAGGCATGATGTCGAAGCTCCTGTGTACCGATCGACGTGCGATGATTAGCTCTGGCCCCAACAGAAGAAAGCAAAAAACAAAGGCAACATGAAGCGGGCGCTAAGGATCGGAGGCGGACACCGACCTCGTGTGAAAAGTGATTGTAGAGCGTCTGAGCAGAGATGGACTCGAAATACTCTCCCGTGATGGTCTTTGTCGAGCGGAATTCGTGGTTTGAAGGAAGGTGGGTGGAAGGCCCGTCGCTGGTGTTTGATGTGCTGCCGAGGCTGTCCGAGGGGACGGGGATGGCGGCGGGCACGAAGAGCGGGGGAAGGTCGAGTGCAGCACGGGCGGTGGGTGTGTCTGGGGACTGAGGACATGGCAGGGGCGGTCGGGCGGTTGTTTGGTAAGCTCTGAGATAGTCTTGCATGCGACGTTCCTTCACAAAGGTTACGAATGAGATTGCAGGGACGATAAATGACGGACCTCGAAGCTCCGTTCAGGAACTGGTGTAGTAGCAGAGACACCGACGCTCATAAAATACAAAATGTGTTGACCGTTGAACGTTTTCGATGATTTAGGCGGGTTGATGGGATCCATATGTCATTATGTAATCACCAAACCTCCCCTTTCTCTCCCCACTGAGCCTGGGCTCGCGGCCGCTCGTCCCAACATGGACCTGATGATCTATGCCTGAGTCAGATGGGATAAGTATCCCTCTTCCCTGTCAGAATTAGGTCAACAGAAACGATACTCTCTGTAAAGAAGCTTGTTTTTCAGGAAGGGGAGAGTGATGTTTTGAGAGGCATCCAACCATCGGACCTAACCTTGTGGAAGGTGAGTCGGCCATCTCCTCATAAAAGCAACATACTTATCTGTTCCAATGTCTTTAGCCAAAGGATCCCATTCCATTCAAAGACGTTGATGAAAGAGTCAAAAGTCTTCCATATAACCTCGCAGACGTTGCCGAAGATATGCCTTGGGACCGTTTTGTAGGCGATTACTTCTCTGAGTCCACATCACATCTTCACATAATTGTGGAACCAAGTAAGCATCTCACTGTCTAGCTTCTGTTCCTTTTATCATTACCGACTTTATATCACAGTTTCTGGTGAACAGCGCATTTTAACCGACTTCTCGTACACCCTCTGGCATCATGATCGTGATGTATCCCCTCAAATCCCCTTTTTGAACGGTGTACTGTACAGAGGGATGGATCAAGGCCAGACATTCCGCTCCCCACCAAGTGTTGGACTTTGCAGTTGCCGAGAGATGTGGCTGACCAGCCCCCGTTCGAGATTATGACCATCTTGGTTCGTGACGACTACACGGAGGCACTCAAGGAGCTTTTCCTGTCTGCGGGCTGGGCCGATCCACAATTACCGGAAACGCTGGATTCTGTCGACGAGTTCGAAAACCCATTCTTGAATACACAAAAAATGCTAGGGGACGGTACAGATGCATTTGTCCTGACTGGGAATCCTGGAATCGGTATGTGGTTTTTTTTTTCGATTCTGACTTCCCTCATGCCATGTACTAGGCAAATCCATCTGGCTTCTCATTGTCCTGGTACTACGTCTCAATGCTCGTCTACCGACAATCTACCAGTTTAGTGTACAGATATTCGATACCCCAGACTCTCTTCTCGAATCCCGTATGCTCGACGGGGTCTGGGCTCTGGTGGACTCAAACCGAGAGTTGACAAGTGTCCATTCTCTCTACACTTGGAGCAACATCTTCGTCATTCAAACCCCGTCGCCACGGCCAGATCGATTGGAATGGACCAAGAAAGCGCAGTACAACATGTTTTTCCTACAGCCATGGTCACAGTCAGAATTACTCTGCGCGTATGTATCAATTTATTTTCTGTAATAAACATGCAACTGACTAGATATAGCCGCAATTTCCAGCAAGGGATTTGCTCAGAGAGTCAGCTGGTCGATTTCATTGTGAAATATGGGCCTTCTGCGCATCTCGTCTACTTCTACTCAGACAGACCAGATGAATACGAGTCCGAACTAAAAAACACGCTTGCTAATTTAGACCTCGCGAGACTGATTGATTATGCCAATGGGCTGAATCTTGGCCACGACATATTACACCGTATTTTCGTCATACATCCAGCAGTCCCCCGCCAACGTGCAATTCTCCAACTTCCATCAAAGCACGTCCGTGATCTCCTCATCGAAACATGGAAAAAAAATACTCAGGGACCCACCGAAAACCTGTATTCCAAAGGTCGATCACAAGGTCTTGCGCTGGGATGGTGCTCGAGCGACTGATCAATAATGACCTTCACAAGGGTGGCGTCCGGGAACTGGCGATGATGAAAAAAGATGTGGGTCCGGATAACGTCCTCTGGAACATCCCCAATGTTGATGGTGCAAAAGCCGAGCTGCGTATCAGTGCAGCTGGATTCTCCATCGCAGACCATAGCGCGGTCGCCACTGACAGCTCGACATCATCGACATCATCCATCGCTTTTCACCTCTTTTCGGGTGATACAACCCTCTGTGAGAATGGGTATTATCAACCTACAAGCGGCTTCCAGGTGACATTTGACGCTTTCCTGTACGATGCCAAGCATAAGCATGCAGCTCTTATTCAAGCGACGGTCTCAGAGAGGCATGAAGTCAAGAAAGAGGGCTTCGAGCAGCTGAAGGCAAAGGTGCAGATGTTCTCGTATATTGCTATCACACCGCGCAAGGAGAAGCTCCAGCTTTGGTTCACAAGGGCTGAAGAGAAAACATGGACAATGATTCGGGGTTGGTACCAGCTTGAGTGGATGGTTTGATCTCTCGCCGGCGGTTTTGTCATGGGGGTCACTGATCGCCATTCCTGTCTCGAACATTGACGAAAAGGTTTCATACAGGTTTGTAAAAAGGGCCACAATTTGTGTACAATATGTATCTCTATTCGTCGACGCGTTTTCGATCCTTATACTAGTAACACCCAACCACTGGCATGTTGCATTGCTGTGTTGTTTTCTTGTGATGTGAATGAGCAGGGAGTATCATACGCTGATCTCCGTCGCAACTCGGGGGAATAAAAAGCGAGATTGCACACTGTCGTGTCCCTGTGTGATCACACTATCGCTGTATTTATGTAGCAAGCTTTGCCACGCAGATGTGCCTACTGGTGATATAATGCAGGGCCATTATTCGGCTGAGCTTCCCGTTCCACCAAGTGAAATGATCATAATCTCTCCCGCAGCTTGGAAAATCCGGATGTCCTGCACGAGGAAGATGCAGTTTGAAAGTGGAGTTTCAGGGGGAATGGCAGGTCTGGACTCATGTTAGTAAACTATCTGTTGAATTGGAAAGGCTATTGGGCACTCAGCGGTAGAGTTGTTCTGTCATTAGCGCCGAGTTGGGCAATCACTGGGAAAACGGATAAGCAATAGGACCCAATTGCAAGGTTGGGCATAGTGAGATACGTTGCCAATTTGCAGTGTCCGAGTCGTTTAGATGTGTAGCACCGTATGAATTCTGGCCCTTAGAAGGAGCTTGAAGGAAGGGAACGGGCGTCAAAACTCACCTCGCAGCTAAAACGATTCAAAACGTGAAGACGAGAAAATTGATGACTCACGTCTGTGTTCACACTGGCAGACGAGTCGACTCGGAATGCCTCAACCATAGGGTAATAAAAGAAACAGTGACCTGGCGAACAAAGACTGTACCGATTCCTTCCGAGCTCTAATTGAATACGTTACCACAAAGTGAGGCACGAGCGTGGCCGCAACGTACACTTCTTTCGTTCCATCTCGTCCCGCTCCTGCATCCAACTGCAGCTTGCCCTTCGAGCTTCATCACACCCATCACACCCCACCCTAGCGTCACCTCCGGATAACGCCTCCTCGCAGCCCTTCATACCCCCTGGGGTCCATGGCCCGATGGACACACTGAAACGCTGCAAGGTTGCCGCCCACCCTTGCAGCTCTCTCGCGTGTCCGTCGGTCCTGTGAACCGAAGCGCTCTGCGCTTGCCCACTCCTCACGATACCGTACACCACTTCACGCAGCATGCATCTACATCTCAGTACATGTACTCGTTATCCCACGTCATCTACATCAGCAGAGCGAAAGTCCAAAGATTGATGCTATTCCGTCGCGTGACGCTGCTGAGTTGTACTTCAAGTTACATGGTACCACCGCCAGGGCCGGTGACCGCGCCGTGGAAAGCCTGCAATGCAACACGCCAGTGGTTGGTGTTACAAGGATCGAAAACACGTCGAAAGATAGGAATATCACATTGATTGAGTCTTTTGTACACAAATTGATTATTGCGGCCCTTGGTGCAAATGTTTGTGAAATCTTTCCGTCGATGTTCAAGACAAGATTGGTGACCAGTCACCTCCATGACAAGACCTCCTAGAGATCAAACCATCCACTCAAGCTGGTACCAACCCCGAATCATTGTCCATGTTTTCTCTTCAGCCCTTGTGAACCAAAGCTGGAGCTTCTCCTTGCGCGGTGTGATAGCAATATACGAGAACATCTGCACCTTTGCCTTCAGCTGCTCGAAGCCCTCTTTCTTGACTTCATGCCTCTCTGAGACCGTCGCTTGAACAAGAGCTGCATGCTTATGCTTGGCATCGTACAGGAAAGCGTCAAATGTCACCTGAGAGCCGCTTGTAGGTTGATAATACCCATTCTCACAGAGGGTTGTATCACCCGAAAAGAGGTGAAAAGCGATGGATGATGTCGATGATGTCGAGCTGTCAGTGGCGACCGCGTTATGGTCTGCGATGGAGAATCCAGCTGCACTGATACGCAGCTCGGCTTTTGCACCATCAACATTGGGGATGTTCCAGAGGACGTTCTTTGAACCCATTTCTTTTTTCATCACCGTCAGTTCCCGGACGCCACCTTTGTGAAGGTCATCATTGACCAGTCGCTCGAGCAGCAACCCAGCGCAAGACCTTGTGATCGGCCTTTGTACGAACAACGAGTACAGGCTTGTGGCGTCCTGCGCAGTCTTTGCTGTCCAGTATTTAACAAGGAGATTACAGATGTGCTTTGATGGAAGTTTGAAAATTGCACGTCGGCGAGGGACTGCCGGATGTAAATACGGTGCGATACTTCGTGGCGTAGGTTCAGCACATTGGCATCACCAATGAGATACTTGAGCTGTTCACGGGGAACTCCCGCAAGAGCATCTTCTAATTCGGACTCGTAAACGTCTGGTCTGTGCGAGTAGGTATAGGCGAGACGCGCTGAAGGCCCGTATTTCATACTGAAATCGGCCAGCTGACTCTCTGAGCATCTCCATTGCTGGAAATTGCGGCTATATCTAGTCAGTCGCATATTTATCACAGAAAATAAATTGATACATACGCGCAGAGTAATTCTGACTGTGACCATGGCTGTAGGAAAAACATATTGCACTGCGCTTTCTTGGCCCACTCCAATCGATCTGGTCGTGGCGACGGGGTTTGAACGACAAAAATGTTGCTCCAAGTGTAGGAAGAATCGACATTTGTCAACTCTCGGTTTGAGTCCACCAGGGCCCAGACCCCGTCGGGCAAACGGGATGTGCGAACAGAGTCCATGGTATAGAATCTCTTTACTCCATTCCCGTGAAAGAAGATGATAGACTCTCGTGTACACTGGTAGATTGTCGGTAGACGGGCATTGAGACGTAGCACCAGGACAACGAGAAGCCAAATGGATTTGCCTAGTACAAGACATGAGGGAAATCATGCAAGCAGAATCGAAAAAAAAATACATACCGATTCCAGGGTGCCCAGTCAGGACAAATGCATCTGTACCGTCCCCTAGCATTTTCTGTGTATTCAAGAATGGGTTTTCGAACTCGTCGACAGAATCCAGCGTTTCCGGTAATTGTGGATCGGCCCAGCCCGCGGACAGGAAAAGCTCCTTGAGTGCCTCCATGTAGTCGTCACGTACCAAGATGGTCATAATCTTGAACGGAAGCTGGTGAGCCACGCCTCTCGGCAACTTCAAAGTCCAACACTTGGTGGGGAGCGGAATGTCTGGCCTTGATCCATCCCTCTGTACAGTACACCGTTCAAAAAATGGGATTTGAGGCGATACATCATGATCATGATGCCAGAGGGTGTACCAGAAGTCGGTGAAAGGGCGCACTTCATTGGGTACTGTGATACAAAGTTGCTGATAAAAAGAACAGAAGTTAGACAATGAGATGCTTACCTGGTTTCTCCACAATTATGTGAAGATGTGATGTAGACTCAGAGAAGTAATCGCCTACGGAACAGTCGTCAGGCAGATTTTCGGCGACGTCTGCGAGGTAATACGGAAGACTGTTGACTCTTTCATCAGCGTCTTTGGATGGAATGGGATCCTTTGGCTGAAGACATTGGAACAAATAAGCATGTTGAATTCATGAAGAGATGGCCGACTCACCTTCCACAAGATTAGGTCCGATGGTTCAACGCCTCTCAAAGTATTCTGCTTTAACTCTAAAACAAGCTTCTTCACAGTGAATATCGTGTTTGTTGACCTAATTGTGACAGGGAATGTGCGCTGAGAGGGAGATTCATCCCATCTAACCCAGGCTTTGATGTCGAAGTCAATCGCAGTGTCCATGTTGGGATGAGCAGCCAGACGCTCCAATGCGACAGGTGGAGGGAACGCTGGGGTAGAAGGACCAACGCCACTCATCCCATAACCGGAGGGGACAGGTGGGACAGCAGGAGCGTCCAAGGCCGGGGCTTTGCCTTTCTGCTTACGTGGG
>QFEQ01000192.1:145167-282367 GCA_003316335.1 Hemileccinum impolitum
TGCTAAAGCGATGGTCAAAATGATAACAACCAATTCACTGTGTATCGCGCGAAGAGGAAATCATTGAATTATGACCAGGAGTCATCCAAAGTGCTACAGCTGCATTCGTGCCTATGCACAACATAGTCAAAGCACCTTTAGGCTGCTATTCTCTATGGGAAAGTATTGACTGGACATACTAACAGATTTTGACCTATAGATGTCCTCTTCTTCTAACACCTCCGCCTCAATTCCCACCTTCACCAGTGCCAACTACACGATGTGGTGGCCCAAAATGGAAAGTGCCATACTGGCAATGGGTGGAACCTGGATGCGAGATGTCAACTGTCCAATGCTCTTGAGCTCAAGTGATGCCGTGGAGATTCAGTTCTACTGCAAGTGGACCAAAGTGGATATGAAAATACTTGGCCTGATCAGGCAAACCCTCTCACCAATGCTCCTTTATAAATATCAAGCCCATTTACAAACCAGCTCTCTTCTTAAGGCAATCGCAAACAACTATGGCAAACAAGGACTTCCTCAGGTTTTCGCCAACTTCAAATTGGTAATGGACGCAACCATCCCTGGCAACGTGAATCCCACTCTGGCATTCACCAAATTACAAACACTTTTCACTTGTCTTGCCACTGCCTCCTACCCAATTCTGGCCAATCTGCAGGCTATGATTCTCCTCTCAAAGCTTCCCACCTCTATGGATGTCATTGCATAAGTAGTTGTGCAATCAAAGGATGCTACTGGAGCAATCATCCCACCAACTGTCAACCAAATCATTGCCACCACCTCCCTAAATTGGAAACAGAGAGCCCACATGGACAAAGGAAAACCAATGGAGCAGGCACAGAAAATTAGTGCCATAAAGCAAAAGGGCCCTGACTCTTCCTCAAACAACAGCAAGCCCCCACAGCGCCTTCTGGGCAGTAGCGGGAGGCAAAAACTGATAAGAAGAAAGGGAACAGAGGGAAGTGGAGCAGGAAACAGGTGAAGGAGTGCGATCATCGCAAGCACCTTCAGTTCGTCGAGCAGGACTCTGAACACAACTCTGGGGAATATCTCTCCAATACTGTCATCCTTACGACCCCCTCAATGATGGATCCAAGGGCTGCAGTGCACTATAGTACGCAGTGCCATCAAGGACAACTCGGTCAGCCTGCATTCCAACAAACACAAGAGGCTTTTTCATTCACCCATGACCTCAGAATCCAACCATCCTGTCAAATGATCTGGTCCCTTGACTCCACATTACCTCTCCTCAAATGCCTCGATTTTTCAACATGCATCTCTCCTTCTCCACCTTCGCTGTCCCTCGAAATTTCCTCAATCCGCCCTCTTTCCCCAATGCTGCCACCAGCATTCAATTGCCTTTTTTCAATGGAGGACCTAGAAGAACGACCTCTCTCCAAACATTCTCGCCACTGGGTCTCCAGCATGGCTGAGACATGAAATGAGGAGGAAGTTGACATCTACAGTTCAGATGAAGACCATACAAATACCATGTCCACAAGGTTAGTTTCTCAACCAATGATTGCTACCGGACCGTCCTCACACTCCGCTGAATATGTAGCATTGAGTAGTGTAGCAGTAGATACACCTGTATTCCTAGAATACAAAATGGACGTCTGTATGCACGGTTCCCACTCTAAGTGTGATCATTGTGAGAGACCCTTCTGGATACTTGATTCCGGTGCTTCTATGCACTTCACTCCCCATAAAAGTGACTTTGTGGAATATTATGACTTGGGAAAGTCTAAAATCCCTGTCCAGACTGCTGCTGGTCAGATCTATGTAGTTGGAAAAGGGAAATGTGCTATTCCTTGGAAAGATAGTAGCAACAAGCTGCATACCCTACTACTCCACAATATTGGACACATACTCAATTCTGGTGTACGATTAGTTTCAATGGGTCAATTGCTATGTGCAGGCACCAAAGTACAAGGCGACGCATCAGCAATAAACATGCTTTTCAGGGATGGTGAATTACTTGCACCTTTTATCCCTGGAAGGCTGGGACGAAATATGTACACCTTAGAAGCTGTAAAGAGCTCAAACTTGGGAATGACCAACATAGATCATCAGACTATGCATAAATGTCTTGGTCATCACTTCAAAAGATGTTCTGAAGCATGTGTGTGAACACATGCGAGGCTTTCCTTTATCACTTGAGATTCCAAAGGAGGACAAAGTTTGTCCAGGCTGCGCTCAGGGTAAGATGCCTAATCATGCCTATCACCCGGATCTCAGATGGGTGAAACAACCTTTCGAGCTTATTCATTTGGATATAAAATCTTTCCCTATTCAATTCTATTATAAATATCAGTATATCATCACTTTCTTTGATGACTATACATCCTATGGGTGGACCACCTGCTTGTCCACCAAAAATGCTGCATTACAGGCTACCAAGCACTTTTTAGTGATGGTTGACACCCAATTTGACACTAAAGTCAGAGGATGGATGTCCAATGCAGGGGGAGAATATAAATCTGAAGCTTTTGATAAACTGTTAGCCAAAAATGGGATATGCATATACCAGAGTGCCCCTCATACCCCACAACAAAATGGTCACGCAGAATGATTCATGTGAACCATAATGGACAAATCGGAAACTATGCGCCTAGAGGCTTACATTCCCGAGTTCTGGTGAGAGTTTAGTTGGAGTCATGCCATACATATTTACAACAGAACCCCTATGCACCGTCATAATTGGCGCACACCTTACGAAATACTTGAAGGTGAAGTACCAGATATTGGGCATCTTTGCATCTTTGGTTGCGGAGCATATGCACATCTACCTCAAGATGTCTGAACCAATAAGATGTCTCCCAAATCTGAGCTTATGGTGTATCTGGGTGTTGCCCCTGGGAATATAACAAATTATTTGTTTATGTGTCGTCCTAACAACATCATCTTTACTTCAGCACATGTGCTCTTTAATGAGCAGCTGTACCCTCTTTGTGGAAAAACCACACAAAATCCATGCACAAAGGCCACAGATCCCAACCCTATGGTCCAGATCCCAGCATCTACTTCTCTTGAAGACAATCAGCCTCGTCAAGTACTCCCTCGTCCACCCTCTCCTCATCCTCCTTGCACTTCTTCGCCAGTTGCACCACCTCCCTCTCCTCCTTGCCACCCACGGAAGGCAGCTCCTGAGCGCCGTCCCACTTTACTTGCACCCACAGTTCCCCCTGCTCCAGTTTGCCACTCCGGGCGTGAATGTCATGTTCCACACCAACCTGGAAATGTTTACAGTGATGACCGTCATCCAGTGGAACAGGAGCAGGACTCTAACCACACTTGGCACAATATCGAAAGGACTGGTGCCCCCTCTGGATCAGGAATACCAGGATCTTTCCCTGGTGAAGATACCACTGACATTCCCCCTCTTGACCCTGCTGCCGACCTCTCTGAGAATGAAATCAAGCACATCACCAGAGAAGGGGGAGGTTCCCTTACTTCCTATCTCCTGAGCAAAGTGATCCAGCTTGATTCAGTTAACACCAAGCCAATATGTGAATGGATATTGAAGGATGTCCAAAGACTTCCACTCGTGCAACAAGAGGAATGGAAAGTTGCTTGTCATGAGCAACTTGATGTACTTAACAAACGAGATGTTTTCAAACTTGTTGATCAACCTAAAGACCATAAGGTCATCAAGAACTGTTGGGTATTCAATGTCAAACCTGATGGACATAAATGTGCACACCTAGTTGCAAAAGGATTCTCCCAGGTAGAAGGTCTTGACTTTGATCAGATCTTTTCCCCTGTAGTGCACTATGAAACTGTGCAGCTTATGCTAGCACTAGCTGCACTCAAAAATTGGCATATGGAAGCTGTCGATGTCAGAAGCACCTATCTATATGGTGAACTGAATGAAGAGATCTTCATGGAACAACCAGAAGGATTTAAAATCCCTGGAGCAGACCACAAAGTATTGTGCCTTAAAAAGGCCCTTTATGGATTAAAGCAAGCAGGCTTAGCCTGGTGGAATGCACTAAACGACTCCATAAAAGAACTCAATTTCAAACAGATCAAGTCTGACTCAGGCATCTTTCCATACAGAAAGAAAGGCTCCCTCATGGTAGTAGCCATTGTTTATGTCGACAACACTGTTTTCTGTGGTCCCTCCAAGGCAATCATAGATGAAGTAAAGGGTCATTTCATGAAAAAATGAGAATGTAGAGACCTTGGCGAAGCAAAAGAATTCCTTCATATGAACATTAAACATTCTGGCCACAAAATCTTCATTGATCAGTGCCAATACCTACAAAAGATTATCGAATGTTTTGGTCTCCAAAACACCAAATCTGTCCCAATCCCCTTACCACAAGGATATTATCCTCTTTGTAACAATGCACCAGTAAACCACACACTCTAAACCAAGTTCCAGACTGTTATCAGATCATTGATATATATCATGATCGGAACCAGGCCTGATATTGCCTATGCAGTAACTGCCCTCTCTAAGCATTCTGCAAATCCAACAGAAGAACATTTAAACAAAGCACTATATATTTGCTGCTACCTCCTTGGAACTCCAAATACAGCACTTTGCTTCGATGGCACACAAAACACTGGCATAATCGCCTATACCAATGCTGATTGGGCATCCGACCCCAACAATCACAAGTCACAAACCAGTTGGTTCATAAAACTAGCCAGATGTACTTTCAGCTAGAGATCATGCCAGCAACCTATGGTTGCACATTCTTCAATGGAAGCTGAATACATGTCTTTATCAGACTGTGCAAGACAAGCATTCTGGATCTGCCAACTTCTTGGCGAACTTGGTTATCAAATGAGCGCCATACCAATCTGCGGTGACAATCAGGGATCAATCTTCATGGCATCAAATCCAATCACTGAACAACGTAGTAAGCCCATTGATATTCAATGGCATGTCATTCGGGACTGGATAAAAGATGGTCATATCAAACTCTTCTTCATTGAAGGAATCTCTAATCCTGCTGATATGTTCACTAAGAATCTTGGCTGCATAAAATTCGAGGAGTTTAGACAAAATCTCGGCATTGTCATGCTCTAGACAGACAATCATATGCCACCTTGTTTTATCAACACATTTACAAGTGTTTTTCACTCGTGCGCCTGTTCAGCAGCTGAGTGAGGGGGAGTGTTGAATGGTGGATATGCCGGTCTAGCCCCACCTTTATATATTAGTATAGCTTATCCTACATTTCCATATTAGGATTATTTGTAAAGGTATATAAGATTTGAACTCAATGTCTGAGTTCTAATAGACTCTTGACTTCATACATTCATCATTGCTCACCAGCACACATCAACCTCAAACCACCCTCTATAAAGTAAGTGGTTACACTGCCTCTGTAGCATAGTGTTTTCAACATAGATAGTATAGGAACTATAGTAAAAGTGTAGTACTCACCTCAGTACCAAGTATAAGAATACTGTGCAGATATGGCTGATTACATAAGCCATCTGAGTTGAAACTCACAGAATTTCTAATTTACAACACTCAACACACCAACCCCTTTTCCTTGATGCCTCCTTGTCGTCCTCCTACTGAGCCTGGGCTCATGGCTGCTGCACCGCCGGCCGGGAATGTCACTGGGATCGTCGTGCCACCCTCTGGTGTCCTCATTGGCCGTCCTGCCCCAGAGTTGTTGAGCCCCCAGGTTCGTTGCTCTGCTTGTCTTCGTCCTGACACTTCGCCGGTCCCAGCACCCCGCCCACGCAAACAGAGAGGCAAAGCCCAGGCCTTGGACGCTCCTGCTGTCCCACCTGTCCCCTCCGGTTATGGGATGAGTAGCGTTGGTCCTTCTATCCTAGTGTTCCCTCCACCTGTCGCATTGGAGCATCTGGCTGCCCATCCCAACATGGACACTGCAACTGACTTCGACATCTATGCCTGGGTTAGATGGGATGAATCTCCCTCTCAGTGCATGTTCCCTGTCAGAATTAGGTCAACAAAAACGATATTCTCTGTGAAGTTGCTTGTTTTTCAGTTAAAGCAGAATGGCGCTTTGAGAGGCATCCAACCATCGGACCTAATCTTGTGGAAGGTGAGTCGGCCATCTCTTCATAAAAGCAACATACTTATCTGTTCCAATGTCTTCAGCCAAAGGATCCCATTACATTCGAAGACGCTGATGAAAGAGTCAAAAAGCTTCCGTATAACCTCGTGGACGTCGCCGAAAATTTGCCTTGGAACCATCTCGTGGGCGATTACTTCTCTGAATTTACATCACATCTTCACATAATTGTGGAACCAGGTAAGTACTTCGTTGTCTAATTTCTATTCCATTTATTGGCAACTTGCTATCCCAGTTTCTGGTGAACAGCACATTTTAACCGACTTCTGGTACACCCCTATGGCATCATGATCGTGATGCATCCCCTCAAATCCAATTTTTTGAACGGTATACTGTACAGAGGGATGGATCAAGGCCGGATATCCCGCTCCCCACCAAGTGTTGGACTTTGCAGTTGCCGAGCGATGTGGCTGACCAGCTTCCGTTCGACGTTCTGACCATCTTGGTTCGTAACGACTACATGGAGGCATTCAAGGAGCTTTTCCTATCTGCGGGCTGGGCCGGTCCACGATTAGCAGAGACACTGGATTCTGTCGACGAGTTCCAAAACCCATTCTTGAATGGGTCACAAGAAGTGCCAAGTCACAACGCATTTGTCTTGACTGGGCATCCTGGGATCGGTATGTGTTTTTTTGGCGATTCTGCTTGCATGATTTCCCTCATGTCTTGTACTAGGCAAATCCATCTGGCTTTCATTGTCCTGATACTACGTCTCAATGCCCGTCTTCCGACAATCTACCAGTTTACACCAGAATTTGTTATCTTCTTTCACGAGAATGGGGTACAGATATTCGATGCCCTGCGCTCTCTTTTCCGATCCCGTATACCTATGCCCGACGGGGTCTGGGCCCTGGTGGACTCAAATCGAGAGTTGACAAACGTTCATTCGCGCTACGTTTGGAGGAAAATCTTCGTCATTCAAACTCCGTCGCCACGACCAGATCGATTGGAGTGGACGAAGAAAACGAGATGCCAATTGTTTTTCCTACAGTCATGGTCACAGTCAGAATTACTCTGCGCGTATGTATTAATTTGTTTTCTGTAATAAATATGCGGCTGACTAGATATAGGCGCAATTTCCAGGAAAGGATTTTCTCAGAGAGTCAGCTGGCCGATTTCATCATGAAATGTGGGCCTTCTGCGCATCTTGTCTACTCCTACAGACCAGATGAATACGAGTCCAAACTGAAAAACACTCTTGCTAATTTAGACCTCGCGAGACTGATTGATTATGCCAATGGGCTGAATCTTGGCCACGACATATTGCACCGTCTTTTTGTCGTACATCCGGCAGTCCCTCGCCAACGTACAATTCTCCAACTTCCATCAAAGCACGTCCGTGATATCCTCATTGAAATCTGGAAAAAACATACTCAGGGACCCGCCGAAAACCTCTACTCAGTTTTCATACAAAGGTCGGTCACAAGGTCTTGCGCTGGGATGGTGCTCGAGCGACTGGTCCATGATGACCTTCACAAGGGTGGCGTCCGGGAACTGGCGATGATGAAAAAAGATGTGGGTCCGAAGAAGGTCCTCTGAAAATCCCCAATGTTGATGGTGCAAAAGCCGAGCTGCGTATCAGTGCAGCTGGATTCTCCATCACAGCCCATACTGCGGTTGCCACTCATAGCTCGACATCATCGACATCATCAATCGCTTTTCACCTCTTTTCGGGTGATATGACCCTCAGTGAGAGTGGGTATTATCAACCTACAAGCGGCTCTAAGTGACGTTCGACGCTTTCCTGCACGATGCCAAGTATAAGCATGCGGCTCTCATTCAAGCGATGGTCTCAGAGAGGCATGAAGCAAAGAAAGAAGGCTTTCAGCAGCTGAAGGCAAAGGGTGTGCAGATGTTCTCGTATATTGCTGTCACACCGCGCAAGGAGAAGCTCCAGCTTTGGTTCCCAAGGGCTGAAGAGGAGACATGGCCGGTGACTCGGGGTTGGTACCAGCTTGAGTGGGTAGTTTGATCTCCTACCGGAGGTTTTGCCATGGGGATCACTGATCGCCAGTCTTGTGTCTCGAATATTGACGAAGAGGTTTCACAGAAGTTTGCAATTTGTGTATAATAGACCAGTCATTGCAGTATCCCTACTCGTCGACGTGTTTTCAATCCTTGTAACACCCAACCACTGCAGGCTTGCCACACGGTCACCGGCCCTGGCGGCGGTACCACGTAAGTACGACTCAGCAGCGCCATTACGAAACTTAAGCTACCTTTCATCCCGTGACGGGCAGTGGCAAGGAATTGGTACATTCTTTGTTCGCCAGGCCATGGGTTTCTTTTGGTACCCTATGGTTGGGGCATTCCGAGTGTGTGATGAGCCATCATTCAGGGGCAAAATTTTCTCACCTTCACGTTTCAAATCGTTTGTGAGTCTTCAAGTTGACGCCCGTTCTCTTCCTTTGAGGGGCCAGAAGTCATGCAGTGCTATATATCTAGAAGACTCAGGGCAGATTGGCGAAAACATATCATACTGTGCCCAAGCTTGCAAGTGGGTTTTATTGCTTATCCGTTTTCCCAACGATTGCCCAACTCGGCGTTAATGACAGCAACTCTCCCGCTGGGTGCCCAGTAGTCTTTCCCAACAAATCCAAGTTGACTCGAGTGGTTTACCAACGTGAGTCCAGATCTGCCATTCCCCTCGCTGCTGCAGCTTCAATTGGGCGTCTCCTGAGACTCCACTTTCAAACTACGTCTTCCTCCTGCAGGATGTCCGGACTTGCCAAGCTGCGGGAAAGATCGTGACCATTTCACTTGGTGGAGCGGATGATTCAACCTCCTTCGCGGACGATGTTGAAGGTCAAGCTTTTGCATAGACCATCTGGGACCTCTTCCTTGACGGCAAGAGCACTATCCATCCACTTGGTGATGTGGCGTTAGATGGGTAAGCCTTAGTCACGGTGTTGCATGGCATGCGTGGCTTACATATAGCATGGAAATCGGATGGGATTCGCGGCATTCCTGGCTACCCTCCGTCAGCTGATTGTTGTTATTGCTACTACTGTGGATGTGTCTCTTCTCATAATCGCGGTCCCTCAAGATATTACATTGCTGCTGGTTAGCAAAGGGTATTGAACTTGCGTGGAATCCATGGTTGCTAATATTCCCCACAGCCATTTAGTGTCCCTATCCCGACGTATGGATTAGTGATACACCAAGTGCGATGCCCTTTGAACCATGTTTGTTCAGTTCTGTGAGTATCACGGATCACAGGTTTTATGGAGGCGCTTCCTTACTCGTCACGTAGACAATAATCCCTGTGGGTTCAACTATTACGACCATCCGAATGCAAGTGATTTCCAACCACTATATATACCGTCCTCGCGCGAGCCTGAGAAGTGGGACTTTGCTACATGGTATTAATTGTTAAGCAACATTCACTGTCCAGAGGATCTCATCCATGAAACAGGGATGACTGAGCCAATAACTTGTCTCCCAATCCGAACGTGAATGTAATCATCAGTACTCCTGCATCTTCTGGTAAGGCAGGGTCGGGATGCGTCGACCCTCAATGATTGCCACTACACATCATTTGGTAGTGTGATGCTGTGGGACATGTCCCGGGCCTATGGTTCGTGTTTTCTTCTGTTAGGTAGGACATTGGTGCTGACTCTGGCATGATAATCAATGATAGGTATGATGTTTCTGTAAAAAAACGCATCGACTAGTGGTGGAGGTTGCGCTGGAGTTTCACTGTGGAGATCAGATGTTGCTGTAAGTCATATCTTTGGTGTCTCTGAGTCGCAACGTCGGTTTGTTCCAATGCTGGTGTGTGGGGTGACCAGTCCGACGGTAGCGTCATGAATCAAAGTGCTTATTATACTGACCGAGAAATATTAGTAGTGATCTCTGGACCGTGCAATGGCGGACGTTCCTGAGGGTATACCATGCCAGTACACATGACATGTCCTCACCCTCACCCTCACCCTCATATGACAGGTCCTGCAGGTGTTTGGACGGAAGGGCCATGGATGACTATGCAACTGCCGTACTTGATGGTCAAGGATATGTAGTCCAGGAGGCTTTTGGAATCTTCCCCGAAGCTGTCGAGTCGCCTTGAACCTCTGAGCCCGGGTGGAGCCGTACTGATTTGCAACAACCAGGCCATGAAGGGATGCCATGCCATGCTTGCAGAGTGCTAGGATATTGTGCTAGTGCAGAGACTCGCGGTTCTTACTAGCGCGTACTAGTGGTAATAGGCTTCTGTATCGTATTAGCAAAAGTAAATCTGTGTAGCTGACAAGTCATGTCCTATTAGGAGGGTCAGTATTGTTGCCTTCCGGAGTACCAAAGACTCCACGGTGATTCTTTCAGGTCATACATACTCTCCTTGATTTTACATAGGGACTCGTAAGCAATACAACTAGATCGTCGCGCACGACACGCTTCATCTTACATACAACACATCTAGCAAGTCATGCCAGTGATCCACAACTGTGTCGACTGGTCGACGAGACCACCCACTCGGAAAACACCCCTCTTAATCCTCACCCGGGGCGACGACCACGTCTACACCCCCGTCCCAAAAGATCTCAAGGTAAGAGTTGCTCTGCACAACAGCGGCCACTGGCTCAACCCGGTTTCGCGTAGACGCTAGAAGAAGTGGCGAGGAATGAATTCGACCTCGGCCATCGCGACGTTCACTTTTCTTCCGCTTGCGTGAGCCTCTGTCGCGGGCAACCAGCACGCATCACTGAGAACGCATGGGAGCATCTCAGTCCGTACATCGGGTGTGCCACCGTCGAGGTCTCTGAAGGTGCGTTCGTTCTTGACACGAACCACGTCCGTTTATTCAACCAGGTCTGCAAAGACCGACCCACGGATGAACGCGAACCGAGCGCCAAGAGAAAGTTTTCCTCTGATGCAGATGATCAGGAGCATGAGAACGACCAGTCTGAGCTCAATGCCAGGGCGGCCACCTCGACGAGGGAGACAGTGCGCGATGCGCAGGACACCATGTCAGACCATGGCAACGACCGTCAGGGGGTGTCCGCACCTGCAGTCGAAGAACCTTGGGAAGAAGAAGTGAGCACGATTCCCCCTTCAAGACCGCGCGTTCGGCGGCGTGTCGTGGCTGAAGACGACGACGAGAAGAGTGATGAGGAGCGAGAGCACAACGTGCCAGCGAAGTCCCCGACTTCCCCTGCTGCTTCGCCATCCAGACCGACACAGCCGGGTGAGCAGTCACGCCATTGCCCACGTCATGTTGTTCATCCCTCCGACCAGATACAGAGATCAAGAATGAGAGACACAGCGACTATCATACCCGGCAGGATGTCCAGTCGACTGAACAGAGTAGGTCAAGTGAATTAGGTTGACCCGTTGTATGCAATAACGCAAGCACACCAGCGCACGAGAGTGGGAATGGCCCGGGAGTTCGACCCGGTACGCCACCACCGAGCTGACAGTTCGATTGATGGCTCACACGGCTTGACTATCGTCTAGTAGCGCACTCGCATTCGGAAACCGAGTACGACACCCAAACCCAAACACCCGTCCAAACCGAGTCTGGTGAGAACGACAAACTGATGATCCGCGTTGCACATCGGCCATCGAAGCAGGAATCAAAGTTTATGGCAAAAGGTACGACAAAGGTGGGCAAGGTGCTTGCTGGGGCGTGCAAGTCGTTTGGTCTCGATGCCAGCCGGTAAGTCGCACACACCGATCATGATGCCGCAGACAGCCAAACGTGCGCGTGTCACTGATCAGAGCATCGCTGTTCTTGATCGTTTCGGTAGAGGACGAAGACGGTCAAGTGGAGAATCTCTTTCCATGCGACAAGAGTGATCCCATTTCCAGAGCTGGCGCAGAACGCGGCACAGAGTCGAGGTTTCTGCTGAAGATGGCGGGGGAGGCGTGATTTCAACGGACACATTCAAATCCTACAAAACGTGGTCTCACCAAGTACGGTTTGGATATAACTGTTATGCACACAAAAGGACCCTCTTCTCTGGGACAGTTCAGGGTTTTCACAGCGCCAAGGGACCCTTTAGAGTTTGGGCGACTCGCCTCATTCTCTGCTTCTCTTACGGTTGATGGGGCAAGCGATGTATGTATATATACCTTCTAGCCTGGTTGGATAGGCAACTCGCAATATATATCTTTCGTTATACCGAGTGGGACGTCGACTGCAATCCTGAATATTACCATCTCCGTTGAACGCCACATCCGTCGGGGGCAGAAATGCATCCGGGAGGTATTTATTTCACATGAGACGCGACCTCAGAGTCATCCGGGTTCAATGAAATAGTCCCGTCTCATCGGATCATTCAGGCTGAAAAAAAGATCGGCTGATAAGTGCCCATGTGCAAGGAAAAAAAAATGGGGGGAGGACGCGGTGAATCCTGCCAAGCCAATATTGGCTGGCTTGACGTCTCCGACATGACATCCATTCCATGCGAAAATTCACACGCCAGTCACATCTAGAAAAGAGTTGTGTGCACTAACTACTGGCCAGTATCTAAGTTAACTACCACATCCATCTTTTTATCTTTGGGCTCCAATAAATAGGTAGTGTAGAGATCGTACGGACAACTATATAGCAAAGTACCGCCTCTAGCTTCTTTAAACGACAGCGTACAACGGCACCAGTTTTAACGAGAGGGAAAAAAGAGGCTATCCAGGGGTATGATAACAGAAAAAAAAAAGCAATTATGTATGCGGCGCCACCCCGAAGAATTTAATCGAGGTGGCACTCATTGAGGAGATAATCTTCTCGCACGCGTAATCGACGAGTAGGCATCCGAGATAATGCGAAGCGTCTGACTTGATTTAGACGATTGGAGGCGAGCTGTCGATGTCGGAGGTTGTGATGGCGAGAGCGGTTCAAGCAACCGCGTGAGAACTTGATCTCGCTTCATTGAACGCCGCGGCGTCGACATGGGTGCGCCTTGGATAGGCAAGCTAAGGAAGCGTCCTTCAGGATCCGCATCCGGGAAATACGCAAGGGGTTTTTCTTTATACATCGGGGACGCATCGTGTGATTCGCGCAGGGGCGACGAAGCAGAAATGTAGTGCGGGAACTGCGAGACGAAAAAGGTAAGTTCGGCCCTGCAGCGCTAGGGTGGGGTACTACTCACGACTTCGAGCGGCACTGCTATTCTTGCGGCCAGGGGGCGCATACGTTCAAAGCTCCCTGGGTAGCCCCTGGCCAGCGGTGGGGGAGAGGCAGGCTCGCAGTCGCGATGGAATGAACGCGCACGGGATCGGGTCGATTGACGCATCACAGGTGCCGTAACCTCGTCCTGGACAGCGGAGGCCCAGCACAGCTCAGAGAAGCACTCGACAGGGGAGAGAAGGAGTTGCTCATCCAGGGCATCCAAGCACGAAACGTCCAAGTCGACCCCACACAAGGCACAGTCGTCTGCGATGGACAGAAGACCGGGAGAAGCGAGCGTACGCCAGTCCGTTGCACTCTCCTGATTGTACATTGGGGTGAGTGGGGATGGTGGAGCGCTGTTGGTCCAGCCAGGCGCCGTCTCAAAAGGCGTATCGACAAAAGAGTAGGAGCGCGGGCCCTCGACAGGGCCGAAACAAAAGCTCAACTTGAGACATGTCAGATGGACAAGGAAGACAAAAGCGATCGGTGTAGGGACCCACCGGCGAGTCTGGGAGAAAGTCGTCCAAGCTGATGCGTGCGGATCTGGGGAAGGAGAGACGTTTTGGTGCATGTTTGTCGCCGGGAGTGTACCAGTCGACGGAGAAGCTTGTCTTGTCAAAGTCCATTTAGAACAGATAAAAAGGCAAATATTAAAATGAGTGGAAGTAAAGAGATAACGTCTGGTGGGGAAGAAGCAAGTTGGCGGATCGAATGCAGCCGCATCGTGTTAAATAACTTTGGTAGACCAGGGTTGGCAGAGAAGGTCATTTCTGACGTCATTACGTAACATCATACCAGTCTCTCTGTTCCTAGCACAAACAAACACAGCTCGATTAGCTGGTATAGGCGGGGTAACGTATATGAGAGTGAGAGTGAGAGTGAGAGTGAGAGTGAGAGATATATACAGTCCAGAGCAGAGCATCGAGAACAAAGCCAGGCCATGTCACGACAACGATAAAAAAGGCATAAGTATTCAAGGGAATGTGGGGTGCGGGTTACGCCAGGCGACACTTTTTTACAAAACGCAAAAGGTATGTGTCAAGCAAAAAGGTGAACAGAAAATAAATCACATTTGAAGGAGTGAAGAAAAGAAAAAAAGTATAAGCTAAGGCAAAAAAGTATAGACGATCGCGAAAGTCGAGTGAATAATGAAAGAGTCAACCAATAGCCCAAACGTTCACGTCTCTCCGGATACCGTTGCGCTTGGACAGTGCAACGACTACACCATATCTGGAACCGAGTGCAGGCGATATTCGATAGACGGAATTCCGGAGCCAAACCGCTCTCATCCACTTGATTTGGTTAGACGTCTTCACAAGCTTTCGGTTTTCTGATTGGTTCGCAAAGGAGAGACGGGGGCGGCGCGTAGAAGGGTATCAATTTGTCCATGGTGAACTTCGCGCCAATGTGTTAGTTTGCCCCATGAATGCTTTCATGCTCAGCTTCAACGCGCATTTCCGGGATTTCAGGACCTGGGCCAGCAACACCATTCTCTTCACCAATGCCGTCCACCACACCGATCACGTCATCATCCACTCCGTCTCCAATCTCATTTGCACCGGCACCTCCCCCACTCGCCGTGTTTCCGCTTGCTGTACGCCTCGAGCCGCCCTGTGGTCCTGACCGTGGCGGATTAGCACACCGGTCCTTGCCATGTGCTATCCGCAGATTCGCATAATCCAGCTTATTCTTCACCCCGTCAATTGCTTTGATGGCATTGGAGATGTTGGTAAAATTGACGAATGCACAATTCCTACAAAACGTGTCAACTTTCTGTTTGGTTAACCAAGTCACGGCAACGTACTTTTCCTTGAGGAAGTTCACAAGCTCAATATCGCCGTACTCGCCAAAGTCTCTCTTCAGTTTCTCTTCGCTGAACAACTCAAAGTCCTCAATATTGCCAACATACACGTTCCGGGTGGCACCGGAATGCACCCCCAAAGCAAGTGAGGGCGGAAGCGGACCCGAGTTCTTTCCCCAACCAATCTTGAGGCGACGGTTGTTCAGAGTTAGACCTTGGTACGACGATACCTGGAAGAACGTGAAAGCAGCGGCGGGATCGACAAACGTAACAAACTGTATAGATCCATCGTGATACCTTCAGAAATCAATCTTTCCAGAATAAAGAATAGTCCCTCACCGCAATATGCTTGTCTTGCATGTACCGCACACTTTGTAACACACCTCCCCTGATCGCGTTGCAGAGGTCCTCCGTCGTCGTCTCTGGGTGGATGTTCCCCAAGTACACTGTTCTATTGAGTCCTTGCATTCCTGCTCCGGCAGCCATACCCATGTCTGGAGAAAATGCTGCATACGGGGAGAATGGACTGCCATACGGGTTCGAGAGTGCAAAATGCGCGGCAGGGTTGGGCGACAGGGCAGCAGATTGCACAAGAGACTGTGCGGCGGCCGCCTGAGCAGCTTGAGCAGCGGCCTGCTGCGATTTCGGGATGTATGCGCATCTGTCTTTGCCATAGTTGACACGCTTGCCAGCCCAGGCCGGTTCTGTAGGAAGTGTGTTGACCACCTAACGAGCATTAGCCAAGATCGACTTGTACATCGCGCACGTACACAGCACATACCTTTGTGGCCACCGAAATGCTTAAAAAGTGCACAAACCCAATGTTTTTGTCCCTCACAATCTTGACTTGATCAATGAGTCCGAATCGGCTGAGCTCGTCTCTCAACATCTCCTCTGTCATCCCTTCATCAAGTCCACCCAAATAGACATTTCGACTCGCGTTACTCTGTTGAATCGCAAGCTGTACTTGCGCAGGGACGGGGGAAGGCTTTCCCCAGCCGATCTTGAGTTCTTGACCATGCAAGGACAACTTTTTAATGGTCGCATCTGCGTGGAACGAGGCAGCCGTTTGACTGTCAAGGAAAGAGAGGAATACACAGGATTTCTCCGGGAGTACTCGAATAGATTCAAGAGGTCCAAAGTGAACAAGGTTGAGTAGCTCGTCGACAGATGCCGTCGCGGGCAGGTTTCCGATATAAACAGTACGCGCGGTCGCGTTAGGGCCGCCAGAGATAACTGCGGAGAGGGCAGCTGGGGAGTATGCACCAGGTGTCGGTGGAATGTTGACATTCAACGAAGGTAGGCGTGGTTGCTGAGAAAAGCTCTATCGCTAGTAAGACAACGATATTGCCTAGGGATAATCAGACGCACCTGTCCATAGCTACCCGACTGGCTCGAATACGGGAATCCACCCAACATCCCAACACTTGGAAGGCCCATGCCGAGCATTCCATAACCGAATGCACCTGCACTGTAAGGGCTATTCCCATTTGCCTGTCCATGCTGCCCTCCCTGCTGCTGTTGCTGTTGCTGGGAGAACCCAGCTCCTGTGTGGGGGCTCATCTGTCCGCTCATTTGCATGGGCTGACCATTGACGGCTGTATTGATGCTGAGCGAGGGGGTAGAATACAACGGATTGGGCGTGAATGCGGGGGAAGAACTAGGTTGGAAGGACTGGGAGATCGATGCTTGAGGACCATATCCGTAGTTGGCGAATGCGTCACGATTAGAAGGGTTTGTACCAGAATTGGCAGCGGCGGAGGTGGCGCCATTGAGTGAAGTAGGAGACCAGCGCGCTTTTTTGGCGTCAGGGCCACCGACGGAATCCATAGACCTCTAATGAAATAGAATAGATGGATGTGTCAGCAAGGTTAAAAAAGGGATGGTGGATATCCGGACCTTCATCATGTCGAGGTCGAAACCGTAAGAATAGTGACTTGCAAAGGCTGTCTGAGAGTCGTCCATTGCGAGTTTGTCGGGTAAATAGGGATCCGATTGCGGGGAAAGGGAATGGAGAGAGGGAATTGGCAACGGCGGAAAGTTGTTGAAAGAAGTTTCGAGGAATGATAATGAAACAAAGAAGGGGTAAAGTTAGAGAAAGAGTGACCTCAGAAAACAGAGGGATAGGTAGGGAGCGTGTGGGATGTGGTCTGGGAAGATATGCAACGCGAAGGGTGAATCAAGTGTCAAAAGCGCGATTTTTCAGCCAACTTTTTGGACACTTTTCGAGTTGAGACAAACGAGTGTGGATGGTTTGACGGGAAGGGGGAGGGGCGAAGAAGAAAAAACACGCACAAAAAGCAGATATAGAGGGGGAGAAGGATGTGCTGTGCTTATAGATAGAGGTAAAAGGTTGGTAAAGGGTGAAGGAGAAGACCAAGATTGACGAGATCAGAGCCCACGCCCTGAGAGAAGTGTCAGCAAGTCTCAAAAGGATGTATATCAGCAAGACCGGGAGGGCGATGCATGGAGAATACCGAAAACGACGCGGGAAATGGAGAACAAGGCGGAACTTACGTCGAGAACAACAAGAGACGTGACGACGAGGAAGACGACGACGACGACGACGCTGAGCCGTCAACACACACAAAACCCGTCAAGAGAATACGAAAAGAAAAGAGAAAAAAAACCAACACAAAAATCTTAGGGCCAGTTGGTGATAACAACCCGGTTAAACCTGCATTCGCGTTTGCATCATCTTTTTTTTCACCACGCACGGACCATTCATTTTAACGTAATTATTAATATTAAAAATCTAATCTTTTATTCTCACGCTCGCCCACAGCCTCGCCTCCGCCCGACGCGCCACCGCCGTCGCCACCACCTCCGCCTCCGCCTCTGCCTCCAGCTCCCCCTCGAGCGCCTCTTCGTCCGTCTCGTCCGACATCACATCCTCCTCGAGGTCTGCGCTCGGACCACGCCGCGTGCGCGTCGCCTCCCGCGCGTATGTCCGTGTGAGACACGCCAGCGCACATCCCAGCGGCGGGCGGACGAGCGGAGTGTACACATCCCGATGGGGCGACAGTCGAGGGATCGTTTCGACCTCGCCATCGGCAGGGACATCGAGCGCGTTAAAGTACTCCTTGTGGCTATGATAGCGTCCACCGACAGCGTCCACGGCATGTTCGATGGCCGCGACGGTGATCTAGAGCAGAGATGGTTAGCATACCCCGTAGAATCTAGAAACACACCTGATCGCTGTGTCGCCATGCTTGACTCCGCTGTTTCAACCTTGTGTCCCTCTCCCTCCACACGATCGCCCTGTGCACAATATCCGTCACGAACGACACCATTGCGCTTTGCAAGTGTCGGATGAGCTGTGCATCGATGGACTGCACCATCGCCGACTCCTCTTCCTCTTCCTCTCCACGCTCGAGGGAGGAATATAGCCTAAGCGTATATAAGTCGCACATCAAAGGCAGCAAATCAACACCCACCCCATCAGCTTCCCCAGCGCACCCAAGTTCAACAAATGCATTCCCTCGCTGACAAGGTACGCCGCATCGATACCCAACTCGGAAAACTGAGCTTTCAGTTTGTACGGAAGTGTCAAGCCCGCTTTATTCTTCCTGGGCACATTCTCTTCGGCATCAGAAGAAGCTGTCTCGGAGCATGCCACAGAGGTCGTCGAAACAGCCGGCGTCTCATTTCGCTCCGATTTTGCTTTCTTGCCCGGTCTCAGCTTTTCTATCCCTGTGTCGATGACGCTTTCGGATCCTGTGCTCAGCAATGCCCTTTTTCGTCGCATGTAAAGTCGCTTGTGGATGCGACGGCGTGTCCGAGGAGAGAACAATGACAAGTCCGAGTCAACATTTGCAGTCGGGTACGGATTGGTGGTGTGAGTCGCAGCGAACGCTCCATGCTGTAAAGGCACTTCAAGCAATGCAAGCTGAGAGGGGACATGATGCAACGAAGACGGACCAGGAGTACTAGTCCCCAAACGACTCTGAGTCAGGGCTCGAGCTGACTGACGTTCCGCGGCGGGGTCAACACCGGACATTGCCAACAGCACCGGGTCGATCACCACGTTTGATTGAGACTCGGAGACGCTGCTCGTTTGATGAGGATCTGATCGAACATGAGATTCTCCTTCATCTCCGTACTCTGTAGGAGTCGTCTCTGTGACCGAGCCCGAGCGGCTGTTACTCTTCTCCTTCATCGCTTCCTCACCCTCCCTTAAGATGCCGTCCAGAACCAGCAGATGTGGGAGCTCTAGATGACCCATCAATGCCTCACGTCTGGACAATTCTCGGGCGCGTTTCCGCGCAGACGTCAGTGAGGGTTCAGATGACGGTGAACGATCTGCACGAGGCGAGGAATGGCGACCTTCCTCGGCTACAGCCCGCGTTCGAGCCCGACTTTGCGCACATCCTCTCCTAGTACCATGAGGCTGCCCCCGTTTCCGCTTGCGTGGCACATCCTCCACATCCTCCGTATTAGCAGCAGCACTATCGCCCTCGACATCGACGCACGCGAGATGCTCCTGCTGAACGATCCAAGCAGCCATGCGTTCCTCCGCGTCGATCCACGCTTGGCTGACTTCGAGTGCAGGCTCACACACGCCCTCGTCAGAGTCCGCGTCAGAGTCAGATTCATCGCGAGACCTGCCGACATGCATCCCCGCCTCCCGGTGTTCGTCTCCAGAACCACCCACGTCTTCGCCATCCTGTTGCATGGCCAAGGCCGCGACACCTTCCTCCAGCGCCTCTAGGTACATCCACACCTCCCATTCGGTCTTGGTTGGGACGCAAGCGACGATGAGATCCGGTCGCCATCTAGAGTGCACCGAGACGGCGCGGAAAAATGCGTCGTGTTCAGCGGGCGTCCAGCTGGAGAGAGCGTCGGCCTCCGCCACCGTGCCACTCGGGCCCTCGCTGGTCCGCGACCCCAGACGCGCACCGGTGTCTTTGAGGTGTTGGACAAAGGAGGGGAGGTACCCGCCCAAAACATCGTATTCATCCATGCGACTTGTTGAATCAGCGCGTGTTCGAGTCAAGGCAAGCAATCGAGTAGAACGAGGTCTGTTTGAACGTCGCCGTGAAGCATGCTTTGAGTTCTCAATAATGTTGCGTTGCGGAGATCCGGGAAGAAGGTAGCGTGACGACCCCGGCAAAGTGTGACAAGACATAAAAAAAAGGGCTCAACCGGGAATTGAACCCGGGTCACGTACATCTTCACCATCTGCGACGGCGGGGAGACACCCGAAGCACGTATCATGCGACTAGACCATTGAGCCGTGCGTGACGATCCATACAAATCGATGATCACCATCCGGACGAGCTCGCGAGTCAATCCGCACGGTTTTTCAAGCTCGACAACCTCCTTTTATTCGTTGTCGTTGCTGTAACGATTCCTTGGAGCTTCGACGTCGACCACGAGTCTGGTAATGATCTGCAGGTGGGCCGCTCGCTTTTCCGGAATCAATGGTGTTCACAACGCTCACTCGAAGTGGAATTGATGATTCGTGAAAAAGATACTCTTGGGAGGTCCACGCACTAGACACCCGAGAGGAACACGAGAGTCAGCGAGGTAGCGCCGTCCATAGACCTTCAAGCGCCAACGTCAAGCATGTAAGCAAAGGGTACCAGTCCCTATTGATCAAATCTACAAACACGTGTAATACGTAGTCGAGACGAGACAAGAAAAGAGGAGAAAATCCATGTGATGAATGCAGACGAACCGAGACTCGGAAAGAAGAAAATGCGTACGCCCACACGTTCCACCTGCAGATATAAACCCTTAGAGAGGGCGACGAGCCTTCTCGGTCATGGGCGCAGCTGGCTGGGTGGCGACACCGGCCTGTATGGGTGGACCACGTATCAATCATAGAGTTCAAACGTGTCAATAAAAACGTGCACTCACTTCGTCGTCAGCAAGCTGGATGTACTTCTTGGCACGCGAACGCTTGATATACTTGGCAAGAGCAAAGACACCGACGAAGAGGATGGCAGCGCAGGCAGCAAAGACGGTCGACGTAGCACCCTTTTGAGAACCAATCTGGAGGTATGGGTCGTGGTAGCCAACGCTGCAGGCAGCAGCCCACTGCTTCTGCGAAGTGATGGCATAGTTCTGTGGGGGCGAGGCAATGTCCATGAGTGAAAAGCGTGCAGGCGAACATTAATGAATGAACCCACTTCAAGCCTGTAGATGAATTCGGTGACGGGGATGTCAGTCTTGTGACCGAAAGTGTGGTAGGTCTGGAAGTTGTCGTTCGTGCCGTTCTTGAACTTGATCCTCACGAAGTCACGGTCCTCAGGAGGGGGTCCGCGGCGGAGCTCAAAGGCGAGTGCAGAAGCGAAGTTGGCTGTATAAACGTTGCATCTCAGTGTTTGCGGCCTCTGATCGTATGTGAACACGTGGACTTACGGACGCTAGCAAGTTCGGGATTCTCCTGGACAAACTCGAATATGTGGAAGAGAGAAATGAAGGGGTGGTAGGAGGTCTCGATCAGCAGGAATTGGAGAGGGTCACCGTTGAAAGCGATGCGTTGGAGTGAGTTGATGACCGAGTGAAGGATAGTGCGACCAGCCACTAAACGCCAACAATAATCAGTCCCAACTTCCAGCATGGTAGCCAGGTATGATACGTACAGTTACCAATACCGCCAATATCGTCAGAGGAGAAGATAGCATTCTCGTGGTAGTTAGCAAAGCCACGAGCCTGTTCGACGAGAGTGGGAGGAAGACGGTGGGCGTAGCTCTGGTTGTAGACCAGCTGGGTGTTGATGTAGTCGTAGATGTTCCAAGCATTCTCCAAAGTGGTGGGGCGGCCGAACACGTAGTCACGAACAGCACCGAAGAAGGGTTGCGCAGTCTTTGCGACGTTCCTGAACTCCTGAGAAGCGTACACCTCCGCAATGTGCGCCTCGAAAGCCTACACGTGACAACGGATCAACCCACATTCCTTGACCGTGGCAAGAATGGGAAAGAACGTACCGGACAGCCAGTCCAGGGTTCGAGGGAGCGGTCATTTCCGGGGTCGACAGTTTGGATAGGAACGTACTGGTATCCGCCAAGAGGAGCAATAACCGTAGTTTCATTGGCGAGGGTGATCTTGTTGCTTGGGGTTGGGGGGTAGAGGCCCTGGAGAAGGGCGATGGTGGAGTCAAAGATCACGGGCCCCTCACCACCAGCCTTGGCATGGACCTGGAGCTCGTGGGTGTCGACGAGGTCGTCCTTCATGCCGGAAATGTACGAAGGTGAAGAGCTGGTCAGGTAGACTGAGCGAAGGAAAGCTCCGAGTTGGTGAGACTGGGACTGCGAGAGTGAGAGCAAACTTGTGAGAATCTGTTGAATGGGAACCGCGAAACATGCTTACTGCGCCGAGAGGAGTGCTCTCAGTGAAGGCGGGCTCGTAAGTGACGGGATCTTGGTAGTATTCATACCGCTCGCCGTTGCGCGCAATAACGAGAACACCAAGGACGTCGGTCATGATGATTTAGTCGTTGTAGTTCGAAGAGTGGCTAGGACTGAGGTGGAAACTACTGGTGGGGAACAAAGACGGGATGGCTTCGAGGTCTTATAGTATGCGACAGCGCGTGCATCGCGCATGGTGAACAGAGCCGAATATTGCCAGGGTGGGTGTTGCGTACTGGGCAAGAAGCCATATGGCGTGTGTCACATTGAAACCTGAAGCCAGGAAGACGCGAGGCCGCTTTCTTCAAAGGGACCTTGCATTGCTTGTCTGCACAGGCGAACAAGAATGAATCCAATGCTCAAGGTCCGGTCACGGGATTCGAAAGCTGGCTTCTGTGGTACTTTTCGGATGGGCATGGCGTCAATGTTACCTCGACTGATCGCAAATACACCGGGGTTATACTAGCGAAGCTGCTAAAGGACAAAAGATGGCATTTAGGTCGCGACCTGTGTCAGAAATGTCAAATGTGCGCACCACGCTCCTCAGGAGTTTTATAATTATTAGTGGGTTGAGGCCGAGGAGGGATAATTGAAATGAAGTGTGAATTACCGCAACAGCCTCGTTCCCAACACGCGTCAGACGGGCAACTTGAGCCACGCTTCGGGCAGGGAGTGCGTCAACGCGGTTCTCCAGTCTGGTATGCAAATACCGTTGCGACGAGAGAAAACATGGAAGCCTGAGCTCATTGCACTGCTCGAAATCCGAGGCTGGCGATGGGCAGTGTAGGGAAGACCAGCATATGGACGACCACGTGGATGCAGGATGGGGGCGCTGTCCGCCTGGATTAGATAACGAGATCGACATATTGCGGCGCAAGAACGCAATCTCAGCTGATGGGTCAGGCAGAAAAAAAACATTAACGGCGTGTTGAAGGCCAAAGTCAAGCAAGCCGTCTTACATGTCGATCTAATTTACTTCTTTTTCTTGCCCTTGGTGTGCGACGTCCCTCCCCCACCCACCGACTTCCCGCTGTGGCTTTGGGTAGAGATATTTTCAAGAACCACGCCCTGCGTTGCACCACCCGCACCTCTCCGTTTCCTGCCACTTCCATACGAAGATCTCTCGCTCTTCTTTAGCCACCGTTCTGGATCGGGTGCAGGCGTGACACCCGGAATCACGCCCTTGGGCACACGTTTCATCCGCACTTTCTTCGCCTTGTTGACGATCGCGGAGTCATCAGAGCTCTGTTGAATCAGCGCAGCGCCGGTAGACGCCAAATGTGCAGTGGGCTGGACGGATGGTGGTGGAGAGGTCTCAATCGTGGAAGCGATCGAAGAGGGTAATGCGTCGAGAGTATGCAGGAAACCAGTGTTGATAAAGTCCAGGTGCTTCTGCGAGGCGGTGAGGTTCGTCAGAACGTCAGAATATTCTTCCGATTGCTAGGATAAACAGTCAGCGATTGGTGACACAGGCAGTGCGAGAACGCACAGGTTCAGCTGTTCCAAGTAGCTCGTTGTAGAGATCGAGACTCGACTGGTACGAACCTTGACGATACCTCTGTGCACAGTAAGCCACATGACGTCGATCTCGTATAAGAAGTCGGCGAGGGTGTGTACATACCAACTGAGCCTCTAGATGGAGCACTCCTCGGTGATCTTTCTCCGATCCCTTGATTTTTCTGAGGGCGGTGTTTGCCTCGTCCTCCCTATGGAGGCGATACAGGACGTATGCCTCCTCAAATGTGCAATCAGGGCCGTCACTACTCGTGGGATCGGCTATGAGAGAGAGAGCAGTGTCGTACTGCTCAGTTTGAAGAAGCAGAAACAATTTCGTCTGAAGCGCATCCTTATCAGCAGGGTGCAAACGAAGGACTGGAACGCGTCGCACATGTCAATGGCTTCTGAATGGAAATGAAGTGGGACCACTTGCTCTTATTACATGTCTTGATGGCGTTGGTGAAATGACCACCCTCGATCTGTGCACACAACGATGCAAACAGCCTTTTCAGCCGTTCCTGCAACGGAACTGTTTGCTTTTTCCGTGGCCGATTTTTGGTTGGAACGGTGGGCTTTGTGGCAGATGTCCTGGGAGCCATCGCAGTCGAGGGAAGACCAGTCGTCCGTGGCGGTGCACCTAATTACCGTTCCCTTGACGCAACTCAACAGAGTGATAAAAACCCAGATGTCTGCGGAAGAGTACGTTCGTCTTGAACACACAACTTCACCGCTGACTGGCTCATAGATCTGCTCAGCAAGTCCGGCTGGACGGTCAGGATGCCAAGATGCACGAACCTCCAACAGCCCCGGCAGCGATGGCCACCACGAACAAGAGACGACCCAAGATTGACCTCACCGTCATGGCCGGTGAACGCAAACGCGGTAAAAGCATGTTTGGTATTGTACTCGGCACGTTGAACAAGGCCAAGATCGAGGACAAGGAGAGGAACGCGAGCGACGCCGTCCGTCTCTTCTCGTTCGCTTCGCACACCTACCGTCCGACTGACGACCGCCTTCCTAGGCAAAAAAACGACAGCTGATCGAGCAAAGATTACAGACTAAGCTACGCAAAGAAACTGATTCTGTCAGGCGAGCAGAAGAAGCCAAGAAGGAAAAGACCACCGCCAACAGGAAAGAGGAAGAGCTCCAGCTCAAAGACTCCATCGTGCGTGCGCTCGAATTTTCGTTCCCTACCACCCGTTCACGCTTGCCATTCACTTTTCTAGTACAAACTTCGACGTATACGACTTCCGCTATTAAGCAACTTTCTGTTGACATCCGACATCATCCCGTCGACCGACGCATCTCCGCTGCCATCATCCAACCCACTATTACCTCCCTCACGTTCCCACCCACCACCCCTCTATTACCTTCCAGCTGTCCTGACACCTGCCCAAGAGGCTTTTCTCGCACGGCGAAAAGTAGAGGTGTGTTGCCCAGAATGCTTCTTTTGATGGCTATCGCTCTCGAATTTTGATGCATACTTGCTCTACTCGGCAGGTTAGCGAAGCAGTTGAGAAGGAATGGGCAGCTTTCTGTGAAGAGCGTACTGCCGGTATCGGAGAGATCAAGCAACTCCGACGACGTGTCGCCGAAGAGGACACTCGTCGCAAAATGGAGCGCGAGGAATCGTCCAAAGAGGAGGGTGAGGACAAGGTGATGGCCGAAGAGTCCTTGAACTCCAAGCGTGAACCCGCGCCCCAACCAGATGCTGACATGGAAGTGGATGAAGAATTAAAGCCTGAACCCGAGTTGGCAGAGTCCGAACGGAAAGACGACTCGGGCGGCATGCGGGCCGATGATGAAGATGCAGTCGAGTACTGAGCGACTTGAATCTATAGGGTATGTACGTTTCGTATGCATTCCTGTTTGTAGTCGTCGTTACTTCCTTGACCACTTGTCTTCACTTCGATTGACCTAAATTGAAGCATCTTTCTCTCCCATGGGGATCGAGCAGCTAGATCAAAGACAATGCCACTGTACAGTCTGAGCGACCTGCCGATTATCAGGTACTACTCAACCTAATTTGAGGATGTGGCAAATCAACGTACTCGCAGTGTACATAATACCTGACGCAGATCAAGTTCCCCCAGTCAACTCTAGTTCGCATCTACGAGTCAACTTGGTACAGACCGTCGATCTGCGGGCCTGAATAATACATATTGACTGCACGCCCTCAGAGTTAGACTGTAGCCCAGATAATGTTCCGAGATCATCGCTGACTTCCCATGAACGGACTCTTTACGAGTTATTAAGAACCTGTTTTGAGTTGCTGGGTTTCAATGTTCAAATGTTCATCGCCATAGCGTAAGGTACTTGTGCGGTCCAATCGACTCGGGACCGAACAGGAAAGCAGTCGGGCAAGTAGGTTATGCCCGCCGGGTTCGAAGTATATCGGTTGATTGGAATTTCCAGGGGGTAGGATATGGGGTGGTCCATGTCGGATAGTGCCGGTACAAGTATAGCATCAAAGCACGGCGAGCTCTCCGGCGTTGCATGCAGAGCGGCGCAAAAACAATCTAGAATGATACCCTAGAATGATATCGTCACCGCGAGGCCGGATGGATCCGGGAGAGACAGACATTGAGCGTCCCCATCATTCTATGACGATGGCATTCATGAACGAGGTTCCAAATACGATAAATGATCCGGGAATGGAGGGAATAATGACAGGCCATTTATTCGCCTCAGCATCGTCGCCGCTGTGGCCGCGTGCTTTTTGGTAGCGGGAATTCTTCTCACCAGACGTAGCCATGGAAGATCGATAACGATGTCTCGACGACGACGCAGGGCCAATGTACGAAAGCAGCACAGTGCGGCCATGACACGAGACCAGCCCCTGCAGGCACAAGACGGAGTAACCTATAGGCCATCCGTCGGGGGACTCGTGGGGGGTTCCATTACCGCCATCGGCACCCGATGGGAAAATCAAACGACAGGGAAGTAGAGACACACAATCTACTTTTTTTCCGGGGGGTCAGACGCGATCGTTTGGCAACCATCGCGTCTACCGAACTAGAAGCTGAACGGGTTCAGTAAATATGGGCGTGAGCAGACGGTCGGGAGTATCCCTACATGCAGATATTCTTGGCCGTTGTCAAGAGAGAGTGGACCCGAACTTGACCATATGACCAGGGAGTGTACACGCGCAGCATCATGATTCCGCTGGGCTCCGGTCTCCAGTAGGCAACCCCTTGGGTAGGAAGACAGTCGCCCTAGTCTTCCAAGGGTGCGTACCTCGTGGGTGGCGTCGCAACGTCAGCATGGAGCGGCCGCCGCGCAGATAGACCAGTAGAGCGAGTCGAGTGACAAGTCTGTCGCAGAAAAACTGGGGGGACACCGAGGGGGAAAGTGAAACACCACCCGATGAGCCTTCAAGTACACGCAAGTCGAAGAGAAAGGCAGAATTCAGTAAATCATCCACACGCTCCTCGTGCTCGTATCTTGGAAATGAAAATTTAGTTTTAGCCCACGCCCCTGCATTCTCCGCCAGCCGTCAGTAACCTTATCTAGCCTATCGTTCCGCCTTCTCACTCAGCAGACAGAACTTACGGACCCATGATGTGTTGCCAACAACATGATCACGGAATGGAAGACACCGATCAGTGTTCCCCAAGCCCAGAGTGGCAGCCAACGACACGATCGTGCCACCAGTTAGAGGAAAGGGCTAGATCCCTTGTACCGCCCATGAATCTGGCGCCGTTTTTTTGGCCACACCACACGCGCTGCAAACTGGTAGGGGCACCGGCGGAGCCTACTTCATGTCGAACAACCAGGAAAATTTTTTGGTTGGCCGATAAGGTCAGAAAACTAACTCCCCTTTCATGACGCTGGATGGGGCTCGAGCGACACAGGAAGATCTTGGCGATCAGCATCAACATGCGCCTCCAAGTCAGACACGGGTTTGTCCGCACCTTGAGTCCAAGCGGTTCTTTCGAGCGTTCTTGACCTCCCCGTCGTCAACTCGTCTCCACATCTCCGCAGCTTGGTTCTGATTTCAAAAGATGGTGCAGGTGTGAAGAAGAAAATGTACATCAAAGAACTTGCTGGGATCTCCCAGAGCGATTTCATGAACGAGGCTCATGTCCGCAGGCCTACCACCACATTTTTTTCATCGCGCGCGACTCGATAAGCGCACGCAAAAAACGGGTGGAGATGAGTTGACATATTGCTGTATCTCGGCATTGGCATATGAACCCTTTGTTGTTGTACCACGCCTTAATACACGATTGAATCTCAGGTGAGAAAAATAAAAGAAGCACCTTTACATATGGAAGACGTCAGCTGCCACCAGGTCCGCCGCATGAAGGAGTGGAAGCATACCTGGTGGCCATGGTCGACAATATGGGCCGAGACAGGGATCTTACGACATATTTCTATCACCGGAGAAGCAAAAAAATCTGATGCTGTGCCATCTTCTTCAGGTGTGGCCTCAGGTTTCATGTTCGAGAAATGAGGTATCAGTCACCACGGTGATGCCAATATCCTGGAGTTGGTTGAATTAGAAGGCTACATCTTAAATAGTCAGAGTCTCAGCAACGCAAGTAATCCATGAATACGGGAGGGAAACCCTTGTCGCACTCAGAAGGTGACCATTAGAGGGTCAGCTGATGTAGAGAATTCAACCAGATATTAATAGGCACCGATCGAAGGCACTGCCATAGTAGCTGCCAGCAAGATCATGAAGTCAGTAAGGTTCCTGCGAGGAAGTTAAAAGCACACCCATATGGAAACACCATCCTGTACTAGTAAGATCAAGTAGAGAGACAAACACAAACGTCTATTTGTCCGAATAGAGTCCCGGCCGCAGTTAATACACATTAAGAGTCCACTGGCAACAGTCCATTTGACAACAACCTGAAGAACTTCTGCAGAACATGGCAGGTAACCATGGTTATACTAACACATCGTGATGAGATGTCCACTAGAGTCGTCCGCGCAAAAGAGTGGCACATATAACCGACCATCATGCCCTGCGTGCGGTCGGCACAGGCAGAGATGTCGTAAGTTGGCTCAGGGTGGTGGTGCTCACACCAGTAGCAACCGTCCCGGGCGGGCAAAGTGCTGTTGGCATCGGGGAACTCACAGCGTCCCAAGCATTGAGGTAGTTGCACCCTTGTACCCCTGTAGGTGCCAAGCCAGTATCTGCGGAGTCGTACCACCCGTTGCCAACGCTAACAGTCGGACTGGGAGTGAACGTAGGGGGAGGGAGCGTGGGTATAGCACTTGTGGACGTATACGTGGGGAGGAGCGCTTGGCTTGCACCCGACGTCAAACCGCTGATGCTTGTAGGGGGATACTGACCGTACGCGGCTATCGAGGAGGCGGGGATGTCACCAGCGCCAGCGCCACCTGTCTGCCACGACGCATATTGACCGTCAAAGGGTTGTTGCGAAACACCAAGCGCCTCACACGTTCCAAGGGCTACTCGTGGGTCCGTAGGGATCCATCCATTCTGTAGACCAAGTTGGTAGGACCAAAGAGGTGCTTCAACAGAATTGGTAGTGGACGAATTACCAATCTATCGACACCCTCGTCAATAATAGTACGTTGGAGGACAATGAAAGGATTTGACAAACCTTCCAAGTCCAGAAAAACCAGTTCTGAAGGGCATCCATGGAAGCTAGAGTGTACTCCATAAGACCATCCTTCATGGTTTGATTCCACTGAGACGCGTCCAGGAACAGTGAGCACGACGGCCCAAAGCTCGCCGTTCCGGTTGTACCCGTCAAGAAAAGCCCACATGGATTGTATCCGTCGCTGAACTCGCCCGCAATGGTTACCCCAAATCCAATCTGGCTGTAAAGGATGTGAAATCATGGGATGGTCGATCGCTCCACCATACCTACCTTGCGTTCATGCTATCAGCCCATGCATTACACGCAGTCTGGGGCCATATCCCTCCCGCTTGGAGACCTGTGCCAGTGGCGATTGGCTCGGTATTCGGGTTACCATCGAAAGCAAAATAAGGGTGTGTGTCGAGAATAATGCGATCTGATCCCTGCAAGAAACCAGCCCAACTTGTCACGCCTTGAAAGCCGTCGTGGATAGCAATGTATGGGCCGTGGCCTTCGCCAATGCCCGTGATGTTGCGGATCATGTCATAAGCGAGAAGGTAACTGAGGAAGGCGGTGTTTGATGTCCATCCGAAGGAGCAGCTGAGTCGACAACTCACAAGGATGTCAGTTGGTCCCTCCCAATGGTGGCCAAAAGTGGCTCGTTGATGATACTGAAAACGGGAACTACGGGCTGCCATTCGGGTTGGGAAATGAACTCGGCAATGATTCTGATATAGTTCAATGCACGTTCTGCATTGGCTAGACCCATAACGCCATTGAGAAAATTGACGCTGCCCTGCTTTCCAGAATGATTATAACCTTGATAAATTAGGTAAAAGATTTGTCCGGTCTAATCCCAAGGGAAATCTACCATTCTGCGAGCCAGGGATAGTGTGCAAATCCAGGTTAACTCTGACGCCGTATTTTCGCGCCCATTGCAGAACACGCAGTACGTATCTGAAGAGACAGATCAGAACGTTGATCTTGGTCACGTGAAAATATACATACGGCCAACAGACTTTCTCTAAGAAAGGTTCGAAATCCCATTTCTCGATAGCCCAGAATGGAATAGGCAAGCGAATCCAGTTCAGCCCAGCTCCAGCAATTTCCGCGATGTCTTGTTCCGTCTGCCAGACGTGCAGCTGACGTGATGAAATGAATTAAAAAGATACGAGCGGCTCACGATAAACGTATTATAATGGTCTTCTATTTGATTCAAGCCACCGCTGGCGGTGTCACTGGCCATAAGGGTACTCAAGGTCCACTCGTCAACAGCGGCGGGGTATTTCTGAAAGAGCGCAGGGGAAATGAATGGTTCAAGGACAAAAAGTCCTCCTAAATTGACGCTGCGGACGATATTCATGAAATGGAATGCACCAGGAATATGACTGTACACACCCATAGATCTTGTCTTGACCCCAAGTCCAACTCGTGTTCAACGGGGGTGTCCACGAGTTTGGTTGAGCATCATTATTGAAGGGATCTTCCGGATCGTATACCCCTGTGAAGACATATCAGCCAGGCTGGAGACGATTTCAAGAGATCCGGAATGAAATGTGGGACGTGTTTATCTAATAGAAGTTGAAGAAATAGATACAGGATGCACGTATAAAGGATGGACATTCCATGTAAATGATTAATGATCGTGGGGTCGTAGTAAGGTGGTAGACAACTCATTATTCGACGAAATAATTACAAACCCCACGGAACGAAAACATGAGAATATTCAGACTCACAGAAGCCGCCAAAGTTATTGATATACGTGAATGTCGTGCCGTCAGAGGTTGTGATTATTGAGCCATTGCCACCCGTCGTTAGACTATTCCCGGAACTACCGGAGTTGGATGAGTGAGGTTTGATGACGAAGAAGTAGACTGGAAGGACGACTGCCGCAGCTACGATAATCAAAGCAACAAGCGCGACGACCCAGAAGATGGGACGAGTAAGGACTGAACGTTTACGGGGAGAAGTGGACCATCCAGGATTCGGATGTTTGGGACCAGCGAAAGCCTCGTCGAGCCGCTTCTCGTATTGAGTAAGGAGAGGTGAAGAATTGCCCGGGGAGTGGAAAGCGATCGATCCACGGGAAGCATCACTAGCGAACTCGGGCGTCTGCTCAAGGTATGAGGCTCTGGGGCGCTGCAAGAGCTGGGTATCTTTTGACGGAATTGGCCCGATGCCGGTCGACTCCACCTGGCTGTCTGGTCTTGAGGAGGTATATAGCGAAGACACCATCGAGTTCAAGCAGTTAGACTCAGCAGCATGAAAACGAGGCTGGGATTAAAAGTCACACATGGACCCTGGGCCTGAGGGCCTGACAGCTGGTGGCCATCAACGGGTTATTCCATCCGTGGCTTTTTGTTGACACGTGAACCAACCAGCGACCACCACCACATCATATAAGTCCGCTGACTCCCTTGGAGGGTAGGAATTCGTCCCACCTCCTGACAATGGCTCGGAGCTCTTGCAAGATGGCTTCCAATCCCGAGCATCTAGTGTGGTGTAAGACATGTGTAGAGTTGAGTCAATAATAGCAAGAGTCCTTCTGGTCACGTTGGTTCTTCATGTTCTCATGCTTATCGCTCTTCAAATCAGTGATTCATCAAAGGTCCGATGGGCCCTCATTCGACTATAGTAAGGTGTTCAGCATCATTATAATCTATTCTATGCTGCTTAAAAACGCATAACCGCAACTTTTGGACTTGCTTTGTCCAACGCACGCCTACGCTCGTACCAACCAATCCGCCAGGAAGGTCCGAGTCAGCCGGAATGACTTGGGTACACATCAACTAAACTTGGTGACAGTCCGACCCCTCGGTCCCTATTTTTGGACGTAGGGGGCACCGGTTTCCCCATCAATCACGCACTAGTAGAGTACTGCTCAAGGGCAGTGCATGAAGGTGCCAGTGTATCGTATTTCAGTCAAGGTGTACACTGCGGCTTGCCGGTACATTTTTGTACCGTCTGGCGATCATGAAATAATCTCGTGAGTGCATTGTGCAGGGTTAACTCGTGTCTTTGTTTTCACAAGCCAAGGAATAATGTTAATGAACAGTGGTCTCGCTGAGCGCTGGGCAACGGCCAAACGGACATTGGGATTTGGACTAGACTAGATAGAGGTTACGCCCATATCACAGACTTGCCAAATGCTACACGGGCAACACGAGACTTTATCAAGTCCTTCCGGCAGCGGCCACTCCACGACACAGGAAGGTGGGGTTGACGACTTTCTGCAGAGTCGGGGTAGTATAACGTGGGCAGAGGACCACCCAAAACAAGATCCAATCGAGGTCATTTCAATCCTGAGCACCGCACATACTAGTAGTTGTAGAACAGGCAGTTAATGGGCATGCGGATAGTCTGTCCATGGGTTGCAACTTTAATGTACACACAGGGTGCGTACATGGACCACTAGCACAGATTTAGCCAACACCTCGATGAAACAATCCATCAACGAGCTGTCCACGAAGACACAGAGGCCGGGGTGGCCTGCGCGAGACTTGGAGCTTTACAGCGGAGTTGGCAAGATCATGATTCATCTCACGTCTGGACCGGGAGTTAGCGACGTAACAGAACTATCCAAGAAAGTTGGTGGCAGTTTCGGGTATGGATGATGCAGAAGCCGGAACGTTCGTACAGCAAATGAATCCCTGCAAATTACGCGAAGGGGCGTGGTCAGGCATTTGCCGAGTCCGGGGTATCGCCAGCGCCGGAAGCAAAGTAAACAATCTCAGATCCGCTCAGATCTCTGATCGACTCACTCCTCCTCCTGCCCGTCCATTCCATGAGGTATGTGAGTCGGCTCTTTCAATCACGGGTCGACCTGGTTCCCTGCTTGTGATGCTCAGTTCAGTGTACAGTGCCAAGGGGGCCCTCATCCAATTTAACCTGGCACCGCCGTACGTCTAAATGGGTGTATAGCGCCGCCTTCCTTGCTTGTCAAGGTCGTCATGCGGCGAACTTGGAGCCCTCCTGGAACAATGACATACACTTACGCTCCAGTTTTAGCAACACATTGTACCGTTCCCTCCGGGTAACTGGGCTAGACCTTTGCCGTACCCATCTTCTCTACCTATATATGATCGCCACCATCGTTATCTCGTACTATGTCGAACCATCTTGATGTATCTCCCCGCAGTCGGCCTTCATATCGCTGCACAATGTGCCCTGACGGATCGTCATACTCCGCCGTCACCTCCCAAGAACTCACCATCGGTCTCCCTTGAAACATGCACTCTGTATGATCCCCCATATAGATATAGCGTGGAAGACATATTGCAAATCATCATCAAATGTCGAAAGAACTGGAAGACCTTAAAGGGTCAATCGGAGGCAGTATGGCCACCCTACCTCGAAGCGACCATGCTCAAGGGTTCGTCCATCATATCAATGTCTACGTATATGATATACACGATTCTCACGTCTTTCATTATCTGACTGACGTGCAGCTCTCCAAGAATATGAACCTGATGACTCGCGGGAAACACGAATGCTGGGTCGCTACCCAATGCGCAATCGTTTCATATCCGACTATATCCATAATGCCACGGGAAAATACAGGTCATCCAAGCAAGTGGGCAGTCGCCTGCAACAGCTCAGAGATTCCGCCGAGGGCCGCAAATGTAAGTGCCGCCTCGTTGTCGCGGTCTGTATGCGGACTAACATTCATGAATTTTGTTGTGTTTGTTTGGTCCTTCAGTGATCGATGTATTGACGCGTTGTTATCGTACCAGGATGGACACCGGCACCTGCAATGCACGTATTCCCGTACGCCAGCCAACCCCATCGGACTCTTCTTCTAGCCCCCCATTTCCCACTATATCTTGCAGCAGCTCTTCCCCCTCCCCTTCTCCAGTCACCCAAACCAACCCAGTCATGGCTCGCTTCCCCCCACCACATTCTCGCCAACCTACCGAACCCCGCATGCCCGTCTACATCGACATCCTTCCACAGCAATCGCCTTGGTCGTCGATGAACCAAGATCCTTCTTCATCCGCATCCGCTCTACCCACGTCCAATTCCGACCGCCGCGCTTCGGATGCAGCACGGCCTATCCGTAATATCGATCCCACCGTCACCTTCGTGTCACCGTCTCTCGTCAATGGCAAGTCCTCCTACATCGTCCTTCTGGAGGGCGCGCCCGTCCACTCAGAGGACACGGCGCTCGAGTACGCCGGGCCCTACTTGTCTTCTTCGACAGCTCAGTCCCCTGGCGACCAACCCGTCTTGTACAACACCGCCCTTGTGCCTAAATATTGGGATGTCCTCTACGAAGCCCCAGGTAGGTAACTATACGCCGCTGATGCCGGGTCTGTTTTAAACGCCCTTCGTAGACCCTACATTGTACACTATCATTCAAGATGTATACCACATGCCTGACCCTGCACCCGGCCAGGACTACTCACACCGTCCTCGCCCAGCGCGCATATTCTCTGCAATCTATCACTTCCGATATCCATCTTCTGCAGACTCTGCTCTGTCCTATGGACAGCCACCGGTGGAGATGTCGAGCGGCTCTTCCGTGACGTCAGCATTTCATGACCCAAGGGTGCAGGGTTCCTCGTCAGTGGAACCTACTCAAGCAATGTCATTCCAAATGGCCCATACGCATGCCGCCCCGACGTCCGGAGGATTGCGGGCACAAGCAGGGGTGGACCAAAACTTGTTTGACGAGCCATTCATGTTGGACGTCAACTTTGACCAGCTCGCATTCGACGAACTGTTAAACGCATCCGACAGGGCATTTTCGCCACACTTTTTCCCCAAGGACCCAGCTGGGGTGCGTTGTTTATCACTTTTTTTTTTTTCATCTGACATGCTAATGGGTATGTTCCCAACAGTTTATGTAACTTTCATATGCATGTTTGCTCGTCATCATACCTTTCCCTTTTTGATTTCATTGCATCCTAGTTAGCAGTCATGTTTCTGATCGACTTGTTTGTATATCATCGTGGATGCGCGTGTAGATGGACACTGAGCGTAGAGCGCTTACCATGCTTGCTGTGTTTCGTTGCTGTATAATATATGAAAATGACCGGTGCGACGTCGTGCTGTCATGGTGGCATTGGCGGCCATAATAATCATCAGATCAGATTCTTTTTCCCTGCGATTGGTGTATGTGGCGTGCAGAGTGTTTTTTTTTTACGGCTGCATATCTCCATAAAAGGCTTTATTTTTCAATCACCGCGGCAAGCTCAAGGAAACGGCCGAGTTGCCGAGCCATGATTTATTTCGACAGGAAATCTGCTACATATGTATCGTAGTCAGATAAACTTGGAGCTCCACAGCGCCTCTCCTTGTCTTGCCTCCTCTGTGCCCGCGCCATGGACTTTGGTGTTCACTATCAAGCATTATTCCCACAGAAGCAAAGAAAAAAAAGAGCGTGCAACGATCACGATCACGGCAAAATGATTTCATTAGGACCTGCCAAGGGCACACTAAGCAAAAAGTGAACTCACCACTCTTGAGAAGTGAGATGATTTGTATCCTTGCTGCAAACTCTCTCGTCATGAGTGAGACATCGGTCAACTGGTTGATCCCCCTCGTGATCCCCCGGCCGACCTGTTCTTTACGCTTGCTGCCAGGAGCCCCATGGAGGTTGATCCGAGCGTGGGCGTCGCTGAGCGCGTCTACCCAAGTGCGCATCGTCATTGCGCCCGCCATCCCATCCCATTTGCTCATTTCGAGGACCATGTTGGTGGCCCCGGCTACCACGAGTGCGACTTCTGATTCGATGTTACCGACGGATTCGAGGCCGAGTTTGAGGTCTGGAAAGTGTTTGTGGATGATGGCGAGGATGGGCTGGTAGGAGACGCCATCGCCGGCCTGTCGGGGTGTGGCACCGATCAGCCAGGGTTTGGCTTGATCGAGCGCAGCGTAGATGTCGTTGCGGAGGGTCGGGGACATGGTCTTGGGGTCCGCCTTGGAGGTGTCTGGGGTGGTGGTGGCGAGGGTGTGCTGCCAATTTTTGAACATGGTGGTGCGAGGCAAGCCGGATGGGAACGCTCACGCAGCAAGGCGAGCGGTTTTGAGAGTCCGTGGGGGTGTTTCAGAGTGTCTGTTCCCCCGCGCAGAGGGAAATTCGTGAAACATATGCCGAGTGCCAGCCAATGGGAGGTCGCATTGGAAACACGAGGCGCACAAAAAGTGGAGCGAGTGCGCGACCAGTCCGGGTGGATCGGAGAAGGGCGGAGCTGAGATCGAATTAGTGTTCCTGATCAGAATTTAATGCTGAGATTAAAAATATAGTTGAAATACCTCGCGGAGAGTGAATTTAAATACATTTGGGAACACGACAAATACGGGCAAATAACGCGTCGCGTTGAGTGACCAACGACATGACCGTCGCAGAGGATGTTTTCATGCAGATGCTGTTGGATGGCTTGGATACCTCCACACACCAGTCACCTAGAAAACGCAAGGACCGTGCGCACGATGACCTCTCCGTGCTGCTCGACGGTGCAGAGAACTGGGACTGGACTGACATGGAGGCCGATTTCATGACACCCATAAAGAAGGCCGCCAGTCCGAGCAAGGTGGTCGACCTCTTCTTGATCCACACGCAATCTAATATCAGACAGCGTTCACCCCACAAACGTCGCTCACCAGTGAAACCCCCCGTGACACCGCGCCGTGGATGCTCTCGCACTGGCCAGAAACGAGACGTCAACCTGAGCCTTTCTGCCCTCGTCGAGGGGGCTGAAACCTGGGACTGGGAAGACATGGAGGTCGATTTCCTCACGCCCTCTCGCAGCCGCGACAAACTCAAGGTTCAGTGTTATCGTATCGCTGACTCCTATCCTGATCTGGATTTCAGTCAACTGTCGCTCCCGAGAAACCATATACCAGGGCCCCTTCCACTCGCTGTATCGTGGAAGTCGTCGAAGATGGCACAGGGCTTGGCTCCAAGGTCAGACTTTCTCTCTTCTCTCTTTGCGAGTTTTACCACCTTGCAATCAGGTGCTGTCGGTGAAAACTCAGCCACATGGGTACCCACGTTCAGTCATACTCCAAGACGATTGGGCAGGGTCCGACGTTCGTAAAGGTACGAATAACTGATATAGTAAGATGTAACAAGCTACAGATTTCCTTCTCGCAGGTGACATCGTTAATATCATCGGACGCTTCAACTCACAGGGTGCCATCACAATAACATCTCACGAAAATCTTTTCATTCTTCACCCCGATCTACTTTTGACAGCGACTGCCCTCTCAAATGCCACACAATGTAGACGTAAACCTCTCCTCTCTTCTTTGTTACGCTCGACGTCCGATCTAACGCCCGCCCTCGTCTGGGGTAATATGCTCCACGAGATCATGCAGACATGTCTTGCCACCCAGCAGTGGGATGAATTTTATGTCGAGGATCTCATTGAAAATGCCGTCATGAAGAACCTCCCCGAGATCGTCAAGCTAGGATCTACCATCGAAGATGCCAAGCGAGAGGTCAAACTTCGCTCCAGAGGCCTCAAGGTTTTCTCAGAGCGTTACATCGCAGACACACCCAAGGTATGACCCGTTCATCCATCATCCATCTCAGTCACAAACATTTCCTTAGCCCGATGCTGTTCTCACCAATACCAGAGCAGCCGCCAATCAGAGCTCGCTTCTCGCCATCGCTTCATTACATGATATCGAAGAGGACATATGGTCACCCACATACGGTCTTAAAGGCAAATTGGACGCGAGCATCCAAGCTGTCATTGCAGAGAGCACCGTCAACAAGAATGTCAAGAAAGAACCCCTTCTCAGTACGCATACCATGCCATTTGAAATCAAGACGGGACGGTCCATCGCAGGAATGGAGCACCGCGCACAAACAATGCTTTACACTCTACTTGCAGAGGAGCGATACGGCGTCCAGGTCCCAAGCGGATTGCTTTACTATACCCAGAGTGAGGAGGTCGTGAGGGTCCCTCGAGGCAGAAACGAACTCAGGGGTCTCATCGATGCTAGAAACGAGATGGCGGCCTACATGATGCGCCGTATGAATCAGGGTAAGATTCCTGAGGCTTTCTTGCCACCCACAATCGATGATGAACATGCGTGCAAAAAGTGCTATACGCTCGATGCCTGCATGCTGTATCGCAAGGTAAGTGCCGCCGGTCCGATAAATGCCCTCACCTAACTTGTTGTGAGGCTGTGGAGAACGTGGTCGATGATTCTTCGCCAATTGCCGGGATCTACGATGCCAAGACTTCGCATCTGACCACCGTCCAAGCGGAATTCTTCAAACAATGGGAAGCGCTAATAGCACTCGAAGAACAAGACGGCATTCGGTTCCGAAAAGAACTTTGGACGATGACGGGAAAGGAGCGTGAAGAAAAAGGGCGATGCTTCGATTCCATGGTCATCGACACCACTTTCTTTCCCTTCAACTTGCCAAGTGCAGGGAAGATACACCGATACACATATCGCTTCGTCCGCGGGGGTGATCATGTTGACCAGACTCAGTCTCTCCTAAACGGCCACATGAGCACGGGCGATGCAATCACCGTCTCGGTCTATCCCGAGCTCCTTGCGTTCGCTCGAGGCTTAATCGTGGGTCTCACGCCGCAAGATGTAGTTGTGGGCGTAGACCACGAGATAGATGTGGAGAAAATTGCTGCACGCCTGCAGGTATTGCGTGGGTACCGAGGGCGTATCCAGCCCATGTTCCGGATCGACAGGGACGAAATGTCAGGCATGGGTCGTATTCGCGATAATCTCGCACAGTTGTTCTACCCTGATGGGGACACGAAGCGACTCGAGCTGGCCGTGGATCTCCGGAAGCCAACGTTCGGGGACGAGCAAGCGACGGTGAATGCGTTGCGTGACATTCCCGAGTATGTGGCTGCAACAAGTGCGCTAAACCCGGGTCAAGTGACAGCGATGACATCCGTGCTGAGCGCAAATGACTATGCGCTGATCCTTGGAATGCCTGGAACTGGCAAGACGACCGTGATCGCGGCGCTCATTCGAACGCTTGTAGCCATGGGCAAGACAGTGCTGCTAACGTCGTATACCCATTCTGCGGTGGATACCATCTTGCTCAAGTTGAAGGACGATGATTACAACATCTTGAGGCTAGGGACTGTGGACAAGGTCAGTCAGGTATCCTATGGGAAAAGGCGATGCTCAGACTGGCACTTAGGTTCACCCAGACATTCGCATGTTTACGGAAGCAAGAAAACGGACGGCCAAGACGATTGAACAACTCGAGAATCAGATCATGTCGCCGCCTGTCGTGGCAACCACGTGTTTGACAATCGATCAGTGAGCTTGAGTGGGTTGGTGGTTCGAGGACTGCAACTAAGATTGTCACAGCCCTCTATTCTCTCGGCGGACGTTCGACTATTGTATTGTAGACGAGGCGTCCCAGATAACCCTGCCAACGTGCCTAGGCCCGCTGCGCTTTGCGGACAAGTTCGTACTCGTCGGAGACCACTTTCAGCTTCCGCCACTGGTAAGTCTCATTCCCAGATCCGACGATGACCAGGACTTGATATACTCTTCCAGGTGCGCAATCCCGCGGCAAGAAAGGGTGGCCTGGAGATCTCGCTATTCCGAAGACTTTCGAAAGCCCACCCACATGCGGTCGTGGACCTGACGCATCAGTACCGCATGAACGAAGACATTATGCTCTTGTCAAACAAGCTCATCTATGGAGACCGCCTTCGATGTGGCTCGGAAGCCATCGCGAAACGGAGTATGGTACTTCCTGACAAGAGGTTCATCGATACCCTTCGTGGGGTGGGGGGATGTCTGTGCGACGACAACAAGTGTTGGCTAGCACATCTCTTGGACGAAAAGTGAGTGTCGTCTTTCCATTCACTGGCCCGCTCGAGTTGTTGACGCTGCATCAGTTGTAAAGCCATCTTTGTAGACACAGACCGCGTCCCTGCGTTCGATTCACGCGTGGGGGACCTCGTCCAGAACGAAGTAGAGGGTAAACTCGTGTACCAGCTCGTCCAAGCACTCTTGCGTTGCGGCGTCGAGGAACGACAGATCGGGATCATGTCGCTGTACCGCCAACAGATCAAGCTCCTTTCGCATCTCTTGCAAGACAAGAAACACGTTGAGATTCTCACGGCAGACAAGAGTCAGGGGAGGGACAAGGACTGCGTGATCATCTCGATGGTGCGATCAAACGACCATGGACAGGTATGTTTCGTCATGTCGCCCGCCATATGTCGTGCTTGACAATCCCCTCCAGGTTGGCGATTTGCTAAAGGATTGGCGACGGGTCAATGTATCGTTCACACGCGCACAGTCCAAGCTCGTGATTCTCGGCTCTCGCAAGACGCTCGGCACGACCACGCTGATGGCCGAGTTTTTGGCGTTGATGGATGAGCGGGGGTGGGTGCATGCGTTGGCGGAAGGTGCGGAGAGGATGCATCCGACGTTGGAGCCGCCCAAAATGGTCGTCGTGGGTAAGCAGGGTGCAAAGCGGGTGGGGAACGAGGGTGGGGACGGGACGGTGGTGGTGGGGACGCCACCAAAAAAGGTGAAGAAGGCACCGCTGGTGGGAGAAGGGGTGTTGAAGGGACGGCCGATATTGCAGGATGTCGTCAATGAGGGGTTGTGATGCATCTCGTGGTTTTGGATCATAATATAAGCTTGTGTCTTGGTTTGGAGCATGATTGTCAATTTATGTGTTTAGTTACACGGAGATCTTTAGCGCCAACTACCAGGAAGAACGCGTTCCTCTGAAAGCCAGAGATATACTGAAGGAGAATATTACGATCACATCCACTTTTAGAGGTTGTCGAACGTGGAAATGACATGGTGGTCTCTATTCATTAAGTCCTTGACCTGATCCTGCTAATACAACTTCAAGTTGAGATTGTTACTACCTAGCCCGGGGCGATCGGGCTTAAACACACAGGGGGGATAATGTCGGAAGGAATCTGCAAGCAATGCCAGTAGTCAATACATGACGCGTTGAAATGTATGAGACCTCAGCTTACTGTAATGTGCAAGTCCTCCTGCTGCACGAAAATGCATCCACTCCAACGGGGTGCACACCCTCGGATCCCGGTCCACAATTTGAACGGCTATCTCGAGCAGTGTCATGCGTTCCAGCGAGGAATCACAACATGTGCATAATTCTCCCAATGTAGCTCCAGAGTTCAGCGAGAACCGGGTTGTACTCTCCCGGAGACACGTTGTCTTCTGTTCCGAACATACAAGTATATTTGACGTCTGGCCCACGTGTACGGATGGAAACACTAAAGTCGATGATTGACAGCCGCCTACCATCTGGAGAGTTGTTGTCCTGGGCCTGAGACCCATCTGTGCGACGGTGCGCTTCAACGCGACCGCTTCAAAGAGCTGGCGTGCCACAGACCAGGACTGAACACCTGTCACCTGTCTTATTCGCAATCACGGCAAGTCGACGTGTGTTGTGCGGACAGCTGCTGAATACGAGGACTCAAACCCCCCGCAGGATGTAATTCACCTGGCATAAGACGGTTTGGACCTTGTCCCTCCGATTTCCTTGCATTATATCCCGATAGCTAAAGAAACAACGCGTTCAGTGACACAGTACACAGGTGGCCCATAAACTGAAATTCTCACCGTCAGGGAGTTCAACGGCTGGATAGACGTGGGAGGGGTTCTTTCGCTAAAAAGCCAACAGGTCATAGCTGGAGTGCAACCTCTTATGGAAAGCTCAAAACTGGACATTGACATGTACGCCAAAAACTTGAAGCACTGGCAACTTTGATCATTATGTACCCGCAGCGAACACGTTACAGTAATTTTAGTGAACAGCCCTTTTGCAGGGTTCAATCACGCACTTGGTTGATTCATCCCTTTGCATCTATGCGTTGCGGCTTTGCTCCGTGACTTGATGAGGGAAGAAAGACGAAAGGAAGAGTGAGCGAAAAATGAGTGACTATGGCTGCTGACTGCCGCCTCCGATGATGACTTGAAGGGTACTGGCACCTCGGCCGAATGTGGGCCCCATTTCATGTAATTATGTCACACTCAGCCTCCTGCCCAGTCGCACGGAGAGCGGCTGGCAAAAGGTTTGCGCGGTCGGAAAGGTCGCACATCAGGCTGTGGTTTATGAAAATGGGAAGACTCTGAACAACCACCAATCCGAACATTCTTGAAGTGAGTATGATCAACCGTTTGGAACTTGAACATGCCTAATTTATGTAGCTTTGAGAGACCTCTTCTCCACCCAGGCTACAGCGACGTTCACTGTCGACAGTGCTCCAAAAGCCATCATGAACAGGGGATTCAAAGTAGAACCAAACGACTTCATCATTGTGTGAGTGCTGTACTCTTACTCTCATCAAGGTCTTGGCCCGCATGCTCAGGCTCAACCACGTCCGGAAAACAGTGTCATGGGTCCCACCGGGTCCGGGAAGACCAATGTGAGTAAACCTGCAATAGTGTCCAATACTTGTATTAAGAATGCTCAGTTTATCAACACCCTCACCGGCAACGCAGAGAAGTCCAAAGCGAGCAACCTCGAGTCTGCAACACAGGGTGTCACTCCATATACTATTCCGTATCATGATTTTCGTCTTGTGTTGGTCGACACACCCGGATTCGACGATACGAATCGGCCAGACACCATGATTCTAAGAATAATTGCCGACTGGCTCACCAAAAAGTACGTGATATTCTGAACAATCCCTGGCTTTCCCTAATGCTAACAGCATATGCAAAGGTATCCAGACGGCGGGACGCTCAGGCTCACTGGAATAATCTATCTCCACCGAATCACCGACAATCGTATGTCTGGTTCTGCTTACAAGAATCTCCAGATGTTTGGTCGGCTTTGTGGCAATTTACCACTAAATGCACATCGAGCACGTCTCGTCACGACCATGTGGGACACTCTAGAGGACCGCCCAGAATCCACAGTGGAAGAGAGGAAGAAGATGGAAGAGAGGAGGAATATAGCAGGGAAGAGGCAGTTCGAGCTCGAGAACGACTTCTGGCGACCATTGATAACTGAAGGTGCCGTTGCTAGACGGTTTGACAATACGCGCACCACTGCACTTGGGCTCGTAGATCAGCTAATGGCCATCAAAAACGGCGAAAAAGAGCTTCTCTTGCAAGAGGAACTGGTCAAACAGCAAAAACGTTTGAACGAGACGGAGGCTGGAAAGGTTCTATATTCTCGATTCCAGAAGCTTCTTACAGAGCAAAAGGATAAGCTTAAGGAGCTCGCAGATGAGGCAAAGATACAGAATGATCCAGCCCTGGCTAGTAGCCTGCAAGAGGAGTGTGAGAAAATAAACGCAATGTTACAGAAGACATTCGAAGAAATGAAGGAGATGAAGATCCCGCTCTCCAGGCGCATCCTTCTCTGGCTGCTTGGTCGAAAATCTCGTGCAGTAAGCTCTGCTCACTGTTTTTCTTCCGTGGAGGCTGATGAAGCGCCACCTATATAGAGGGCTGTCAAGCTTGATCATGATGAACTGCCCGTTAATTAGTTCCTCTGCTTGCTAGCTTCGCTACTCTGTTTCACATCCGATCGTCCATTTCCTCTTCAAACACATTCCCATGTCTGTGATTCTGTAACATGTCATACTATCGCTACAGACGTCAATCTAAAGCTGTTCCGGTACAAGAGAGCACGTCTTGTAATTTAACGAACAACCTACCGTTGGATGAGATCTATGGTTACGGTATGTTTTTATTTACGAGTCAGGATAATTTTGGGTCATGGCATCATAATGGAGTCGGATTTGTGAAACCCGCCGGATCATATCAGTGCGTCAATCTCATCATCTGTAGCTGTTTCGCTGGCCCGGGGTGCGCAATCTTTGTGTACAAAATTTCTGGAGAAGGGCTCGAGCACCTATGGCACGTAGTACTATAAGTACGTACTGTACACGAAAAAAGAAAGCCGCCAGCATGAAGTTGCCATGATTGCCGGTGCTAGTTCTAGTGGCAACCATTCAGGCAGCCTAGTAATGCGTGTCTTGTGCGCAATATACATTTGATGGCAAGTTCAATGGCTAGAACATTATCGCTTCGATCGAGTCTCCGACATCCCGAAACAATCCCCTCTGCCAGACGGTATGATATTCGTGTCTGTATCATTCAAGTTCTTCCTCCGTCATTCAAAAAGTACTGAAGATATTTCGACAGTGTTTTAGGGTTGACAGGATCCGGGAAGACACGTGTGAGTACCAAAGCTCTGTCACTCAACTCCCATCCCAACTGGAAGAGCCGTTAGTTCATCAATGCCCTCACGCGGACTCCTTCGTCAGATGATAGTGGGGGTGATGGATTGACTCCCAGTACCCAATCCGTGCTCGAACGCACGATCGAACACGATGATGGTCGACGTTTTATCTTCCTCGACACACCAGGCTTCGATAACACGCGGCCCCACTTAACGGACGCGGAAATACTGGCGCTTGTGGCCAGGTACCTCAAAACAAAGTATGTGGTAATTCATTACTGTAGAGATCTTGACCGTCGATGTTCTAACATCATGATGCACATGGAAGTTATCTATCCAACTCCGAAATAGGGATACTTTACCTCCATCGTATCACCGACAATCGTATGAAGGTTTCGCCGCCTAACCATATTGACATACTTCGTAACCTGTGTAACAGCGTTGCGGCAGTGCGTCGAACTTGTCTGGTAACAACCATGTGGGACAACGTAGATGATGAAGTGGAAGCGGAGGGGCGAGAAGCGATTCTGAGAGAAGAGTTTCAGAAGAAAAAGGTTCGCGCACTCTTCAAGCGGTTCGACAACCAGTGTTCTGCAAATTCGGCCTGGGACATTGCAAACGAGCTTATGGGGGATGGTGCATATTGGCTTCAGGAAGACCTCGAAGATCGAGAGAGGCATTTCAATGAATCCGGGGCTGGCGAGGCATCGTATATCCGATTCCAGCAGCTCCTTTCACAGCGGATGGAAGTAGTTCAGCGGCTCGTGGATCACGCATCCACCCAGGGAAACCTGGCTCGTGTCCAGGAGTTACAGGCGGAACATGAAACGTTGGACGCCCAACTACGACTGACGTTCGAGGAGGTGCGAAAGAGGAACATTTCGCTCATTGAACGCGTTCTCCAGTGGCTCAGACGCGCTACAACCGCAAGTGTTTCTTCTTTTTTTTTCATCGCAGTTTTCCTTATGTCAACCAGTTTTTATTAGAGTAAACGCAGCCCTCTGTTCGCACTTTAAAGAACTGGCCACTAAAGCTAACTGACCTGTTCGATGCTACATAATCGGATAAGTGTATACTAACTTGAACACAGACTTGGGAATGTCATATGCAAATCTTTATGAGCGTTAGGTTACCCTTCCTCGATTGGTGGGTAAAGTTCCCAGACTTTATTCCTTCCGTCTATGAGAGGTCAGCACGACTGTTTGTTTCTCAATGCGAAAACTTCATAGCGCCAGACTACCACTAACGAGTCGTGCTACATTAGCCTACATATACAATCGGAGTAATCAAATCTGTCTACCTTTAGTTGGTTACAATCTGTGCCAGTTATGTCGGTAATATATCTCGAGCGTTTAATGAAAGGACCAAACCATCTCCGAGTCCAGCACCTCCAGCACGAGAAAACACCAGAGTCCTACTCCGATTGGTGGAATGAAATATTCGATGACGAAATATAGTATAATAACCTAATCGGGACTACACGCAACCAGTTACTCCTCACTTGATATGTCGATCACAGATCTCTCAAATCTCCTCGCACCCCTTCGAAACCCACCAGAATGGTCAGAATCATACGAGTCTGTCATTCTCGAGCCATTTTCGTACATCTCCTCCAAACCAGGCAAGGAAATCCGAACTTTGATGATTGAGGCGTTCAACGAATGGCTCGAGGTACCGCATGCGCAGCTCGCCGTCATCTCACGCGTGGTGCGGATGTTGCATAGCGCCAGCCTCATGATCGACGACATCGAGGACGGTGCACAGCTCCGGAGGGGTCAACCAGTCGCCCATCGCATCTATGGCGTCCCGCAAACCATCAATACAGCGAACTACGTGTATTTTTTGGCGTACAAGGAGCTCGCGGCGCTGAGAGGCCATGGGTCGGGAGAGACAGAGCGGGTCGTGGCGAATAGGGATTTGGATCTGGTGGTGACTGAGGAGTTGTTGTCGCTTCATCGCGGACAGGGTCTTGAGATATTCTGGCGGGACACGCTCAAGTGTCCGACGGAGGAGGAGTATATCGCCATGGTGAACAACAGTTGAGCATGCTGTCGCCAGGTGAGGTATCGACCTTGCTAACGCTTGTGGTAGAGACTGGCGGCTTGTTCAGGGTTGCCATCAAGTTGATGATGGCGTGTGCGACAAGGAATGTGACCGTGTAAGAGATTAGTATTTCATTACTTTTGCTGTAGTTCTGTTCACGTCGTTTGATTGTCAGCGATTACGTCCCTCTGGTCAATCTCTTTGGCGTATACTTCCAGATCAGAGATGACTATATGAATCTACAAAGTAACGAGGTACGTGGACGTTGGGCTCCGATATAGATGGATGCTGATCATTCGATGCGTGGCAGTACTCAAAGAACAAAGGTTTCGCAGAAGACCTCACAGAAGGAAAATTTTCCTTCCCAATCGTCCATGGAGTACGAGCAGACCAAAGTAATCGCGTCATACTAAGTACATTTCCGACCTTGAGCTTTCAAGGGATCGCAGAATTGACTTCAAAGCTTAGATGTGCTCCAAAAACGACCAACAACTCCGACGTTGAAGCATCACACAATATCCCACTTACGCAATCAGACGGGTTCGTTTAGCTATACGCTGCGAATAATGAGGGGACTTGAGCAACAGGTATGTACGTCCCGATGAGGACAGGAGTATTTACAATGGTTCGTTTTCAAGTTGCGCGACGAAATCGCAAGACTTGGAGGGAACAGTCAGCTTGACGCGATCCTGGCTACTTTGCATGTCGAGGATGTCCCATGTGCATGAATTGTTACAACACACCCAGTCACGTGACATTAAGTAGAGCTGAATAATAGCCCTGCGTTGTATTCTCCCATTGTGGGGACTGCATGGCAGTGAAAAAGTGCATCTAGGATTCCGAAAGGACCCCAGATGCCCGAGCGACCTGTGGCACCGCCTAGACAGGAAGCCTCTCCTTCCTTCTGCATTGCAACCGATCTATCCGGGGTCGCGCCCCCAACTACGTGGGCCACTACGCGGATTGGCCAACTCCCTCGATGGGACTTAATATCGGTAGCTGGCACCTGTCGAGTCGGTCTCAAACTTCATTTCCGAGGTGGCAAATGGGTTACCCGGGTTGGCCGTTGGCGAGTCGGTGGCGTGGAACGGGTAGATGGGGGTTGAAGGGGACGATCCGCTCTCCATCGTCCAACGGTCGCAGGTGACATCTTGTTCCCCAAGAGATAGATGGGATGTCGAAGCTCCCATGTAACAATTGACGTGCGATGATTAGCTCTGTCCCCCAGCAGAACAAACGCGATGTGAAACTGGCGCCAAGGATCAGACGGACACCGACCTCGTGGTTCGAAGGGAGGTAGGATCGCTGGGGTTGGATGCGCTGCCGAGGCTGTCCGAGGGGGCGGGCATGAAGGGGAGGAGTGCAGCACAATTAGTGGATGTGTCTGGAAACCGAGGACATGGCAGGGGTGGTCGGCCGGTTGTTTGGTAAGTTCTGAGATAGTCTTGCATGCGACGTTCTCTCACAAAGGTTACGAATGAAGTTGCAGGATGTTTTGACCGTTCAACGTTTTTCGATGATTTGGATGGGAATCCACATGTCATTATGTATTCACCAATCACGGACGATTACGCTGGGCCCCTTTCCCTTTTGTCGATCCTGGGCTCGTAGCTGTTCGTCCCAACATGGCCCGACGTAGACACTGCGGCTGACTTCGACATTCATGCCTGGGTCAGATGGGATAAATCTCCCTCTCAGCGCATGCTCCCTATCAGAACCAGGTCAACAGAAATGATATCTTCTCTGAAGATGCTTGTTTTTGAGGGAAAGCGGAATGGTGTTTTGAGAGGCATCCAATCATCGGACCTAATCTTGTGAAGGTGAGTTGGCCATCTATTCATAAAAGCAGCATGCTTATTTGTTCCAATGTTTTCAGCCAAAGGATCCCATTCCATTCAAAGCCATTGATGAAAGAGTCAACAGTCTTCCGTATAACCTCACAAGCGTCGCTGATGATTTGCCTGTGGACCATCTCGTAGGCGACTACTTCTCTGGATTCACATCACATCTTCACATAATTGTGGAACCAGGTAAGCATCTCACTGTCTAGCTTCTGTTCTTTTTATCATTACCGACTTTATATCACAGTTTCTGGTGAACACCACATTTTCACCGACTTCTGGTACACCCTCTGGCATCATGACCGTGACGTATCCCCTCAGATCCCATTTTTTGAACGGTGTACTGTACAGAGGGATGGATCAAGGCCGGACATTCCGCTCCCAACCGAGTGTTGGACTTTGCAGTTGCCGAGAGGTGTGGCTCGCCAGCTTCCATTCGGGATTATGACCATTTTGTTTCGTGACGACTACATGGAGGCACTCAAGGAGCTTTTCCTATCTGCATGCTGGGCCGATACACAATTACCGGACACGCTGGACTCTGTTGACGAATTCGAAAACCCATTCTTGGATACACAGGAAATGCTCTGGGACGGAACAAAAGCATTTATCTTGACTGGGCATCCTGGAATCGGTATGTGGGTTTTTTTTTCGATTCTGCGTGCATGATTACCTCGCGTCTTGTACTGGGCAAATCCATCTGGCTTTTCATTGTCCTGGTACTACGTCTCAATGCCCGTCTACCAACAATCTCAGAAATGGTGTATGGATATTTGATACTCTGCACTCTCTTCTCCAACCCTGCATGCGCCTGACGGGGTCTGGGCCCTGGTGGACTCAAACCAAGAGTTGACAAATGTCGATTCTCTCTACACTTGGAGCAACATCTTCGTCATTCAAACCCCGTCGCCACGACCAGATCGATTGGAGTGGGCCAAGAAAGTGCAGTGCAACATGTTTTTCCTACAGCCATGGTCACAGTCAGAATTACTCTGCGCGTATGTATCACCTTGCTTTCTGTAATAAACATGCGATTGACTAGATATAGCCGCAATTTCCAAACGACATTGTGCTCAGAGTCAGCTGGTCGATTTCATCGTGAAATATGGGCCTTCTGCGCATCTCGTCTACTCCTACTCAGACAGACCAGATGAATATGAGTCCGAACTGAAAAACACTCTTGCTAATTTAGACCTCGCAAGACTGATTGATTATGCCAATGGGCGGGATCTTGGCCACGACATATTACACCGTATTTTCATCATACATCCAGCAGTCCCTCGCCGACGTGCAATTCTCCAACTTCCATCAAAGCACGTCTGTGATCTCCTCATTGAAATCTGGAAAAAGAATACTCAGGGACCCACCGAAAACTTGTACTCAGTTTTCGTACAAAGGTCGGTCACAAGGTCTTGCGCTAGGATGGTGCTCGAGCAACTGGTCCATGATGACCTTCACAAGGGTGGCGTCTGGGGACTGGCGGCGATGAAAAAAGAAATGGGTCCAAAGAACATCCTTTGGAACATCCCCAATGTTGATGGTGCAAAAGCCGAGCTGCGTATTAGTGCAGCTGGATTCTCCATCACAGACCATACTGCGGTTTCCACTCACAGCTCGACATCAACGTCATCAACATCATCCATCACTTTTCACCTCTTCGGGTGATACGATCCTCAGTGAGAGTGGGTATTATCAACCTACAAGCAGATCTCAAGTGACTTTCGACGCTTTCCTGTACGACGCCATGCATAAGCATGCAGCTCTTATTCAAGCGACGGTCTCAGAGAGGCACGAGGTAAAGAAAGAAGGCTTCGAGCAGCTGAAGGCAAAGGATGTGCAGACGTTCTCGTATATTGCTGTCACACCGCACAAGGAGGAACTCCAGCTTTGGTTCCAAAGGGCTGAGGAGACATGGCCAGTGACTCAGGGTTGGTACCAGCTTGAGTGGATGGTTTGACCTCTCGGAACGGAGGTGACTGGTTTCCAGTCTTGTGTCTCGAACATTGACGGAAGGATTTCACAAAGGTTTGCCAAAAGGCCCACAACTAGTGTACAATAGACTCAATCAATCATAATGTGATATCCCTATTTGTCGACGCATTTTTTATCCTTATATTCAACACCCAACCACTGGCATGTTGCATTGCTGTGTTGTTTTCTTGTGATGTGAATGAGCAGGGAGCATCATGCGCTGATCTCCTTCGCAACTCCTCAGGGGGTTTTTCAGAACAGAAAGCGAGCTTGCATGCTGTCATCCCGTGATCACACTATTGCTGTATTTATGTAGCAAGCCTCGCCACGCAGATGGGCCTACTGGTGATATAATGCAGGGCTATTATTCCACTGAGTCTCCCGTTCCACCAAGTAAAATGATCACGATCTCTCCCACAGCTCGGCAAATCTGGATGTCCTGCGCGAGGAATGTGCAGTTTGAAAGTGGAGTTTCAGGGGACGCCCTATTGAAGCTGCAAATCTACAAACTGATTGCATTAGGGGGAATGGCAGGTCTGGGCTCACGTTAGTAAACCGTCTGTTGACTTGGAAAGGCCATTGGGCGCCCAGGGGTAGAGTTGTTCTGTCATTAGTGTCGAGTTGGGTAATCACTGGGAAGACAGATAAGCAATAAAATCTACTTGCAAGCTTGGGCAGAGTATGATATGTTGCCAATTTGCAGTGTCCGAGTCATTTAGATGTGTAGCACCGTATGAATTCTGGCTCTTCAAAGGAACTTGAAGGGAGGGAACGGGCATCAAGACTCACCTTGCTAGCTAAAACGATTTTTGAAATGTGAAGACGATAAAATTGCCCCAGAATGATGACTCACGTCCATGTTCACACTGGCAGACAGGTCGACTCGGAATGCCCCAACCACAGGGTACTAAAAGAAACTGTAGCCTGGCGAACAAAGACTGTACCAATTCCTTACCGCTCCGTTACGGGATGAAAAACCCGTGATGTAAGTTCGTAATTTGATGCTACATATCTCCGAGTCGTCGCGTGGCACAGCTGAGTTGTCCGAATCGTATTTACCTTGAGAATCCAGCATCGACGGAAGAAAAAAACTGTGTTTTGCTCGCAGCGAACAGCATGAGCTTGCGCAAACTGAGCTAGCAGATGATCTGGCATTTCAAATAAATTCTCGTTGCGATCGCTCCAAAACAAAGAGCGACACACCCAATCCGACTCGTCTGATGTCAAGTCCTGATTGCGAGGAATCGAACTCGGTGTGTCACGACGAACATCATACAGGTATCGCAGTTCGAAAAGATCCCAATTCAATCGAGACCGATAAATCAACGATAAACCTGAAATCCGTGTTATAGAAACTTGTGACGGATAAACATCCGTAGTGCGATCCTGGTATGATGATGCAAGGGGCTGGCACGTGACAAAATAAAAATCCCTCCAGAGTACTGTCGTAGCGGGGATTTTCTCTACGGCACCAAGGTAGTAGTCCCTGAAGCAGACCAGTTATCAGCGGGGGATTCGGATTCGATGTCATCAGTCTTGTGTCAGTCCCGCAAGAGTGCGGTGATCCCATGTTTAATTGCTCGGAGTTGCATTGCAAGGTAAGTGCCATCATGATGTCTATTCACCAACGCACACTACAGATCCCTCAGAACCAGGTCGTTTGCATCGACAAATACCACCAGTAGCTCTCCTACAGACGAACTCCCACTCTCTGGCGTCCGTGTCTTGGAGCTCGGTCAATTGATTGCAGGCCCGTTCTGTGGACAGCTTCTCGGGTAATGCACGCGACTGGGACAATCGCATGGAAATGTACTCAACCATTTTGTGTTCGACAGTCATTTCGGTGCAGAGGTCATCAAAATCGAGCCACCCTCTGGTGGGGACCCCCTGCGTGTGTGGCGAGAACTCGACGTTGACGGCGTTAGTCCGTGGTTCCGAAGCTTGGGAAGGAACAAGAAGAGCGTGGCGATCGATTTAAGGCAGGACGAGGGAAGAGCGTGCGTATACTTTCCCCGACGACCTGACTGTATAGGTACTCACGGCAGCCACGGGCTCACAAAAGGCTTGCAAAACAGCTCGCCGTCAAGAGCGACATCATCATCGAAAACTTCAAGCCAGGGAGTAAGCCCAGGTGGGATTGAGTTTAGTGTTCAGCATTTCTGATGAACTCGTTTTTCTTCCACTTTTCAGCTCTGGAGAAATGGGGATTGGGTCCTTCGGCATTACACCCACTCAATCCCTCGCTCATATTTACGCGGGTGAGCGGGTATGGACAGACAGGTCCTTGGTCCTCCAGGCCTGGATACGCATCTGTTTGTGAGGCGGAGTCGGGCTTTCGGTACATCAATGGCTTCGTGGATCCAGAATCGAACACGCTGTCTGGACCACCTGTCAGACCAAATATCAGCCTAGGGGACTCCGTTGCGGGTTTACATGCAGCCTTTGGTACGGTACGGTACCCTCAAGTCCATTCGGATCGAAGTGCTAGAAAGTGTATAGGTCTTGGCTCTTCTCTCCAGGCAGAGAAAGGTCTCTAAAGGAGAGCAGGGCGGTCAAACTGTCGATGTCAGTATTATGGAGAGGCGAGTTTTGACGCCTTGCTCGAATCAAATTCAAGCTGACCGACGTCTTAGCATGCTAAATCTGATGGAGGGCATCATCCCAGAGTATGATCGCAAAGGAAGGGTAGGACTTCAGTTACACGATCATCTTCCTTTATAGACCTTCTTGCAGGTTCGGGGTCCATCCGGATCCTCGGTGACCGGGATTGTTCCGACGAACGCATATCCTTGTTTACCGTCGCCCACTACCCCCTCCACGCCCACCTATATTATTATTGGGGCGAATGGCGACACGCTGTATGCACGTCTGATGCGTGCCATCGACCGGGAGGACCTCGTTGGCCCCGATTATGCACAGAATCAACATCGTGTCACTCGCCAAGCAGAGATAGAGGAAGCGATTTCTAATTGGACGAGGGTACGACCGGCAGAAGAGGTTTTGAACGTGTTGGACAAGGCAGGTGTTCCGGTCGGTCGGGTCGTTGGTGTCAAGGAGATCACGGAGAACGAACACGTGAACGCGCGGGGTGCTGTGGAAGATGTATGGGTCGGTGAGACGGACAGTGGGTGGAACGTCAAAATGCCAGGTGTTTTTCCAGTATTGGAAGGATCTGGGGCGAAGACAAGATGGGCTGGGCCTGACCTTGGGAAGCATACCGACGATATTTTGATCAAAGAGCTTGGATTGGATACCGAGGAACTTGCACGACTCCGGAAGAGTGGCATCATCGGATAGGTAGTATCATCATTGCTTCATATGTATACACAGCAACGTTTGACTTTAAACTACAACCATAGGAAACAGGTCGGCTTGAGTTTACTTGCGATGGCACTGTCCAGTTCAGCGATTTGTTCAAGTCCTTTGCCTCTTTCCACTCGCTCGTATATCTTGATGCCACAACCCCCCAAACTCTTGTTTGTGGCACTTCCAACACCGCCAACGATAAGCCACTTATCGTCCTTTCCCCCGAACACCATTCCACGAACATGTCTCAGCCCTGTGCGTACTTCAGTCACCAATTCCGGATGCTCCTCGCCCTTCTCCAAGGAGAAAATGGCAATTGTGTCACCCTCAGGGTGCGGATCGTCGCGATTCGAGGTATAGATGTACGCCGTCGGAAATGAGCGATTCAATTTCGGTATTAAAATCTCAGCAGCATTCATCTGTCTCGGCGTCGGGGACTCTCTGAGCGTCGATACCGTGACCAAATGTGTCAGCGGCTGCTGAACGGAATGGAACTTGTACGCTGCGAGCTGCGAGGTGAGCTCCAGCAGGATATACAGCGTATTTCCTTTTATCATCACCGTTCGGCTGTCAGCCTTCGTGTGAGGCCGGCAGGGCGGATACGTACCGTGTATCGCGACATGCCTAGGTCCACCACCCGCTTGAGCACCGATGAAGTCTCGGATGGTCCAGTGTCCATCGGAACCCCTCGTGAGCTGCCATACTCTATCGGAGCCCAGATCAGGAATCAATAGCTCCTTCTCGGCCGTGTTGAGTGCGTTGAACACGGTCTGATGTGGATGTGCGGTGTCTTGTCGGGATGGATTCCGGCCTGGCTGTCCAGCCTCGAACGGAAACGCGAGCGTCCACAGTTCAGCAGGGCGAGTGTACGGTGGATCGGTGGAGATCGGAAGCATAGCCAACGTACCACCAGAGTACTGATCACGATCCCGTTAGGGACCAAGAAAAAGGCCATACGCGATCGATAAACGGACTTACGTTGGCGATGAGGAGTTCGTCCTCGTTAACGGTCAGTGTGCAGGGATCAGCTCCCCCGCTAGAGCAGGTCGCCTCCTCGATCCTGTGCCCGTTTCCATCCTTGTCATATTTGATCACGGCGATCTGACCGTCCGGCGCCTGTTCCAAGCTGGCAAAGATCAGCGACCTGTCAGACGGATGTACTTCGATCCACGATGGATTGTCGCCGACGTGGACTTGGGAGAGGTATCTGAACGTGGATGTGCCACTGGACGGAGTGGGGTCAAACTCGAGGGTGTAGATCGAGTCCGTATATGATCCGACCAAGATCTTGTAAATCCCCATGTCAATGAGTGTGAAACGAGGGATGGATGAGGGCGGACGATGGATGAAGTAAGGACGACTCGACTCAGAGAGGGTGCTCAAGGCTTTTATTATCGTCGAAATAGACAGGTCAGGCGACATGTAGAGACCGATAAATATCCGTGAGCGTATCAAAGCTAGATCATATACGTACACAGCCTCGGCGATACTGTGTACAGACTCACGCAGGAGAGACCAAAAGTAAGAGCGTTTTCTCCAAGGACATGTCCATGATCAATACGAGACTCCATGGCGGTCCCTCGGGTAGACTACGAGTGACACCGGTCGGACCAAGAAACACCAAGCTAAATTTCTTCCACAACTTGATCGTACACGACGGACGCAGGGCCCCTTTCGAGTATTCGTCAGTAACTGGACCGATTAAAGCAAGTTGAGAGTCCTACCTCTCTTCCTTGCCGTCCTCCATCCAGGCAATTTGTGCCTGTATCTCAGGCCCTCCAAACATCAACACAATACTAAATTGCCGCCTGTAAAACTGTAGTCCCGCAAAACCACGCCGGGGACTAAGTGTCCTAGATACTTGGGATGTATCCGCATGAACGGTGCATAGGTTAGTGAACATTCCTTCGTAATGTCAGCATTTACGCCAACTTGTGTAGAGCATCCACCTACCTGGCTCCGAATCCATCCAACGAGGGTTGCTCACATTGCCACGGTAGCAGACAATTTCCGTAGCGATCACATCACAGGACGTCCTTTCTGCACATTCTGTGATGAAGTCTTTCCGGAACTCCTTTGTCTCTGATACCGTGGTCCCCTGCCATTCTACGTCAGTCTTGGCCGATCATAAGTCATAAGCGAACTACTTTGTCCAATATTGCGCTAAACGCGTTCGGAAGGACCATGCGCCCCGAGGGACGTGGGACCGCAGATGCAGCTCGAAGCTTATGTTGCTCGTCGTTCTTGTTGAACTCGATGGCACACCGAGTGCCGTATGTATACTTGGCAACACGTGCCGAAACCCTGTGGTCGAGGTAGAATACGAGAGCACCATCTGCAACTGCTTTGTTTCTGATAGTTCACAGTGAGTATGAATGAAACTGAACCAGTTTCGAATGGTACTTACGCGTTACTGTCTGGGCGACAGAAATTGAGGTTCAATGGTTCGATATGCTCTTGCAACCTCGAAAAGAGCCAATCATTCGCGGCGAAACCACCGACAAGGAAGATGGACTTGGCGGTTGTCAGGCTCCTCACGGTGGAGTTCTGGGGAGACGTACACTGATAGGCTTGGTTGCCAGTTTTCGCTGACTTTCTATAGCTTCAATAATCGCTGTTGCGGAGGGTTCGAAAAGAGCCGCGACATCGGTTCTGGGTTGCGAATGTGAGTAGGTGGGTGAAAGCAAGTATACCATAGTATCACCTACCCTGGAAGTTTGAGTTTTCCTGACTTGATGTTGAACGCAAGATCGCGGTCCTTCACGCTTCCGAAGGGGATGAAAGCTGGTTCAGTATGATTGCGGAAACAGTGTTTCGTTGACTTGTCGAACTCGCTCGTCATTTGAGCGATATCCTCCGGGGTTCCGAACTTACAACCCTCGAGCTTTACTGTGGGGATACGATCAAGTAGGCCATTCGGGTGTATCCATCTCTGTAGCTTACCTGTGAGGAAATCCTTGGCGCGTCTGGTGACGAATACTGCGCCTTGCAAACGGCCTCCAAACCAGTCCGTCAGCACAAAAGTAATTTGGTTCCGGTTCTTGCTTACAATCTGCTGGAGCGATCTCTCTGAGCGTGGCGGGTGATGTTGTCATGTAGTAGGAGCTGACATCCACCGTTCCACCGCCTGCATCAATAACCATGACGCCTTGGTCTTCCTGAGGAAAGCTTTCAGCTATAATTGTCAAACACGCGCGCGCACGCTACCTTGAATGAACTAGCTGTCTTTTCAGAATTCAGGCAGAAGTGCAAGCTCGCCTCGCCTTCGGTAACTAGTTGAATCCGAGCTTGTCCTTCGGAAGAATCAGGGACTAATCCTGCAAGAACTGCTGCACGTCGGATTTGCGCTTGTTGTGGGCCTTCCCATCCGTTTGGATGACTGAGAACGAAGTCAATATTGTCGTTGAATGATTCCCACATGTCGGCCCCGCTTGCATGAGATTCTTCAATGTATGTCTTGGCGCATCGGAAGAGATACCCCATGAAGTCACCCAAGATTTGCATGGCGGTCCTCTTTGGTGGAAGCGGTGGGATATCCTGATCGGTAATGCGATCGGTGGCCATGTTTTTAGGTCTGAGGTGGAGTTTCCACCTAGTGTCCTTGTATCTCAGGGGGCGTACTAATGTGGGGGAATGAGTGTGCTCACCATTCAACCTTGACCCATTCTTCTTCCTCTGCCTTCTCGATTATGCTTTCCTGAGTGGCTTCGTTACCAAACGCGCGAGGAACTCCATCCCGATCGTAATACGCAATGGATGGTATCTTGAAGTTTCCGCCGGTGCTACTTGTAGCAGGATAGCTTTTCCGCATTATGAATACGATGGATAGTTGGCGACATGTTCTTAGTGCTTACCGTTGAACACCATAGATGACTGGTGGATAGCCTGGGTCAAGAATGCTGTACGAGACGCCGCTAAAGGTTGTGCCCACATCAAAGGCCACAACCAGCTTTCGAGCAGGTCCCTGGTAAGGTTGTCGTTCTGGCATGCTTGGACGGTATATCGTAGACTTATTCCTGTATTAAATTGGTTTGGACAGATGAAGTATGGTTGAGCTTGTGTTGGAGCGAACGAAAGGATGCTGTTTGGTAGCGCCACTAGAGTACTACCATTCCTCTGTTTGAGCGTGACCTTGCGCCGTGGCAGGATAAAGCAAGGCAGACACAATTAACAACGAGAAATCCGATCCACTCCCATGCGGTTTCCGCGACTTGATTGTGGTGTGCCAACACGAGGCGCTGGCTGTTAAGGTTCTCCATTCTCGCGGTCACCACGTTCACTGATCCAGAGGAATGAACTACCCTCTCTATGATCGTATCACAAGGGCGAGGAAAGAAAAGAACGGATACTTCAAAGCCCTCTGACTCTGGCGAGAGAAGCCTAATATATAACTGTTCAAGCTACCCGAACTTGAAGGAAAGCTATGTACAGAGTAACTTTGAACAAAGCTTTGCTGAGTCCTCATCGTCTCAAAGGCAGGCACATAAATTTTGCGAGCGCAAACTGCAAGTAACTCTATGTCAGTTTTCATTATTCAATTTAGAGCTGTCGGGGGCCTGATGGTCCGGGCGTCGATGCACCTTCTGATCGCAATATGAGAACCTGGTAACCGCAACACAGGTCGAACGCTATTCATGTCACCAGAAACCTGTGGAAAGTTGCGACTCTGTCACACTACTAGGAACCCACCACTAGACTGTGCCAGTGGTGCCTGTGGACTGAGAAATCAGGACTGTGGTATTTTGGAAACAAGGTCGTCCTCAACACCTTTGGTATTCAATCCAGGTGAGTATCAACTTAGTTTTGACGAGTCAAAAAATCGGACTGTAAATTGTTTTTACTTAGAATGGAGCGGGGAGTCAACGATACGTCGGAGGACGGCGAGCGGTGAGCCTTCTACAGCAATTGGCAGCCAAGCCAACCAACTCGTGACCTGCAAGTCATGGTAAAATAGCGCCACTACACCACTGCTTTGCCACCGTACTGTGAACGAACAAATTCTCGCAAGCATCGGATCACACTATCGTTGAAACATCAATCTCACGCCGTCTTCTAAAAAACCAGGCTAATAAAGGGATCATAACAGGCCATGCGCGCCCTCTTCCCCGCTACACGGCGGCCTAGTGTGACGTTCAGACTATCTAGAAGTGATAGGTCGCACACATTGCCCTGATTGTATGCCAATTTCGTCAGTTTGATCCACTGATTGTGTTGCCATCCCGTGGTTCATTTACTTGCCGAATGAATGTCTGGGCATCATGCTATGGCGTCACACCGGTCACAGGCTTTGGAGCCGTTTATAAATCCTCTAGTGGGTGGTGACGGTCCACATCTCCACTATGATGTATTCCGCGGGTCTGGGGTTGGCCGTCCTCATCCTTGTCTATGCCTTATTTAAGCGTCTCACCCGCCCTCCTTTGTCCATGATCCGTGGTCCAAAGTCACCGTCGTTCATCGCTGGTAGGGTCATCTCCTGGTGCCTTATCGCTCCCTCTTGAGACATTTTTAGGCCATTTACTCGAGCTATTCCAACGCCCAATTGGTGAAGCAGATTTCACTTGGCAGAGGCTTTACGGTAACATCATTCGGTTCAAGGGCATCTTCGGCGTAAGTCGACGTACTCTGGCATTTCGTAACTAACTATCCTGGATGTTAGGAGGACCAACTCATGATCGCTGACCCAAAAGCTCTGCAAACGATGCTGAACACATCGGCCTATCATTATCCAAAGCAGCCCCATCTCCGTGTCATGTCGCAGATGGTCAATGGGAGGGGTCTTCTTTGGGCTGACGGTAGATCACAGTTCTTTCATTATTTTGCGTCTGGATCAACTTTATTGCAGGCGAGGATCATCAGCGGCAGAGGAGGATCATGCTTCCTGGATTCGGTGGTCCAGAGTCTAAAGCATGGCTGCCGATCTTCAGGGAACGCGCCGAGGCTTTGAGCACCAAATGGCTGGAGACCATTGCAGCTGAAAATAAACAGGCAGTTGAAATTAATGTAATAGCTTGGCTCTCGCGAGGAGCATTAGATTCTATCGGTCAGGGTAGGATGCCCTTTTTGATAGAAGATACACCTAGAATGCTCACCATCTCGATAGCCGCATTCGGTGTCCAATTCAATACCATCCAAGACGATTCGCATCCTGTTGCGAAGCAGTATGAAAATTACTGGTCAGTCTTCCCTCATAATCATATGTTGCCGAGGTTGTCACTCAACTTCTTTCAGTTGCAATATTTTCGGGGTGCCTTCAGCAAAGCAGATTTTCACACAATCAGCCGCGGCGTTTGTTCCGACATGGGTCCTCCAATGGATCACCGATCATGGTTCAAATCCCCGACTCGCACGTGCACGCAATGCGAAAGAGACGGTTACCGACATCGCAAGGAAATTACTGCATGAAAGGTCGGGCCAGCCTTTACAAGGAAAAGAGAATCGGGACGTCTTCTCCCTCCTCAGTGTGTCCATCGCCACGTCTCTGAATCCATGATCCGCGTTGTTGACGCGTGACGGTATCTCATAGTCAAGGCAAACCTGAGCGCAAATGCCAAGAATCAGATGGCTGACGAAGAGCTGTTGGCCCAGGTGTGGTAGGTTTAACCGATGACGACTTGTTACCCTTTTTGTTCACTGCTCATGCCGTTAATTACGGTGCATGCAGTACGCTTCTGCTCGCAGGCCATGAGACTACTGCGAATTCTATCTCCTGGATCCTCCTGGAGCTTGCACGGAATCCCGGAATGCAAACCAGACTCCGAGCTGAAATCAGGATGGCCGAGGCTGCCCAACAATGTGGGGAATCCCATCTTACGCTCGCAGAAATGGATGCGATGCCTTACTTGAATGCTGTGATCAAGGTAACGTGACATATGATCCCCGCTTTCATCCCACCCTTGACGGCGAATAGGAAGGACTGCGGTTCCACCCTACAGCACCACACATCCCACGCATAGCTACCAAAGATGATGTACTCCCGCTTTCCAAACCAATTCTCACGGAAAATGGGAATATGCTCAATGAGTTGCTCGTTCCCAGGGGCACCAAGATCATAGTGTCCGTTGCTGCGTACAATCGGTGCGTGGTATCGTCACGCACACGACTATATATAATTGTTGACTGACGACGATGTCGTCGCATAGTGACAAGGACCTCTGGGGAGAAGACACGCACGTGTTCAATCCCGATCGCTGGTTGGACGGCTCGATGAACGAGAAGAAGGCAGCCGGCGTCGGCGTGTACTCGAATCTGTGCGCCCATTTCACGTCTGGCCACAAACACGCTTGGTCTCACACGTAGGCTTATGACTACAGGATGACCTTTCTGAGTGGCACTCGCGCATGCCTGGGATGGCGCTTTGCGTACGGACTCATCTCTTGTGTTGTGCGCGTAAAGGTCTCTGATTGAAAGAATCACAGCATAATTGAAATTCAGGCGTTTCTGGCGGAGCTAGTAGGCAAATTCGAATTTGGGGTGACACACAAGACTCGACTGGTTCTTCGGGAGCCAGCGTTTGTGATGGCCCCGATGGTTGAGGGTGAATTCGATTGTGGCGGGCAGTTGCCGTTGGCCGTATCTATCGCGCCTCAGGATGACGAAAATTAACTTGGAGAGCATGAAGAGATTGCAGGACATCCGTTATGTAGTTTTACGATGTACATTAGAAGAATAAGGATGACTGAGACTCGATGCAATTAAAGAAACATGATGCTCATCAGCAATTGGTGGTAGCAGCTAGTCGTCGTCGTACACGATCGAAGCGGGACTTCTGTTAGTGTTCTCAAGTTAGCAGACATCTGACACCGCTAGTTGGTCGTACCTCTTCTCTACACCCTGGAGCACGATGTAAATGATACGGCTTACGGATAGGAAACAAGGATAAGGCGTACCTTGTCATCCCAGCTGATCTGCGCTTTCAGCTCTGTGAGACCAAACAGTAGGATGACTTCAAAATCCAGGCGATAATAAAGATCCCCTGCAGGCGCTTGTTGGGGATGCAGAGAATGGGCAATCGTAGAGGTGTCAGCAATTACACTGCACAGCGTGGTGAAGCGCGCTTGCATTTCAGAGCACCGTTAGCAGTGCACTTCGACCACGTCACTGAGACCTACCAGGTTCCTTATCCGTCCAACGGGGCTCAAGAAGATCGCCTCTATATGCGACGATGGACGCTTGTACTTGCCCCAATTCAGAGCGCGAGTTTCGGGCTCTATAAAATTCCTGGCGAAATTCTTGCTGCTCCGAGACCTGGATTCCCTAGTGCAAGCTTGGTGAAGACTGGTCGTGAACTAGCAATCAGTCCAGACCTTTGTCAGTATCGACGCGAATGCATGTGGTAACATTATGGCTCCCGATGGTAGGGCAAATTGGGTGTCTTGTCGTTCCCGGTGATCGGGATAAGAGGGTATATATGGTGTGTTACACTCTACACCATACGTGAACTTTGCAGTTCGCGAGCTGACGAGTGGTTCAATGTAGGACAATACAGCGCCGTCGGCGACGGCCTTGTTACTAAAGAGGTGATCAGTACGGCCCACCCTATTGGTATCACACATACACGTGACTCGATGGTCGGCACAGGTGCACATCCGAAAATACCGGATGCTGCTGAAGACGGTGATACAGGAAATCACTGGCGGCATAACCGCCAACTAGAAAAGCGTGCTACAAAGTACCATCAAGCTACGCACGTAGCCTAACGGCGGAATCAATCCTACCTTGATTTGGATATTCAATCTCGTTGCTGCCTGTCGCTGCTTCTCGAAGGCATCGGTTATTGCCTCTATAGAGGGTTCAAAGAACTTGGCGACGTCTTCTCTGTATGAATATTTAGAGGTCAATACTAAGCATCAAAAATAAAGGACTCCGTACCCTGCCAACTTCAGCTGGCCAGAACGAATATCACATTGAGGGTCTTTATCACGTACAGTTCCGAACTTGATGTATTGTGGATCGTTAGCATCACGGAACCTCAGTTTCGTAGTCTTATCAAAGATTTCTTTCATTTGCTGGATCATCTCAGGGGACCCGTATCGTGAGTTGGCAAGCTTGGCTGTGGCAGAGTGTGATGAGGCGAAAGTGCTCCGAATCATGAAAAACGCGGACCATTGAGAAAAATACGGGCCCTTTGCGTGACAAAAACAGATCCTTGAAGGCGACCTATGGGGGCAACGTATGAGAATGAAACCACGACCGAGATCGGACCATGACGGTTTACATTCTGCAGGTGCAATCTCCTTGAATTCTCTTGGAGGGGATAGCTTCACGGAGTAAGCACTCAAATCGATAGTGCCACCCCCAGCATCGACAACAATGATCCCTTGATGTTCCGATTCAACCGCAACCTCCTCTTCAGGGATATCAGACTGAACAATAGGGAGGTTGGAAAGCGAGTCTGAGGCCAGGACGTGCGTGACGCAAAAATGCAGGCTCGCTTCTCCCTCCGTCAGTAGATGAATTCGACTCGCATGCCTGCCACCGCTAGGAATCAACTTTGCAATTTCAGCAGCACGACGGATTTGTTGTTGTTGGAGCCCTTCCCATCCATTCGGATGGGTGAGGATGAACTCGATCTTGTCCTCTAATGACTTCCACATGGAAGTACCACTAGCATGAGATTCGATGATGTAGTTGCGAGCGCATGTGAAGAGATATTCCATAAAATCCGCAAGAACCTGAACGGCGCTTTTACCCTGGGGAAGGGGTGGGATGTCCTCGTCCCTGATATGTGACGATGCTAGATGCTTTGTCCTCAGGTGAAGCTTCCACCTGATAGGGTTTCTATACATGCAACAATAGAGGATGATCGAACTTACCACTCGAGTTTGACCCAATTTTCTTCTTCTGCTTGCTCAATGATATGTTCCTGTAGCGCCTCAGCGCCAACAGCTTTCACGGAACCCTGACGGTCATAGTACAAGATGGACGGTATCTTGTTGTCGCCTCCGACGTGTTCTTGAGCAGGATATCTGGATGAGACGCTTGTCGGTGTCATTAACCATTGTACAGGGTCTTGCCTACCTCGAGACGCCGTTGATCTTTGGAACCTCTCCAGGGTCGAGTATGCAGTACGAGACCCCGCTGTATGTCGTACCAACATCGAAAGCAAGAACCAACTTGCGAGAGGTGCCACGGTATGGTTCTCTGGAGGGCATGTTGGGATCACGAAGAAGTTGCTGTGTGAGGAAGTTGAGGGAGAGACCAAATACCGTTGAAACCCAGGTGACTAGACAGACATGAGACTCGGACCATGCCAGACCATGCCAGTGCCAGTTGCCATGCGTTAACGGACAGGAAGATGAATTAAGACCTGAGTGAGTCTTGAATGGATGATCCCACGTTCAACTATATTCACCATCGTGTAGGATGCGCCACTGCCTCCTGCCGTCAACGTGAAGACGCGGCGTTTGATGGGATGTTGGAGAAACACGGTGACTGCCAGTGGTGTGTACACGTTTCAACAGTTTGCAATACCGGTGGCAAGCCAGAGAGCCCTTGCCCAGTGTTGCGGGTTATCTCAACACGGCATCGAGAAAATGTAAATGCCCAACTACTCGCGGTCCAGGCGGACTTCTTTCTCTTATCCTGCGGCCAGGCATGTACACGCTGGCAGCCATGCTGTGCAACTAAGTGATTAGGCAGTGTGAAGAACGGACTCCGATTGCATTCCGAGCCTGCGGGATTAGTACTCGATGAGAATCTAGAACACCACATCAACCGCCATTGCGAAGGCGCAACACGCTCCAATCTTCAGTGGGGTCGGCCTAGAAGGGGCATCGACAGAAATTAACCCTTCCAAAAACACGCCATTGTCACAGATATGCCTCAATCCAATTTCTGTGGGCAATATTGATGCATCACCCACAGTGCTAATGATGTTGCTTTCCAACAAGAAACCAAGCTTGCTTGTGATGGTGCCGCGCCGTCATAGTGCTGGAAAATCTTTGGGTTGTGACTTAGGCTCGGAATGTGTGTGATGTGGGATGCAAATGGGCTGGGAAATGGTGAACCGTCTTGTTTCGCAACCACAACTCTTTTCTCTCTACTGAATCAGGGCGTCACTGACGCAGAATCAGCTCCGTGCTGACAGTGAAACAGGCAACTTGTGTAGCACATGCAGACGCATGACAAAGGTGAGAGTTCTCATGACCAGTTAATGGAAAGGACAATTCGGTGTAGACGATCGACGTCGGACTTCTGTCCATGCCTTCAGATCAGCGCAACAGATCATTTGGGTTGACTGTCTGCTTCTCACCCCTTTTCTACTCCCTGGACGCAATGTAAGCAATACAGTTTGTTCAGCACAACCACAAGATGAACCTCATGCACCCAACTTATTTGCGCTGTCACCTCGGTCAGGCCAAAAAGTAGGATGACGTCGTAATGCATTTTGTAACAGACACCCCCGTTAGCAGCCTCTTTCTCCTCCAATGACCAGACAAGCTTGGAGGTGTCGGCAGTCACGGTGCACAGTTTAGTGAAGTACACTATAATCAGGCCAACTCGTCAGTGAAGCCCACTGGCATATTGACCCGAAGGTCTGCACAAATTTACATACGAAAGAACTAGGTGTTGTTGGAGAGATCGATGCAAAAAATCGCTGGCGGCTGAATTGCATATGCGAGGTTCAAGGGCACAGCCGATACCATTCCACTGTAGGAGCTAGGAAGTGATCAATCAGTTCACGACGGTACGGTACTACGGCCCTATGCAGTGGGTGTGCACTAGGTACAAGAAGCCTTCGACTTAACCCTTCACTCTTTTCAACTTCAATCATTTCATACATCTTGAGATTCGGAGATGAAAGAGACTTGTTCTGTGCAGAACAAGCAACACTGGGCTGGTTTTCCAAGGGACCACAACGTAGGAATGGTCGTCCTGTGATGATATTACTCGACAGGCAATAGCAATACAACTCAGAGGGTGAAAGTGCATAATAATAGTCCACCTCGTCGGTGATACAGTCAAATTACACAAACACATCTGCATTTACGCTGTGGTTATGAGTAACAAACAGGCGTTTTTAGGGGGTGGATGCGACCCACTGTTCTTTGACACTGAGTGTCGGATGACTGCTCTCTCAAGCTGCCTAAGATATTGTCCATCAAGACATGAAGAGTCTGGAACATCATGGAAGAACGTTGATCGCATGCGCTCAAGGGTCTCCCGATCCAAGATATTCGATACATCTGCCTCAATGTCCTCAATGGTCTTCTGTGCTTCGAGCATGGTTTGCATGGCATGCTTCTTCTTCAAAATAGCAGAAGACCATCGTTTGGACTGCTCGTTGGCGTGAGAGGCCAAAAAGCCAATGTTCGGTGATACCTATAGAGTAGATTCAGTATATGCCAATGCACGAGGTACCATATGCTAGTACCATTCTCCAGTACCATTGCTGAAGGCCGGTATCATATGCAGTCGCTTCTGGGGGTTGAGACTGCCATGGCATCAAACCCTCTCGCTCTCCTGAAACGCGGAGGGTGAGCTGTCGGAGGAGCTACCACCGGAGTGGTGGCTGCACAGGGCTGTTCCAAATCGTAGAGAGTGGGTGAAGAGGATGGTGATGGAGTCGGAAGACTTGGCGTAGTCACTGACTCGATTCGATTCATGTTCAGGTTGAAGATTACTGAGGAGGTGTTGGTATAATAACCACAGCTTGAGGAGGCGAAAAACGTCAGACTCCGACACAATAACAGCTTCGTGCTTCCGGAAGTATACTACAAAAGGTATGCGGCCATGGCCACGGAGGGAATGCCGTCAAACTTGAAACGTTGGACATAAAGTTTCAAGCCTCAGAAAAGCAAGTGGTCGTGGTGCCGCGCAGGGCAATCGATAAGATAAGGTTCTATGCCTCAGATGGGTAAGTGGACGCGGCGCCACACAGGGAATACAGTGCATTTAATCCAGTGTGCCTCGTATTCTCACCGCAGTTTTCTTGACCTGCTGTGTTTTTTTTTTTTCACCTGCATGCTGCACACCCTTTATCCCTACAGCATTTTTATGTAAAGAACTTTGCGACGTCTTCTCTATGAATGTTCGATGGTCAGTGATTGGCATTCCAGCGCGTATATCATATTGAGAATCATTGTCATGTACAGGTCCGAACTTGAGCTTGATGAATTGCGGATCGTTAGCGTCACGAAACCGCAATTTTGTAGTTTCATCGAAAGTGTTTTTCATCTGTTGCATTTCAGGGGACCCGTATCGTGAGTTGGCAGGCTTGTCTGGGGGTAAGGAATGAATCGGAATTTGTGATAGGACGGGCGCTCAGAATAATAAGAATGCGTATCCTTGAGAAATGTACGGACGGGCAAAAAGGCAACCGCCACGTCCAAGTTGCTTCTAGCTAATTTTAACTTGAACTTGTACGGCCACCTCCGAGTCAAGACGGTCACGTTCTGGTCATATAGCAGCGGGTCCACTCAGCATCGAAATACGTTATACACGATTCAGTGTTGAAATGTTGGTTAGTGGCCCAATGCCAGTTGACACTGCTGCCAACTCAAACTCGAAGTTGAGCCGCGTAAGACTCCTCCGTCTTGAAGATTGACCCTGGCATACCACAGCCGTGGATACTTCATGCACTCGGCATAATTATACTGAACATCACCTATATAGGTGATTTTTACATGACAAAAGTACAGAGGTTCATAAGTAGTCAATGAAAAGGACTAGTCAGTGTAGACGATCGATGCTGGACTTCTGACCATGCCCTCGGATCAGCGCGAGAAATCATTGGAGTTGACTGTCTGCTTCTCACCTCTTTTCTACTCCCTGTATACGTTGTCAGTGATACTACAGCTTATTCAATGCGATCACAAGACAAACCTCATGCATCCAACTTATCTGCGCTTTCAGCTCCGTCAGGCCAAAAAGCAGGATAACGTCGTAATGCATTTTGTAATAGACACCCTCATCCGCGGCCTCTTTTTCCTCCAACGACCAGACGAGCTTGGAAGTGTTAGCAGTCACGGCGCACATTTTCGTGAAGTACGCTATAAATAAATCAACTCGTCAGTGACACGCATTGACACTTTGTCACAATGCTTTACCAGGCTCCTTATCCATCCATTCGGGATCTACGAGATCTCCTCTATATGCAAGAATGGGTTCCTCAATAGTCATTAGTCCAGAACGAGACCTCCCCTCCCTCGTAAAGGAAGACCGAAATTCTTCTACCTCCGAAACTTGGACTCCCTGTCAAAAATTAGATAGAGATTTCACACGGATAAGTAACCAATACCTTTCTCAGTATTGATGAGAATGCTTCTGGTAGTACTGTCTTTCCCGATGGTAGGTCATATTTCGTGTGCTGTCTTTCCTTGTGATCGTCGAGAAAAGGAATGTACATTGTAGTACATTTTATACCATATGTGAATCTTGCAGTCCGTGAAGTGACGAGTGGATCAATGTAGGACAATACAGCGCCATCTGCGACGGCCTTGTTACTAGGGGGTGGTCAGCGCGACCCCACCCTGTTGGTATAACACATACACATGGCCCGCAGGTCTGCACAAATTCACATCCGAAAATGCCTGATGTTGTTGAAGAGATCGATACAAGAAATCACTGGCAGCATAACCGCCAACTAGGAAAGCATGCTACAAGGTACCGTTGAGCCATGCGCAAAGCACAATGTTGGCGTCAACCTCACCTTTATTTGGATCTGCAGCTTCATTGCTACTTGTCGCTGCATCTCGAAGGCATCAGTGATCGCTTCCACAGAAGGTTCAAAGAATTTGGCGATGTCGTCTCTGTACAACCGTTCGGTGCTAGCATTCAATGGAAGGCACGAGCACTTACCCAGCCAGCTTGATCTGACCAGAGCGTATATCATGTTCAGGATCTTTGTCACGCACGGTCCCAAACCTGATGTATTGTGGTTCGTCGGCGTCGCGGAACCTCAGCTTTGTGGTGTTGTCAAATATGGCTTTCATTTGCTGGACCATTTCAGGGGACCCATATAGCGAGTTGGCAAGTTTAGCTGCAGTAGATGTGATGAGGTGAGGGTTCACAGAGTAAGGAAGAGCGTATACCCTTGATAAATGCATGGGCCCTTTGGGTAACAAAAACAGAGCCTTGGAGGCGACCTACGGGAAAAAAGTTTGAGAGTGTTTATATCCATTCAGAAACACGTTACACTCTGCAGGTGCAATTTCCTTGAATTCTCTCGGAGGAGATAGTTTTGCAGAGTAAGCACTCAAGTCAATAGTGCCACCTCCAGCATCGATAATGATGACCCCTTGCTGTTCCAGCCCCTCACCAACCACCTCTTCTTCAGGATCCTCGGTATTAACAATGGGGAGGTTGGAGAGTGAGACCGACGCCAGCACATTGGCGCAGAAATGAAGACTAGCTTCTCCTTCTGTAAGTAGATGAATCCGACCTACATGCTCGTCTCCTTCAGGAACCAGCCCCGCAATCTTAGCAGCGAGGCGAATTTGCTGTTGTTGGAGCCCTTCCCATCCATTCGGATGGGTAAGAACGAACTGGATCTTGTTCTCCATAGACTTCCACATAGAATCGCCACTGGCATGAGATTCGATGATGTAGTTGCGAGCACATGTGAAGAGATATTCCATAAAATCCGCGAGAACCTGAATGGCACTTATATACCGGGGAAGGGGTGGGATGTCCTCATCTTTAATGTGTGACGATGCTAGATGTCTTGCTCGCAAATGAAGCTTCCACCTGACCGCATTTCTGTATACAAAGCGACAATAGAGGATGATCTCTTCTCGGAACTCACCACTCGAGCTTAACCCAACCTTCCTCTTCTGCTTGCTCGACGATACGCTGCTGTAGCGCCTCAGCACCGACAGCCCTCACAGCACCCGCATGGTCATAGTATAAGATGGATGGTATCCTGTAATCACCTCCGACATGTTCTTGGGCAGGATATCTAATTGAACTACATGTGAGCCCACCGACCTCTGTACAAATTCTTCAATACTTACTTGGCAACGACGTTGATCTTTGGGACCTCCCCAGGATCAAGGATGCAGTATGAGACTCCGCTGTATGTCGTACCAACATCCAGAGCAAGCACCAATTTGCGAGAGGTGCCACGGTATGGTTCTTTGGAGGCCATGTGGTGAGCTCACAGAGTTGCTGTGCGAGTTGAAGGGGAGGCGCTTGAACTTGACAAATAGGGTACATTACCTCGTACCATGTCTGTGCATGCTGTTAGGATAGCCCCTGGCAGGGTTGATTAGCATGCGGTGTTTGAAACTTTGGCACAGGACGGAGGCAACGCATGCGGCTGGTGCCAACGCTGGTCTTCGTTCTATACGAGCACAACTCGATTCCTATGAGGACCATGTCAACTACGACTCTCCAACCTACCACATGGTTCGTACGTATTGCTCACAAGAAATTGCTGTGGGAGTCCTTGAATCGACCCGATATGTGTGGGAGGGACTCAGATTGGTGCAGTGGCAGTTCAATTTGTGATTATCTGCCTTGATTTGAGACCTCACTCCCTTTTCTAGCAACATGATGCAGCGTTGATCAAGTATCCTGTCACGGTCATTTCACATTGATGAGGCACCGGCAAGCCCCACTCTCCTCCGAATCGGCTGTCGAGCGACGAGGATACCGGAAAAGCTTCTCAAGAGGATAACAGAAAATGCAGTCCTGCAAGAAGCTCATCCCGAATATGATTGCGCACGTTTTGTCTAATACTCGAAAGCGACAGCAAGCTGGAGGTGGCAATTTGGATGACTTGCGGGTGGTACAGAGATGCTGAAGTATGCATCGTAGTGGTCTACTCATCAGTAACAGCCGACGCACCACATCCGTGGCAACACCCAATACGGGTCCTAGTCAGCACTCACCGATGTTCATCTCCCACCTTGCTGTTTGAACCCGTTCATACGAACAAACGTGAACACGAATGGTGTGTTCGTGTTCGTGTTCGTTCGCTTGCGCATCCCTATCCCACTCCCCACCCACTCCCATGTGCTACGAACCCATGAATGCACACAAACGCAGTCCTTGTGCATTCAGGTGGATTTGTGTTCGTGCTCACGCCCGAGGCACAGTCACCCCCGCACCCAACCCTCCTAACAAAAAGGTCGCTTCTGTGGTGAGAAGATGAGCCGAGACCCACCCAAGGGGATATGTCTTTTTAACTACCTAGTACCGAGTCGATTGACTCTCGCACCCAACTCGCTTGGGAACACACTCCCAGCCCATATACGATGTATCCATATTTTCACTATGCACTTATAGTTTTCGCCTGTCATTCATCATGTATCGCTAGATGTTTTTGCCCGACATCCCATCCACCTTTTTAAAGGACCCTTAGTATCATCCCATTAGTACCATTGCGGTATTGCGCTCTAAGCCTCAAACTTCAACTTTTCTCACTTCACACAGAAGTACTGGCCCACGGGCCACGGTGACATTGCTGCAAGATAGTTCACGTTTACTAGCGGTGAAGTGAAACAAGACGAAAAGAGATTGCTTTAGAGAAGATGCAAATGTACAAACTACAAAGCTCATAGTAAGCAATCAACGGGAGGACTAGTCGGTATACACGATCGAAGCAGAGCCTCTGTCGTGTTGCCGTGTCAGCGCAACAGATAATTTGAATCAACTATCTACCTCTCACCTCTTCTCTACACCCTGGATGTGATGTAAGAGATATGGTTTGTTCGACCACACACAATGAAAATACCGTGACGAACCTGATGCATCCAACTTATCTGCGCTTTGAATTCTGTCAGGCCAAAAAGCAGGATGACATCGTAATCCATCTCGTAGTAGACACTCCCATTGGAAGCCTTTTGTGGCCGCAAGGTCCGGACAAGTCTGGATGTGTCGGCAATGACCTTGCATAATGTGGTGAAGCGTGCTATATCCGAACCTGCTTGTCAATGACGGACATTTGCAAATCATCACCAGCCTTTACCAGGTTCTTTATCCACCCAAAGGGGATCTAGGAGATCGCCTCTATGTGCGAGAATGGGCTCTTCGACAGTCCTCATCTCGGAGCGAGATTTTCGCTCTGCAGTAAAAGAGTATCGAAATTCTTGCTGCTCCGAAACTTGCACTCCCTATCGGAGAACTGAATGTAAGGTTGCCATAACTTGGTAATCAAACCATACCTTCTGGAGTATCGATCGAAATGCGTTTGGCAACATCCTGGTCCCCGATGGTACAGTAAATTGTGTGTGTCGTCTCTCTCGGTGATCGGGAAGGGATTGATCATATGCTCTGATACATTCCACACCATACGTGTACCTCGATGTTCGCGAAGTGACTAGGGGAGAAATATGAGACGATACAGCGCCATCTGCAACAGCCTTGTTACTGTAGATGCAATGAGTACGGTAGAATCACGTTGACATGACACCTACACGCCGCTGGAAGGTCTACATAAGTGTATGTCTGAAAATGCGGGATGCAGCTGAAGACTGCAGTACAAGAAATCACTGGCGGCATAACCGCCCACCAGGAATGCATGCTATCAATCTATCAAGGAGTGCAAAGTCGCAAAATATCCAAGTTAACCTCACCTTGATTTGGAACTTCAGCCTCGTCGCTGCTCGTCGCTGCTTCTCAAAAGCATCGGCAATTGCCTCCACGGAAGGCTCAAAGAACGCTGCAATGTCTTTTCTGTACCACAGTACGAACGTTTGAAGCTCAGTGCCAGACAATCGATGCAAGAAGTCCTTACCCAGCCAACTTGATCTGACCAGAGCGTATATCATTTTCAGGATCCTTGTCACGTACAGTACCAAATCTAATAACTTGCGGGTCGCCAGCGTCGCGAAATCTTAGCTTTGTGGTCTTGTCAAAAATATCTTTCATTTGCTGGACGATTTCGGGTGACCCATATTGCGAATTGGCAAGCTTGGCTGCGGCAGAATATGAAGGAAAACCCCCCTGGATGAGAAAAGCATATACCCTTTAAGAATGTGTGGGCTCTTTGTGTAACAAAGACAGATCCTTGAAGGCGGCCTTGGGTACAACGCATGAGAACGAGCTTAACAAGCCAGAATGTCTTACATTCTGCAGGTGCAATCTCCTTGAATTCTCTTGGAGGAGATAACTTCACAGAATAAGCACTCAGGTCAATAGTACCGCCTCCAGCATCAATAATGACGACTCCTTGTTGTTCCGATCCCTCATCAACCGCCACTTCAGGGTCCCCAATGTCAGCAATGGCAATGTCAGAGAGTGGGTCTGACGCCAATACATTGGCGCAGAAATGAAGACTGGCTTCTCCTTCTGTCAGTAGATGAATCCGATTCGCATGCTTGTCTCCTCCAGGAATCAGGCCGGCAATCTTAGCAGCACGGCGGATTTGCTGTTGCTGCAGTCCTTCCCATCCATTCGGATGAGTGAGAATGAACTCGATTTTGTTCTCTACGGATCTCCACATGGAAGAACCACTAGCGTGGGTTTCGATGATGAAATTCCGAGTGCAGTCAAAGAGGTATCGCATGAAATCAGCCAGGACTTTGATGGGACTTTTTCCCTGCGGAAGGAGTGGGATATCCTTCTTTTGAATGTGTGATGATGCTAGATGCTTTGGTCGCAAATGAAGCTTCCACCTGGTAGCGCCCCGGTAAGCAAAGGAACGACCTCTTCTTTGAGCTCACCATTCGAGCTTGACCCAATTTTCCTCCTCTGCTTGCTCAATGATGTGCTCTTGCAGCGCCTCAGCGCCAACTGCTCTGACGGTACCTCGACGATCATAGTACAAGATGGATGGTATTTTGTTATCGCCTCCAATATGTTCTTGAGCAGGATATCTGAAGCAGGTACGCGTCAACATCGCGCTTATCCACACATCATCGCCTACTACCTCGACACGCCGTGAATCTTTGGAACCTCACCAGGATCGAGTATGCAGTACGAGACTCCACTGTATGTCGTACCAACGTCGAAAGCAAGCACTAACTTGCGAGAGGTGCCACGGTATGGCTCTTGGGAGGGCATGTTGTGAGCTCACGAAGTTGCCTAGCAAGCTACCCTAGTGGAAACTGGAAGTAACAGACAGGCCTAAAACGAGCCGTGGCTTCTGTGCTTCGACTTTGCACACGGGTGATCAAGTCCAAGGGGTGCGATGGAATGCCCTGACAGGGTCGAAGCTCATGATCACTCGATAACCATTCGACAATGCCAACTTCACGTCCTTGGCCTGTCATCTTGAACTTCATCGGCAGATCGGCAGGTCTCCTCGGAGGTTGATCGGAGTGTGTAAATACCCCTGCGGACTCTCAATTCGATCCTTTGGCCGAACAGCCATGTTAGGTCCAGTCGGATTCTCGAGTTGTCCAGCATCCCCTGCCGATGGCATATCATCAACAGTGCCATTACCCAACCCTTCACTGCCAGTTGAACCTGAGGACAATTATGATACTGTCCCTCTTCCACCAACTTCCTCCCACACCCATTTCGCCCTGCCACCCATCGAGGAGCCTACCCTGGACCATTTTCAGTTCACCTTCAAGTTTCCCTCTGATAACCCCGACATTCCTGCACCTCAGAAAAGTATATTGACAACTGTCAGAAATATTATTTATGTTGATTTTTGGAGTTTATCCTGAGTTTATGCCCGGACGCATACAGGTATCAGCCAAAACAAGTGAAGAGGCGGAAAATCGGCGATCTCTCCGCGCGCTGGATCTCGCACGCGCATCCCGTAATGTTATTGCAGCAAACGTACAGTATCATCATCTGCGTATCAGCGAAATTGACACCATGCGCACAATCATTGTGGAAGAATGTGAGGAAGCCGAAGCCCGCTTGAAGCAAGCAGACGAAGAGATTAGGTATATGCTTGATCAAGAAGGGTTAGGAGAGTTGGAGAAACTTCGAGATCAACCGATGTTTGATTCCCTTGGGAAAGAGCCTTCTGGCAACGACGACATCGACGATGATTCATGTCCCTCTGATGCAACCGGTTGATATTATGGCTTTTCTGTGTTTTATGTCATAGTCGTTGTACATCGGAATAACTATGCAGTGGCCAGTCATGTGTCACTGCGTACCCCAGTCGTGAGTTTTGTGGAAAGAATGCAAATATACAATGTTCCTGGACAATCAATGGAAAGACTAGTCGGTATACACGATCGAAGCTGGACCTCTGTTGTGTTCTCGGGTCAACGTAATGGATCATCTGGGTTGGTTGTCTAATTCTCACCTCTTTTCTACACCCTGGACGCGATATAAGTGACACGGCTTGTTCGACCCGATTAAAAGACGAACCTTGTGCATCCAACTTATCTGCGCTTTCAACTCCGTCAAGCCAAAGAGCAGAATGATGTCGTAATCCACTTCGTAGTAGACACCGCCATCATCGGCCTCCTGCGGCTCCAAGGATCGGATGAGCTTGGACGTGTTAGCAGTCACGGTACACATTTCGGTGAAATATGCTTATATCCGAGTCTACTCGTCAGTGACGCACATTAGCACATTATCACCACACTTTACCAGGTTCCTCGTCAACCCAATCGGGATCTATGAGACCTCCTCTGTACGCAAGAATCGGTGATTCTATAGTCGTCAATGCAGAGCGAGAGGTTCCCTCCGTAGAAAAAGAACATCGAAATTCTTGTTCCTCCGAAACTTGGACCCCCTAGTGTGAACTCAGTGAAGATCAGTAGTGAATCAGTGACCCATCCAGACCTTTGCTAGTATTGATGCGAATGCGTTTGGTAACATCACAGCGCCCGACGGTAGGACAAAAAGTGAGTCTTGTCGCTCTCGGTGATCAGGATAAGAGGGAATGTATGGTCTACTACATTCTACGCCATACGTGAGCCTTGAAGTTCGCAAAGTGACGAGCGGATCAACGTAGGACAATACAGCACCATCGGCGACGGCCTTGTTACTAAAGAGGTGATCAGTACGACCGAACCTATTGGTATCACACATACACGTGACTCGACGGTCGGCACAGGTGCACATCCGAAAATACCGGATGCTGCTGAAGACGGTGATACAGGAAATCACTGGCGGCATAACCGCCAACTAGAAAAGCATGCTACAAAGTACCATCAAGCTACGCACGTAGCCTAACTGCAGAATCAATCACCTTGATTTGGATTCGTAGTCTCATTGCCGCATCTCGCTGCTCTTCAAAGGCATCGACAATCGCCTCCACAGTGGGTTCAAAGAACTCTGCGACGTCTTCTCTATATGAATTATCAAAGGTCAGTACTACTCATTTATGTAAAGAACTTACCCGGCCAACTTGAGCTGGCCAGAACGAATATCATATTGGGGATCTTTGTCACGTACAGTTCCGAACTTGATGTATTGTGGATCGTTAGCATCACGGAACCTCAGTTTCGTAGTCTTGTCGAAAATCTCTTTCATTTGCTGGACTATCTCAGGTGACCCGTATTGCGAGTTGGCAAGTTTGGCTGTGGTAGATGTGATGAGGCGAGAGTGCTCAGAGTAGTAATAATGAAGGACATGTACCCCTGAGAAACGCATGAGCTCTTTGCGTCACAAAAACAGAGCCTTGAAGACGACCTATGGGGAGAATGTATGAGAAAAGGATTGAATCCATCCAGGAAGACATTACATTCGGCAGGCGCGATCTCCTTGACTTCTCTCGGAGGGGACAACTTCACGGAGTAAGCACTCAGGTCGATAGTACCACCTCCAGCATCAATAATGACGACTCCTTGTTCCTCCGACTCTTCGTCAACCTCCTCTTCAGAGTCCTCAGCATTAACAATGGGGATATTGGAGAGTGAGTCCGACGCCAGTATATTAGCGCAAAAATGAAGGCTAGCCTCCCCTTCTGTCAGTAGATGGATCCTATCCGCATGCTTGTCTCCAGGAATCAGCCCAGCAATCTTAGCAGCACGGCGAATTTGCTGTTGCTGCAGTCCTTCCCATCCATTCGGATGAGTGAGAATGAACTCGATTTTGTTCTCCACGGATCTCCACATGGAAGCACCACTAGTATGGGTTTCGACGATGTAACTCCGAGTGCAGTCAAAGAGGTATCGCATGAAATCGGCCAGGACTTGGATGGGACTTTTTCCCTGCGGAAGGGGTGGGATATCCTTCTTTTTGATGTGTGACGATGCTAGATGCTTTGGTCGCAAATGAAGCTTCCACCTGGTAGCGCCTCGGTGAGCAAAAGAACAGTAGAGAACGACCTCTTCTTTGGGCTCACCATTCGAGCTTGACCCAATTCTCTTCCTCTGCTTGCTCAATGATGTGCTCTTGCAGTGCCTCAGCGCCAACTGCTCTGACGGTACCTCGACGATCGTAGTACAAGATGGATGGTATTTTGTTATCGCCTCCGACATGTTCTTGGGCAGGATATCTGAAGCAGGAGCATGTCAATGTCACGCGCTTATCCACACATCATCGCCTACTACCTCGACACGCCGTGAATCTTTGGAACCTCACCAGGATCGAGTATGCAGTACGAGACTCCGCTGTACGTCGTACCGACATCAAAAGCAAGCACCAACTTGCGAGAGGTGCCGTGATATGGCTCTTGGGAGGGCATGACTCCGACTTTGAGCTCACGTCGCTGTGCGATGATCGATCCGGGGGAGGGAAGGTGGAGGGTGCGGACAGGCGTCGAACTTCAAGTTGCCAGTGAATGACCCGTGGTTACCGCGCCTGAATGCACAGGAAAATGCTTTCAGTAAGTCGCACCCACAAGTGCCAAGTCAAATGGGTTTGATGTGACACGAGGAACGCCTTAACGGGACGGTCGAAGATCATCGATCATCGATCATCCATTGTTCGCATGAATCACGTATATATCCTTATCTTTCTGCGCCAAAGAACCATTACGAGACTCGCGGTGACCATGCCTAGTGATGATGTCGCCAGTATCAGTATCATAGTGTGGGACAAGAGGCTTAACGAATGACGGGGGTGTGGCATTACTGGCAAGCACACCCGAGCCGCCACAAAACGAAGGCTCCTACCGGCGTTCAACCACACTATCATGATGTTACACAGAAACTGAAAGACGAACACAACACATCAAGAAATCAGTACTAGTAATGTCAACGCCATTCTCACAAACAATCACTCTGGATGGCTTGTGATCAAAGTGCATGATGTCCTCGTGAACCACTGAGGCAGCGCTCCAGCAAGTACCAAAGGAGGATAAGTAAAAGTGCCCGAAGAAATTCACGGTTCAGCCTTCACTCACCTAACTCTACGCCCTACGCAGAGCGATTAGCAAGGGCAATGTTAAGAGATCTACACGAAGACGTATATTGTGCGTCCAACTGATCTGGCCCCGTTGAGCTAGAGAGCAGCACGACATAAAAGAGGATGGTGTAGTAAGTGCCCCCACCATCAGGAAGGCGACGGGGCAGCAAGCTTCGACGCGTCTGCACGTACAGAGCACAGATTCATGTAAGCGTCTTCAGCATACAGAATGGTAAGCGACCATCAAGCTTTGACTGGGTATTCCAAACTCACCACGCTCCGTGTCCACCCAGGAAGATCTCAAGTGTCTGCCTCGGTATACTACGATACCCACGTGGATACTGCCACAGTGGGAAAGGTCAGACGAATGGTTTCTTGAACTCTTGCTCTTCGGACAATTCTGTGCCCTTTGTGTGCGAATTCAATGAGCGAGAACTTGGCAGAGTAGGGCAAGAAGACTGACCTTGATGAGGATTGACTCAAAGGTGCGGGGTACCTCCAAACGACCAGTCACCCCTTCGAATGCACCCTGTCTCCTCGCAATGTGCTTGGGGTCGTGTTCATTGTACAACGCGTTGGGTTCGGTTCCATACGTGAATCTCACAGTCCTAGAAGGAACCAGATGCTAATCACAACCGTTAAAAGGGTTGACACTTGCATTTATGTACGAGACTTACAGATGTTGGCGGGGATGACAAAATACGATGTTAAGAGTATTCATATGTTCCATGGTTTGGCGCGCAGCTAGTCACTTGCCGCGAAACCACCCACTGGGAACTTTCTGTATTCATAGTGAACGCATCACCTGGCACGGGGTTTCGACTGACGGTAGTTGGCATTGATGCAGCTGAGCGCTGCTGCGATAATCTCCTCAACAGAAGGTTCAAGGAGCTTGGCTATATCTTGCCCGAATTTTCGGGACAAGTCCTCCTATATGCGACAATACTTACCCAGACATCTTGAGTTGGCCAGATCGAGTATCATACTCAGGATCTTTGTCCCGTATCTCCAGGCACACTGTAGACTTACACTCAGCAGATGCAAATTCCTTGCAGGACGTGGGAGAAAGCTTCATGGAGTATGCGGAAAGGTCGACGGTTCCGCCCCCGGCGTCGATAATGATGACACCTTCAAATGAAGTGACCTGAAACTTGCACAGCCTCTTTCCATGAGGAAGAGGGGGAATATCTGCATCCGAAAGTGAGATGGGTTGAGATGTTTGGTGCGGTGGTAGAGTTTCCACCTGGAACATGTCGAGCGTCGGCAACAAGTCACGCTTCACAGATCCCCTCACCCCCCACTTGTGGCTAGTTCAACGGTACGCTTTTCCGAGTAGGTTTCCGCACCGACTGCGCAAAGCGAACCTGCTTTGTCGTAATACATGATATCTTGCTATTGTTACCCTGGAAATCTGTCTGTCGGTTCAGAACCTACCTTGATAAAGACAAAGAGACCACACTTCTTGGCCACTCCGTGAATTTCCGGAGTTCCACCTGAGTGAAGTATGCAGTAGGAGTTCCCACTGAAAATGGCACCAGCTTCAATACCAACACCAACTTGCCGCGTACGGTTCTCGTGAAAACATGATGGAGTTCTCTGGTGCAAAAGAGCAAGTCTGAGGAGGGTAACGTCGAGCTTATATCTGGGTATATGATTTGCGTCCCTCGAACTTGAACTTGAATGCGGGTAGAATACGTCACTGCATCGTCCGAGTCCGAGTGAATAATATTACAGTCAAATTTTGCCGTGGCTGTCAAAATACTTAAACGTATTATGGCACTGCCACTGGCACTACTTGTTCTACAACTTCAAGCCTTCTCTCTTCGCTCAGCACCTTCATGTCCGTGTCAAACGTAATACTACAGCGGTCCAAGGAAGATGGTCTTCCGCAGCAGGTAATTTTCCGGCACACTAACAAGATGCTGCGAAACTCATTCGTAACAAAACTATAGCATCCAACATCTGTGACATCTATCGACTTCTCAAAGTACGACAGTCTTTTCTCACTACCCTATTTAACGATTCAATGGTTTATTCTCAAATGAACTTTGTTAGTATACCGCCTCCACCAGATCTCACACCCTACATCATCAAAATTGGCGATGATTATGTCGCTGGAGGCAGTTTCGGTGACGTCTACAGGTGTCGATACCTCCATGGTTCGACGTCACAGGAAGTTTGAGTGTGGTTCGCGATTCACGTTGGCTACTATTTACCTCTCCTTTAGGTTGCAGTAAAAGCGCTGCGAGTCAAGTTCTCACTAGATGGAGACCCAAAAGATAAATCCATCGAGGTAATTTGTTTCCTTTTCATCAACGAATTTGATCTAAATGTCATCCGAGTTGGTCCGTCGAGAGCTCGGAATTTGGAAGAGACTAAGGCATAATAATGTTGTTCCATTTTTGGGTACTGCGTACGGCTTTGGAATGAGTGGTGCAATGTCGTTGGTATCCTTGTGGATGCCCAATGATACGCTCCACAAATTTTTAGCGACGCATGACAGTAAATTGGATGTGGTACATCGACTTCAGATTGTACGTTCGCTCCATGTCTGCCTCCCTCCCGCTGTCTTACCCCATACAATGTGAAAGTTGCTCGACATTGCCAAAGGGTTGGGCCACTGTGAGTCACTTTTATCATTCTCCCAACTCATGAAATAATGCACCACAGTACATTCTTTTCAGGTCATCCACGGTGATTTGAACTCTGTGCGTGGTATTAGTCCTATCAGTGACCTTCTCTCTGAGAATGAAATAGAATAACGTGCTTCTCGATGCAGACTACGTTGCACGTTTAGCCGATTTCGGATATGCTTCCTTGGTGGGCAATATTCCAGAAGCATTAGATTACCTGCAGAGATCCACTGCACGACCGGGAGCCTGGCGATGGATCGCGCCAGAGCAAACTGATTTTGAACGGCCATTCATCAGGACAACCGAGAGTGATATATACTCTTTTGGATGTATCGCACTCGAGGTAAGCTTGCTAGTCACATATGTCAAGCTCATTCTCATCTTCCTGCAGGTATTATCCGGAAAGCAACCGTGGTCTGAAGTTCGTCAAGATACTGCCGTTGTTTTACGCTTGCATCTGGGTTACAAGCCGGATCGACCAGTATCCCGAGCAATAGACGACTCGCACTGGGACTTTATTCAACGTTGCTGGTCACCGTTACAGGAAAGACCTACAGCAGATATCATAATTCTCTTCATGCAACGGTTCTTGAGTGATCATCCACCGTGTGGCCCACTACGCAACTTGTTCATTTCTTTGTCAAGTCAGGCTCAAGAGCCACTCGTCGGTTCGTCTCTTAGTCTCGGTGCTGCACGACAACCTTTACTTCTGGGAACTGCCACGTCCCTACTTAGCTCTCCGAACTCACCTAGCCTTGCCACCAATTTCCACCCGCTTCCAGCGTCCGACGTTGCTTCCTCGACCTTATATTCCACGAATCTCCTTGGATCCAGCATTCCAGATGATTCTGCTGCGCATGGTATCACGTCAGATGCTGACTACTACAGTCCCATTGAGGAAAATGACATAATAATCGTGTATGTCTTCCCAAGGTTGCGGTTTATCTCGCTTCACATTATGCATTCCATTAGGGTGATGGGGCCCACAGGGGCAGGCAAGAGCTCAGTGAGTTGCTTGGTACGAGAATCTACCCTGCGAAACTGAGATACTCATAGTTTGTGAACAAAGCAGCTGGGAAGATGGAGGTTGTGATGGGCCACGACATGAAATCCCAGACACGAAAAGTGCAACCTGTCCGGTGTCTCCATCCTGATGGCCGTCGGAATATTGTCTTGTTGGACGCCCCCGGATTCGATGACACATACCTTTCTGATACCCAGATTCTAAGAATTATAGCCAATTGGCTGAAAGAGACGTGAGTCGACCTGAGAGTATTGAACAAGCTGAGCTTGACCCGACACTCATAGGTACCAGAACAATGTCAAGCTTGCTGGTATTCTTTATCTTCATCGCATCTCGGACGTCAGACTTGCAGGAACGCCTTTGAGAAATCTGGCCGTATTCAAGGACTTGTGCGGTGACAGCAACTTGAAGAACATCATCCTTGTCACTACGATGTGGGATGAGATAGAGGACCAATCGGTTGGCTCGAAGAGGGAAGAGGAGCTTCGTTCGACATATTGGAAGGATATGATACACCTCGGCTCGGACACTTGTCGTTTCCAAGGAACTCGCGAATCAGCTTGGGAGATCATTGATCGCTTGAACTTGGAGGGCCCTCGCCGGACGCGCATACCATTGCAAATTCAGCGGGAAATGGTTGACCGCCGTTTACCACTTCACGAAACAGCTGCCGCAAAAATTTTGCTTCGCTTCCTCGTTGCAGAGTTAAAAAAGGTCTGGGCAAGGTTGCGTAACGGGGTTCGTGGGACATTCGGTGCTAGAGTTCGCCCCACAGCGAGCCAAGGCCGGCCTCTTAGCAGGTCCTCCACGATTGGATCAGGCACTTCCGACAATGCCTCGTCTGTGGCCTTGACGAGTGCTTCAAGCAATTCCTCCCATTCCTCCCCACTTCCGCCCAGTCCAGACAGCACCTCTTCAGGTTGCACCGCTAACGGCCATCGGGAAGCACTCTTGGCAACGATCACAGGTCTTAGGCTTGCCCACCAGATGGCGGATATAGCTTCTATTCCCATGCTCCGAGGAGCGATCGGGACAGTCTTGCACATAGCTCAATTAATTCAGGTCAGTTGTCTATCATCCACAATCTAACATTGCGCTAAGTGAGTTTCTCAGGGAATGGGAGGCACACATCATGCGATCTGTCAGGTGATTGAATACTCCGGATGGCTTCTCGAGGAGATTACACAATATGCGGCGGGGTCCGAACTATCCAAAGATATGAAGAAAACACTGAGCTCTTTTCAGAAGTATGTCTCCTCGAATCGTCGACCAAATGCAGATGAGATATGCATGCTTATGATCGTGTAGGGAACTCAAGCAACTTCAAAATGTCGTGAAGATTTCAAAGAGAGGTCATATTGCCCGCTTCTTCCTGCACGATGCCGATATCCATGCCGTCGCGGCGTGTACCGCTGCCATCAAGGCGATCTACGATAAGCCGGAGGTACGACCACCCTTGATACTGCTTACTCTTGCTGATGGCGTAGAATAGATCAGGCTTGCCATAGACAATCGTCAGGCTATCGCACGTCTCCAAGATCACCTGAAGACACTATACGATGATGGAGCGTTGGTACTAGACCCATTTACTAGACCCATGGGAGTTTTTTCTAATATCTACTTTAGCGGCAATGCGAATGTGGAAGGTTGGTCATGGAAAATGGACGGCCTTCGACAAGTCAAATCTCGTGATCACTACTGTGTGGACTTCCAAGTTGTGAATCCCATGTCCTTCAAATGCTACCTGTAGTAGCTTAAGCCTGGGTGCTGGTCGTCCTAGCAAAGCCGTTCTCGCTCTTATTGCATGCTTACAGCGGTTTTCATATCGATGCGGAAAAGACACTGAAAAGGTTACCTATGTGTCATCATCAATACTACTGATGTTGAACGTTTCATTACGAGTCCCCCTTAAGAGGCGAGTTCTTACCAGGCTGCAACTGCATACCTGGATTCCGATTTTCCGAAATAACAGAGCCATGCCAGTGGGAGAGTGTGCAAATAACGCTGTCAGTGGGCCGTCTATAATTCGACCGCCTCCCTGAATTTAAAGGGTGTTTCAAGTGTGGCCTGACTCCGAGATAGTACCAGTGCTACTAAGCCCTGTACGTAACCTCTACCATAACTCGCTACATAACTCGAGGTTGGGTGCGCGTGGCCGTCAACACTTGATCAACATGAGTAATTCCACGTAATCATCATATGGCTGCCAGGAACGTGCATGCAGATTTCAGCATGGCCTCCTTGAGGTATGGGTCCTTTCACTAGCCTAAGGCTGGCTGCGGTGCCCGAGCCCACTGGTGCCAACTCCCGTGACTCTGGCTCAAAGTTTTATAACAGGCTACTCTTTCTTCGCTCCACGCCTTCATCATCAGCCAAAATTTCAGTCCATGTCAAATGTCTCACCACGGCAGTCTAGGGAAGACGATCTTTCGCAGCAGGTAATATTCCGGCACTCTAACAAGACACTACGCAACTCACTCATGTCGAAACCATAGTATCCTGGGCCGACAGAGCGGATCATCGACTTCTCAAGGTACGACAGTCTCAGGCTTCTCCCTACTAGTCTATCATGCCAATTCATGGCTTCATGGCTCAAATCAACCTTGTTAGTACATCGCCACCAGACCTCACACCCTATATCGTCAAAACCGGCCATCAGTATGTCGCTGGAGGCGCGTTCGGTGATGTCTATAGATGTCGATACCTCAATGGTTCGACGTCAGAGGATGTGAGTGTGATTTACGATTCACGCTACCCACTACTCACCCCTGCCTTAGGTTGCGGTAAAGGCGTTGAGATTTACACGAAATGAAGATACGAAAAATAGGTCCATCAAGGTAGTGTTTCCTTTCCTCTCTATCAGAGAATCGGACTTACATGATATTCGAGATGGTCCGTCGAGAGCTTGGAGTTTGGAAGAGACTAGGTCATAACAATATCGTTCCTTTCTTGGGCATTGCGTACGGCTTCGGAATGAATGGTGCCATGTCGTTGGTGTCATTGTGGATGCCCAATCAAACCCTCCATAAATTCTTAGCGACGCATGACGACAAGCTAGATGTATTACACCGACTCCAGATTGTACGTTCACTTCATGTCTACTTCCCTTCTGCTCTCTAACCCTATATGACACGAAAGTTGTTTGATGTTGCTAAAGGGTTGGAGTACTGTGGGTCACATTTACCATTCCTCAATGCATGGAGAAATGACGCACTACAGTACATTCTTTTCCGATCGTCCACGGTGACTTGAACTCTGTGCGTAGGATTGGTCCTATTAGCGACCTCCTTTTTAAACGTGAATAGAATAACGTGCTTATCGACGCAGACTACACTGCACGTTTAGCCGGTTTTGGGTTTGCTTCCTTGGTGGGCAATCTTCCAGAAGCATTAGGTTACCTTCGGAGATCCACCGCCCGACCGGGAGCCTTGCAATGGACCGCGCCAGAGCAAATTGACCTTGAGGGGACATTCATTAGGACAACCAAGAGTGATATCTACTCCTTTGGATGTGTTGCTCTCCAGGCAGGCCTACTAGACATAAAGCATCAGGCACACTCTGATCTTCCCCCAGGTGCTTTCTGGAGAACAACCGTGGTCTGAAGTTCTTGAAGATGCTGCCATTGTTTTACACCTACACCTGGGTCATATGCCAGGTCGACCGGAATCCCGAATGATAGATGACTCGCACTGGAGCTTTATTCGTCGTTGCTGGTCACCGTTGCAGGAAAGACCTTCAGCAGATATCATAATCTTTTGCATACAACAATTCTTAACTGATTACCCACCGTCCGGGCCTCTCCGTGACTCGTTCATTGCGCCATCAAGTCGGGCCCAGCATTCGCTCTCCGGATCGTCTCTTAGTCTTGTTGCTACACAACCACCTTCGCTTCCTGCAACTACCACAGCCCCACTTAGCCCGCTGAATCAGCCTCCGGTTCAGGATTGTTCTAGTCTTCCGACTGACTCGGTGGTGTCTACAACGAACTCGTCTGCGCTGCGCGCTCCGCATAAAATCCAAAATTGGGGCACTGATGGACCAGAGGCCGCGCCTGGTGTTCGGGCTTTCAAAGCGGATGCGCCATCACCGTCCCCTCCCACCCAATCTACGTTTCCACGAGTCTCGTTGCGAACGTTGACTCGGTCGTTTGCAGATTTGTGGAACAAAATCAAGCGAGGCTTTTTATCTAGCCCCACTATGGACATATCAGAGAATGATATAGTGGTGTTGTGCGTACAAGAGTCATCGTGATTTCGTTCCATCTTTAACGATGAGTCATTGAACAGTATAGTGGGACCCACAGGATCTGGCAAAAGTTGGGTGCGTGTGCCTCCGTCACATACCTTGTTTCGTCTCAGCTTCGTCTCAGTTCACCAACACTGCAACAAAATGTGACTTAGTCAAAGTCAACAGAGACCAACATCCGCACACTAGCAGCGTTCAAGCAATTCGATGTGTGCTTCCTGATGAGGTGAAGAGGGACCTGGAAGGAGTAGAGAATATCGTATTCGTCGACACTCCCTCTTTCCACACCGGATACGACAGACCTGATCCACACAGAGTTTTTGAGGCATGGTTCAACCAGATAGTGTAAGTCTTACCTTACATCTTCGTTGTGATGTGCAGCCGACACTCTCAGATATAAGCCCCGATACGTTGGGATGATCTACATGCATCGAGTTGAAACTGATTGTGCGCTTCAACCTATCAAAGCCCAGCTCCAGGAGTTCTCCAATGTTCTTCGGATCGTCGATGCCCGTCTCCCCTAGCAGCTACTTGTCGTCGTAAGTTATGACAAGACTTCGGGTATCCTTCCCGAGTCCAAGATTATGCAACGCATGTCCGATCTTCGTGACCAGGTGGACTTGCTGCGTCAATCCAGGGGTAAATGGCAGCTCTTGTCCATGCACCAGGAGCTTTTCCAGGGAGAACTTGAAGTAGCATGGAGAGCTGTAGAAGCACTCTTCCGAAACTCATGATTGTGTTTTGCGATACTTGGTCTTTGATACTAGCAATTGCAATAGTTTTCTTACAAGCGACTGGATTTCATGTTGATAGAACGTAGTAGAATACTAATTATAATACCGCGCACCAGCAAATTAAGTGCGTAATGATGCCTTCTCGCAGTCCTAGATGAGACCAGATGGTCGAAAAAGAGTGACACGACTCCATCTTGTGACTCTTGTTCCTCCTCCGCCGGCCCGCCGAAGTATAAGATACGCGCTGTGTTGAACGTATCTGATGTTAGAACATTATTAGTAACACAAAAATGAAGACTTGCTTCTCCCTCTGTGAGAAGATGGATCCACGACTGGTTCCCCTCCCGGTAGGAACGAGCCCGCCAAGCTCAGCAGCATTTCGAATTTGCTGTTGCTGTGGACCTTCCTAGCTAGTTGTATGCGCCAGAAAGAACTCGATGTCCTTCTCAAGCGACTCGCAAAGACAGATATGAACTTCAGTGATATACGCCTTGGAGCAACTTGAACAAGTAACGCATAAAATCACCTTGCATACCTGTCTTTTCCCCGGGAAGCGGGGGATATTTGTAAAGTGGCACGCGTCGAGGTGTTTGATGCGGGGGTAGAGCTTCCACCTGGAACATGTCAAGCGTCGGCAACAAGTCACACTTTACAGATTTCCTCACCATCCGAGCCTTGTCCACTCTTACATGTGGCCAGTTCAACGGTATGCTTCTCTCAGATTTTTGCACCGACTGCACGAAGCGAACCCGCTTTGTTGCAATACATGAGAGAGAATATCTTGCTATTACCGCCCGTCAGATCAGAATGTCATTCATGGTACAGAAAAGGAACCAACTTCTTGCCCACTTGATGAAATTTCGTAGTTTCACCTGGATCGAGTATGCAGTAGGAGACCCACCGAAAGTGGTACCAACGTCAATTGCCAACACCAACTTGCGGGACGACCCTGCATATGGTTCTTGTGAAACATGATGGAGTTCTCTGGAGAGAGTAGGTCTGAGGGGAGTAGCGTCGAGCTTATATCTCGGCGGGCATGTATTCGATTTGCATCCCTCGAACTTGAATGCGAGTAGATCATTCAAGTTGGCCACGTATGTTGGCTAAATCATGAATGGATGTCCTGCATCCTGTAGTAATGTGTACCATACCATTGATGTGCTTTGGTCCAGGTACAATTGTGCGTAGTGGTTCGGATTCAACGCGCACTAGGCCTGACAGTGAGTCGGGACTTGATAGAAGGAGCACAGTGTGGAGGTGTTGGTGGCCCAAGCATGCCTACTCGGTCACAGGATCGTTCAGCCTGTCTTCTGTGTCGCTTCATCGAATCCTTCACGGATGGCGAAGAGCGAACCCACGACGGAACGACTCCATCGTGGGGACCGCATGGCCAACATTTGGGATTCCGAAAGGACCCCAGGCACCCGAGCGACCTGTGCACAGGCTTTGCCCCAGAGGCAGCCTCCCTCCTCCCCACTCGTTCTACCCCCATCGCAACCGATCTACCCGGGGTCGCACTCCTACGTATGCAAGCCACTACATGGACTGGCCAACTCCCTCAATAGGGCTTACTGTAAGATCGGTAGCTGATACCCTAAACGGTCTCGGAAGGGCAGCGGTAGCGGCACGAGAGCTTTCGCCGGCTCGAAACTGCCCACCCAAACCGCCTCCCTTATCCACCCCCGCCTGTACTGTACATGGGTGCACCCATGGCCCGGCTCCCATCTCGGAGAGGAGCGACCGACGAACAGGCGTGTGGACTGACAGCCCGAGCGTCCCTCTTCGCACACAAAACTTACACCATGGCCTTACGGGCCATGGTCCTCCCTCACGATGCGTGAGAAGCGCAAAGTGGCAGTACCTTTGCACCCGTCATTCTTACAGACTGCGTCAGCTCAAGCGCTCACTCTCAAGGCCTCACGGACAGGGCCGAGTCACAGCTCGCCCTCCCCAACGGTGCCGAATAAGCCTGCGGCTTCATTCGCTCGTGCCTTCATCTCTTCCTCGCTACCGTACACCTGTACCTACCGCAAACGATCCTCCCCCTTTCTCTAGCATGACACATAGACCACTGGCATGTTGTGATACAAAGGGAGACCGCTGGATTTGTGAAAGATGTGTGACTGAGTACAAATCCCAATAGTAGATTGTTGTGACGAGGGTGATGAGGAGGAAGGAAGGGGGTGAGTGGGTGGTAACGCGACTTCGAGCGTGTCCGACTCGCAGGACTTCTAGGATTCTCCAGAGCTCGGGAGAATGCGAGGCAGGAGATGGCCAAAGGGGGAACCGACAGTGGGAGTGGTGGAGTAAGCGATAGAGCTCCAGTTTGAGATCTATGTGGCCGTGATCAGCTCTTCAATGCTTCAAGTTACTACTATGTACATCGCCATATGGTCGGAACGTGGCTTCCTTGAGGTATAAGTTCACTAAAAACAACGCGGCTGGCTGCCGCTTCACTTACTCTTCGTCCCCATCATCCTCAGCCGAGATTTCAGTCCATGTCAAATGTACCACATCGGTCTAAGGAAGATGGTCTTCCGCAGCAGGTAATATTCCAGCACACAGACAAGACACCACGGAACGCACTCACAACGAAATCATAGCACCCAACATTCATCGACCTCTCAAAGTACGATGGTCTTCTCTAATAGTCTACTATAACGATTCAATGATTTCTCGGCTCGAATCAACGTTGTTACTAGAACTCCGCCTGCGCCAGATCTCACACCCTATATCACCAAAATAAATAATCAGTGTGTCGCTGGAGGCGGTTTCGGTGATGTCTATAAATGTCGGTACCTCAACGGTTCGACATCAGAGGAGGTTTGAGTGTGATTCATGGTTCACATCGCCCACTATTCACCTCTTCCTTAGGTTGCAGTCAAGGCGTTGCGATTCGCACCAGATGAAGATACAAAAAATAAACACAACCAGGTAATTTATTTCCTCTCGATCAGCAAGTCGGACTTACGTGATATTTGAGATGGTCCGTCGAGAGCTCGGAGTTTGGAAGAGACTAAGGCATAATAATATCGTTCCATTCTTGGGCATCGCGTATGGCTTCGGGATGGATGGTGCCACGTCGTCCGTGTCGTTGTGGATGCCCAATGATACCCTCCATAAATTCTTAAAGACGCATGGCGACAAGCTAGATGTAGTACACCGACTTCAGATTGTACGTTCGCTTCATGTCTGCCTCCCTCTAGCTCTCTAACCCCGCTCAATGTAAAAGTTGCTCGATATCGCCAAAGGGTTGGACTACTGTGGGTCACCTTTATCATTCCCCAGCATTCAAGGAAATAACGCACTACAGTACATTCTTTTCCGATCGTCCACGGTGACTTGAACTCTGTACGTGGAATTAGTACCATCAGTGACCTTCTTTCTAAATGTGAATAGAATAACGTGCTTATCGACGCAGACTACACTGCACGTCTAGCCGATTTTGGATATGCTTCCTTGGTGGGCAATATTCCAGAAGCATTAGGTTACCTTCAGAGATCCACCACACGACCAGGAGCCTTGCGATGGAACGCACCAGAGCAAATTGAGCTTGAAGGGCCATCGATGTCATCCATCAGGACAACCAAGAGTGACATATACTCTTTCGGATGTGTCGCTCTCGAGGGAAGCCTGGTAACCACATATGTCAAGCCTATTCTCATCTCCCTACAGGTATTGTCCGGAAAACAACCATGGTCTGAAGTTCGTGAAGATGCTGCCATTGTTTTACGCTTGTATCTGGGTCACAAGCCCGGTCGACCGGAATCCCGAACGATAGTTGACTCACACTGGAACGTTATTCAGTGTTGCTGGTCACCGCTACAGGAAAGGCCTTCAGCAGATATAATAATTCTCTTCATACAACAGTTCTTGAGCGATTACCCGTCGTCCGGGCCTCTTCGCGATTTGTTCATTTCGCCGTGTAGTCAGGCTCAGGATTCGCTCTCCGGATCGTCTCTTAGTCTCGCTGCTGAACAACCACCTTCAGTTCTGGCAACTACCACCTCCCCACTTAACCGTGCGAACCCGCCTCCAGCTCATGATCGTGCTAGCCGTCCGATCGACTCGGCAGTGTCTACGACATACTCGTCTGCGTCCCGCTTGCCGCGTAAAATCCAGAACGGTGGCACGGATGGGCCAAGGGCTGCACCTGCTGTCGAGTCGTTGAATACGAGCACCGTTGTGGCTCCTAAAGCGTCACCTCCCAGCCAGTCTAGGGTTTCAACGACACGCATGGGTTGGGGTGTGTGGAATAGGATCGGGGGAATCTTTCCAACCTTTCAGTTGAATGACGATGACATGGTCGTATTGTAGGTTTTCTGAAGGCTATCTGGTGTACTTATTCCACACTGACCGATCTGTCATCCAGCGTGGTTGGCCCTTCGGGAAGTGGAAAGAGTACGGTACGACATTCTTCTTACTATAGTTCAGCTTCAATCCCCTCCTAGTTTGTACGCACAGCAACACAATCTCCCAGTTTCGTTGAGGTTGGAAATACCCTGAAACCGCGCACGCAGAAGGTGCAGGCAATCAGATGCGTGCTCCAAGAGAAAGCGCGAGTTGCTTTGGGGGCCAGGGGACGAAAGAACATCGTATTTGTAGACACGCCTTCATTTCACGCTGAGGAAAACAGTCGAGCGGACAAGGAAATGAATGCTTGGTTGGAAAAGTCAAGGTAAGACTTCCTCCGCTTATTGGACGAGACGATGGGTGATGCTCCGTCGGCTTAGATCCAGGTCCACCCTTTTCAGGACGATTTACATGCACAGAATTGACCGCGACCCTAACGTAAATAGGGAATTTTCTATTCAGATGCAACTGGATGCTTTTGCATATGCTTTCCCGAAGGATTACATCCCTTGGGCTTTTCCTGGGCGAGTGCACTGCGTCTTCAGCTACGCGGGCCGCACCGCCCCAAGAAGAATGGAAGATCGCAAGGAAAAGTTCCAGAGCCAGCTTAGCTGCCTGGACGCAAGGGTCATCCATGGATGGAAACCGACGTGGAATACTTCTATCCACCCCCACCTTTTCATAAAAAGTGATCCTGACACAGCTTGGGAAGCCGTAAAGGCTCTTTTCGCTTTTCCCGAGCCTCAGTGACCTTGCAAGAGACCGGGGGTTTCAGCTGGCCTGAGGGAGATGATTTTGTTAAGAGGAATATGGTGTGCGGCCCCATCAGTGGCAGGATTTGTAGTCATAGGTGTTTCTACGCCAGTTATTCTTCAGGGAACCGGTTAGTGCTAGCCGACGATCCTACGCAGTCCTGCGCGGTCCTGACCATTACTCGATTTACCGAAGTTGTTGATTGTGCAGCGCTAGTAACTAGTAGGGGTCTGGAACTATGCCAAGTAATTCAGAACGCAAACGCAGATATAAGCCGTTGGGTTGGATTGGAGAGACTGAAGCTGAAGATTGATACACGAGCATTGTTTTCTTTTATGTAATTTGGTCACTGTTGCAAACACACCTCGCACTTACGTCCAACTCAAGGCTCTTCCCGCACGAAGTTGGCTGTATGTCTAGTGATCCCGTGCGCATGGGAATTAGCACTCAAAATGGCTTTGCTGGGAGAACCGCGGCTGACAGTCGACCAGCACCATGAGTCCGACTGCTTGATTTCGAGGTTGCTGGAATGATTCATGGCATGAAGCAGAAACAAACCTATGGAGAAATTAGTATTACAATTCCGGTGTAAATCACCATACGTCTAGATCTGATCTTATTCACATCCAAGTCAAAACCCTATGCTGCATCATCGTACACCAGTACCGGTGGAGTCCTTTTGCGCATTCCCGTCAGGCGTACTCGAATCAGATATCACCCACTGGCAAGCTCACCTCACTTCTGCACCCTTGTAAAAGTGGTCGTAAACGTTGAGTCAAGCATAGTCATTCCGTGGTTCATAGAAATACGCACGTTTTCCACCCAGCTCACCTGTGCAGAGAGCTCTGTCAAGCCAAATAACAGAATGACCTTGATTTACGCATCGTACGACGATTCTTCTGCAGATCGTCTCGGCGAGAGCGACCTGGCCAACTTGGTAGTATCCGCACGTACAGTACACAGTGTCGAGAACTGATCTACACATACCGGCTTAGACCACGTGGATGTGCTATCTAGGTGACGTACCTCGTTTGCTGTCCATCCATACCGGCTGGTCCAACGGTCCTCTATAGCACACGATGGCGACATCCAGGCAAGTACGCGTCGCCTGTGACGACCGGCGAATTGCAAAAGTCTCTTGAAATTCTTGCTCCTCGGCGACACGTGTGCCCTTGCGGATATCGCGTCAGCACGTGTAGCAGGCATGTCACGTCTCGTTGGCTCACTTTCGTCACGATAGAAGCAAACACGTTCGGAAGAGCAAGCAGGCCTGCTGGTCCGCGGTAGATGTTCTTTTGTCTCACACGATGTTCAATGTCGGACACGTTATATGGAATGCTGCACTCAGTTCCGTAGGTTAACTTTGCGACCCTGGAAGAGACGAGGTGGTCGACACGGTAAGATACCGCACCGTCCGCTACAGCTTTGTTCCTAATACTGAGGTGAGCCCATCGTTTAGCGTCATCTTGGACAGAACGTACCCATGGCTATCAGGTCTGCAGAGGATGATGTTTAGGGCATCGAAATATCTTCGGAGAGTAGAGAACAACCATTCGCTGGCCGCAAAACCCCCTACTAAGACGGACTTGAAGAGAGTTGAACGATAAACGCATTAATCCACGGGATATCTTACCGTGATAGGGATAGAAGATGATTGCTGTAGCTTCCTAAAAGCATCGATGATCTCTCTAACATATGGTTCAAAAAGGTCTGTGATAATCCTTCTGGGGCAAGGTCAGGATCCTCATGATGCCTTGCCGGGGAAGGCAAGCTTACCCAGGGAGTCGAAGCTGGCTTGAGCGTATGTCATATTGCGGATCCTTGTCCCGGACGGTACCAAACTTTATGTATTGGGGATCTTCGGCGTTACGAAGACGAAGTTTGGTCGTCTTGTCGAAAATCTCAGTCATCTGTCTCAATATCTCTGGGCTAGAGTACTTTGAACCTTCCAATCTCCCTGCGATGACGGTCGTAAGCATTAACGTGTAAGTAAATTCGTGTTGGTACCCACTCTTGAGGAAGCCGGCAGCCCTTCGTGTCACCAATACAGATCCCTGTAAGCGACCTGGCGGTGGGTAGCGTCAGACACGATCGCCATCACATCTGCGTACTCACATTCGGCGGGTGCAATCTCCTGGAACGATGCAGGAGATAACCTCATTGAATATGCGCTCAAGTCAATCGTTCCTCCTCCAGCATCAATAATAGCAACACCGCGCTGACGGAGTTGCTCATCATCTTGGTCAGGGTGTTCAAGGGGGATGATAGGTATCCTCGACATCCCCTCCAACGCCAGGATGTTCGATACGTAAAAGTGCAAGTCCGCTTCTCCCTCTGTCAACAAGTGAACCCGATCTTGTCCTTCTGGTGAATCCGAAACCAGACCTGCCGAAATGGCGGCACGTCGTATTTGTTTCTGCTGTGGGCCCTCCCATCCGTTTGGATGTGTGAGTACGTACTCGATGTGATGTTCGATCGACTTCCAGAGGTTCACGCCATGTGAGTCCTGGATGTACCTTTGCGTGCAGTCGAATAGGTAACGCATGAAATCCGCGAGAACGTCGACAGCCGACTTTCCAGACAGAATGTGAGTGTCATCGTCGGAGATGTGTGCAGCAGCTAGATTCTTTGCGTGCAAGTGTAGCTTCCACCTAGACAAGTCATCAATCCGCTACACCTATAGGATGAATATGTACCACTCCATCTTGGCCCTTGGCTTGCTTGATGATATGACGCTGTAGTACGTACTTTCGCACCAAATGCACGAGGAGCGCCATGGTGGTCATAATAGGCGATAGACGGTCTTTTGCAGCCCGAGCCGCCTACATGTTCATGTGTTGGGCACCTTCAATATGCTGCGGTCAGCGTATGCGACGAACGTGAAGGGAGACAATGCCTTGTAGTAAAGATGTATTTCAATTTTTAGTGTTGAGCGGTTCGACCGCACTGGCAGCGTGGCTTCCTCAGGCTTGAGGTGTATGTTCGGTAGAAGCAACGCGGCCACTGGTGAGCGCTTCTACTAGTAGTCCCACTTACTTTTCGCCCCATCATTCATTGTCAGCCCCAAATTTCATCCATGGAGCCAAACGTCACACCGGAACGGCCTGAGGAACATGATGGCCATCCACTGACCCGGGCTGTACTTCCAGTAATTTTCCGTCGCACCAACAAGTCGCTGCGGAACTCATAACGAAACCATAGCGTCCGTCATCTATCGACTTCTCAAAGTACGACGGTCTTCTCCCTATGACAGTCAGTGGTTTCGTGACTCAAACCAACTTTGTTAGTACACCGCCTGCGCCGAATCTCACACTCTATATCACCAAAATCAACAATCAGTGTGTCGCTGGAGGCGGTTTCGGTGATGTCTATAAACGTCGATACATCAATAGTTCAACATCAGAGGATGTTTGAGTGTAATTCACGATTCACATTGCCCACTATTTACCTCTCCCTTAGGTTGCAGTCAAAGCGTTGCGATCCACACCAGACGAAGTTACAAAAAAGAGATACAACCAGGTAATTTATTTCCTCTCGATCAGCAAGTCGGACTTACATGACATTTGAGATGGTCCGTCGAGAGCTCGGAGTATGGAAGAGACTGAATCATTCCAATATCGTCCCATTCTTGGGCATTGCATACGGCTTCGGAATGGATGGTGCTATCTCGTTGGTGTCGCTGTGGATGCCCAATGAAACTCTCCACAAATTCTTGGCGGTGCATGACGACAAGCTAGGTGCGGTACACCGACTTCAAATTGTACGTTCACTCTATGTCTACTTCTCTCATGTTCCCTAACCCTATACAAAAAGCTACTCGACATCGCCAAAGGGTTGGACTACTGTGGGTCACTGTTAGCATTCCCGAACGCACAAAGAAATGACGTTCTATAGTACATTCTTTTCAGCCCGAGATTGTCCACGGTGACTTGAACTCCGTACGTGGAATTAGTACTATCAGTGACCTTCTTTCTAAATGTGAATAGAATAACGTGCTTCTTGACGCAGACTACACTGCACGTTTGGCCGATTTTGGATATGCTTCCTTGGTGGGCGACATTCCAGAAGCATTGGCTTACCTTCAGAGATCCACCACACGACCGGGAGCCTTGCGATGGATCGCGCCAGAGCAGATTGACTTTGAAGGGCCGTTCGTCAGGACAACTAAGAGTGACATCCACCCTTTCGGATGTATCGCTCTCGAGGGAAGCTTGCTGGTCATATATGTCAAGCCCATTCTTATCTTCCTGCAGGTGTTGTCCGGAAAACAACCATGGTCTGAAATTCATGAAGATGCTGCTGTCGTTTTACGCTTGCATCAGGGTCACAAGCCGAGTCGACCGGAATCCCGAGCAATAGACGATTCGCACTGGGACTTTATTCAACGCTGCTGGTCACCATTACAAGAAAGACCCGCAGCGGGTATCATAATTCTCTCCGTACGACAGTTCTTGAACGACCATGCACCGTGCGGCCCACTCCGTGATTTATTCATTTCTCTGTCAAGTCAGGCTCAAGATCCACTCGTCGGTTCGTCTCTTAGTCTCGCTGCTACACGACAACCTTCGCTTCTGGGAACTACCACTTCCCCACTTAGCCCTCCGAACCCGCCTAGCCTAGCCTCCCTTTCCCTCCCGCTTCCAGCTTCCGACATCGCTTCCTCGACCCACCTATATCCCATGAACCTCCCTGGACCCAGCATCCCAGATGATTTTGCTGCTCATGGCGTCACGTCAAATGCTGACTATGGTCCCATTGACGAAAATGACATCATAATCACGTATGTCTTCCCAAGGTTGCGCTTTCTTTCGCTTAATATCATACGTTCTATTAGGGTGATGGGGCCCACAGGGGCAGGCAAGAGTTCAGTGAGTTGCTTGGCATGAGAATCTACGCTGCGAAACTGAGATGTTCACAGTTTGTGAACAGTGCGGCTGGGAGGAAGGAGGACGTGATAGGTCATGGCTCCAAATCCCAGACACGAGGGGTACAGCCCGTCCGGTGTCTCCATCCTGATGGCTGTCGAAATGTTGTCTTGTTGGACACCCCCGGATTTGACGATACATACCTTTCTGATGCCCAGATTCTAAGAATTATAGCTAGTTGGCTGAGAGACACGTGAGTCGACCTGAGAGTATTGAGCGAGCTTCGCTTGACCCCACACTGATAGGTACCACAACAATGTCAAGCTTGCTGGCGTTCTTTACTTCCATCGCATCTCGGACGTCCGAATGGCAGGAACCCCACTGAGACACCTGGCCGTATTCAAGGACTTGTGTGGTGACGGTAACTTGAAGGACATTGTCCTCGTCACTACGATGTGGGACGAGATAGAGGACCAATCGGTTGGTTCGAAGAGGGAAGAGGAGCTTCGTTCGAAATACTGGAAGGATATGATACACCTCGGCTTGGACACTTATCGTTTCCACGGAACTCGCGAATCAGCTTGGGAAATCATTGGTCGCTTGAACTTGGGGAGCTCTCGCCAGACGCGCACACCATTGCAAATTCAGCGGGAAATGGTTGACCGCCGTTTACCACTTCACGACACAGCAGCGGCAAAAGCCTTGCTCCGCTTCCTCAGAGCAGAGTTTAAAAAGGTCTGGGCAAGGTTGCGTCACGGGGTTCGTAGGACAATCGGTGCTCGAAGACCCAAAGCGGGCCAAGGCCAAGGTGGGCAGCACGCTCTTCGGAGGTCCTCCACGATCCGATCAGACATTTCCGAAACTGCCTGGTCTGTGGCCTCGACGAGTACTTCAAGCAACTTTTCCCGTTCTTCTCCATCTCCGTCCAGTGCAGCTGGAAGCGCCTTTTCAAGTTGCACCGCTAACGGCCGTCGAGAAGGACTCTTAGCTGGGATGACAGGTCTTAGGCTTGCCTATCAGATGGCAGACATAGCTTCTATTCCCATGCTCCGAGGAGCAATCGGGACAGTCTTGCACATAGCTCAGTTAATTGAGGTCAGTTGGCTACATACTATCCACAATTTGACGTTGCTCTCAGAGAAGATTCTCAGGGAATGGGCGGCACACATCACGCGATCAGTCAGGCGGTTGAGTATTCCGGATGGTTTCTGCAGGAGATTGTACAATATGCGGTGAGCTCCGGACTGTCCAAAGATATGAAGAAGACACTGGGCTCTTTTCAAAAGTATGTCGCCTCGGATCATCGACCCAAGGGAGATAAGATACGTATGCGTATGATGGTTTAGGGAACTCATGCATCTTCAAAATGTCGTGAAGAAGATCTCAAGTAGAGGTCATGTTGCTCGCTTCTTCTTGCACGATGCGGATGTCTGTGCAATCATGGCGTGTACCACTGCTATCAAGGCAGTCTACGATAAGCTGGAGGTACGATCGACCTTGATACTCGGGCTTACTCTCGCTGATGGCGTAGAATAGATTACGCTCGCCATGGACAATCGTCAGGCTATCGCACGTCTCCAAGATCACCTGAAGACACTATCCAATGATGAAGCGTTGGTACTACACCCGTTTATTAAATTCATGGGTGTTTTTTCTGATATTTACTTCAGCGACAGTGCGAATGTGGAAGGTAGGCATTCTAGGCTAGCCGGGGCGTATGGCTTTCCTAGAATATAGTCCGTGCATGAGTCAGTGAGGCGACGAGGTGCTCACCTCGCGACTCCATCCTAGGCTGGTCATCCAGGATCAGTCGCGGGGAAACGGGCAGCCTTCAACTGGCCAATCCTCGTGCCAGTGATTACTACTACGTGAACTTCCACCTGTAGCTCAGGCCTGGGTGCTGGTCGTCCTAGCAAAGTCGTTCTAGTGTTATTGCACGCTTAATTTGCATGCGCACCGTATTGTAATATGTATTCTACTACGTTCCATGAACACGAAATCCAGTCACTTGTAAGAAACTACTGCTGCCCATACATATATGAATGAGATCATGATGCAAGTACTATTACAATTCTGATGTAAATCATCAAACGCCTAGATCTGATCCTATGCATCACACCACAGGTCGAACCTTCACGCTGCATCATCGTACACCAACACAGCTGGACGGCTGCTGGAGTCCTTTTGCGCATTCCCATCAGGCGTACTCGAATCAGATATCACCCACTGACAAAGATCATCGACCATCCATTGTTCGCATGAACTTTCACGTATATATCCTTATCTTTCGGCGCCAAAGAACCGTTACGAGACTCGGTCCACGACTCGCGGTGACCATGCCTAGTGATGATGTCGCCAGTATCAGTATCATAGGATGACGGAGAGAGAGGAGTGTGGCATTCAAGCACACCCGAGCCGCCACAAAACGAAGGCTCCCGCCGGCGTTCAACCACACTATCATGGTGTTACACAGAAACTGAAAGACGAACACAATACGTCAAGAAATCAGTCCTACTAGTAATGTCAATGCGATTATCACAGACAACTACATCTCTGGATGGCTCATGATCAAGGTCGCTTCAGGTGCACGGCGTGCTCGTAAACCACTGAGGCAGGGCTCCTGCAAGTACGGAAGGAGGATAGGTAAAAACGCCCGAAGAAACTCACGATTCAGCCTTCACTTACCTAACCTCTACGCCCTACACCAGTTAGTATGGTCAATGTTTAGAGGTCTACGCAACTGATCTGTGCCTTAAGTTCTGTTAGGCCAAAGAACAGTCAAATGAGATTGCATCCGTAAGCCTTGTGAGATGCGTGTTTGGCGCGGAGGTAGAGTTTCCACCTGGAACAAACTAGCTGCACTTTATAGATTTCCTCCCTATTCGAGCCTTGTCCACCCTTCAAAGCGCTCTTCACCAGCTTCACTCACGCTTGGTCCGCACTGACTACGCGAAGCGAACATGCTTTGTCGTAATACATGAAAGATGGTATCTTGCACCAGTATTCTCCCATAGAAATCTGCCTGTCGGATCAGAATGGTTCTTCAGGGATACAGACAAAGAGACCACTTCTTACTTGGTCACTCCGTGGACCGTGAATGTCGGGAGTTTTCACCTGGGCCAAGTATGCAGTAGGAGACCCCCACTGAAACTGGTACCGACGTCAAATGCCGATACCAACAGGGTTCCACCAGTGTGACCATCATAGTGGCATGGCTGGAGCTCTGGAGTGTCACGGTGGAGTCAGCGTGGCTTCCTTGAGGCGGCGTATTAGCACTGCCACTGAGTGACGCCGCTGTATCCTTCAAGCCTAGTTAACTCTTCGCTCTGCACCATTCGTGTTCATGTCAAAGTTGAACGTAACACCACGGCGGTCTCTGGAACATGACGTTCCGCAGGTAATACTCCAATATATTAACAAAACACTACAAAACTCATAACGAAACTATAGCATCCAAGATCCATCGACCTCTCCAAGTACGATAGTTTTCTCCCTGCTAGTCTATTTGACGATTCAATGGTAATTGTCTCGAATCAACTTTGTTAGTACACCGCCTCCACCAGACCTCACATCATATATCATCAAGATTGACGACCATTATGTCGCTGGAGGCGGTTTTGGTGATGTCTATAGGTGTCGATATCTCCATGGTTCAACATCACAGGAAGTTTGAGTGTGATTCATGATTTACGTTGGCCACTATTCACCTTTCCCCCTTAGGTTGCAGTAAAGGCGTTGCGAGTCAAGTTCACACTAGATGGAGATAAAAAAGATAAATCCATCAAGGTAATTTATGTCCTCCCGGTCAGCAAACCAGATCTAAATGGCATTCAGATGGTCCGTCGAGAGCTCGGAATTTGGAAGAAACTAAAGCACGACAACGTCGTTCCATTCCTGGGTATTGCGTACGGCTTCGGAATGAGTGGTGCAATGTCGTTGGTATCCTTGTGGATGCCCAATGGTACCCTCCACAAATTCTTAACGACACATGACAACAAGCTGGATGTGGTACACCGACTTCAGATTGTACGTTCACTCCATGTTCCCATCCCTCCCGCTCTCTTACCCCGTACAATGTGAAAGCTGCTCAACATCGCCAATGGGTTGGATTACTGTGAGTCATTTTTACCATTCTCCAGCACTTATGAAGTAACGCATCACAGTACATTCTCTTCAGATCATCCACGGTGACTTGAACTCCGTGCGTGGGATTAGTGCTATCAGTACCCTCATTCTAAATGTGAATAGAACAACGTGCTTCTCGACGCAGACTACACTGCACGTCTAGCCGATTTTGGATATGCTTCCTTGGTGGGAAACATTCCAGATGCATTAGGCTACCTTCAGAGGTCCACCGCACGACCAGGAGCCTTGCGATGGATCCCACAAGAGCAAATTAATCTAGAAGGGCCATTCATCAGGACAACCAAGAGTGATATATACTCTTTCGGATGTATCGCTCTCGAGGTAAGCTTACTGGTCATATGCTATGCCAATTCTCACCTTTTCGGAGGTGTTGTCTGGAAAACAACCATGGTCTGAAGTTCGTGAAGATGCAGCCGTTGTTTTACACTTACATCTGGGTCACAAGCCGGGTCGACCGGAATCCCGAACAATGGATGACTCATATTGGAACTTCATTCACCGTTGCTGGTCACCGTTGCAGGAAAGACCTTCCGCAGATACCATAGTTCTCTCGATACGACAATTCTTGAATGAATACCCACTGTCCAGGCCTCTCCGCGACTTGTTCATTTCTTTGTCGAGTCAGGCTCAGGATTTGCCCTCCGGAACGTCTCTCGGTCTCACTATCTTACAACCACCTTCACTCCTGGAAACTACCACACCCTCACTGAGCCCTCCGAGCCCGCCTCCGGCTCAGGATCATCCTAGCCGTCCGAGTAACTCGGCGTTGTCTACAGCGAACTCGTCTGCGCACTGCGTTCCGCATAAAATCCATAATAGGGCCACGGGTGGACCAGAGGCTGTGCCTGCTGTCGGGTCGTTGGACAGGAACGCTATTGGGGCTCCCAAAGTGGATACTCCATCGATGTTTCCTCTCAGCCGATGGAAGATTTCAGTGGCACACATGAATTGGACCACCCTGAGGAGTTGGATTGGCAGAATATTTTCAACTTTCCAGCTGAACGACGATGACATGGTCATATTGTGTGTTTTCTGATAATTATCAAATGTATTTATCCAATGCTGACCGATTTGTCGTCCAGCGTGGTTGGCCCTTCGGGAAGTGGAAAGAGTACGGTACGACATTCTTCTTCTCACTGTAGTTTAGCTTCAATTCCCTCCTAGTTTATTCGTGCAGCAACACAAGCTTCCAGTCTCGTTGAAGTTGGAGATGCGCTGAAACCACATACGAAGAAGGTGCAAGCAATCAGATGCGTGCTCCAGGAGGAAGCGCGAACTGCTTTAGGGGCCGGGGGACGAAAGAACATCGTGTTTGTAGACACGCCCTCATTTCACACTGAGGAAGGCAGTCGAGCGGACAGAGAAATGAATGCTTGGTTGGCAAAGGCGAGGTAATACCTCCTCCGCCTATTGGACGAGACGATGACCGATGCTCCGTCGGTTTAGATCCAGGTCCACCCTTTTCAGGACGATTTACATGCACAGAATTAACACCGACCCTAACGCAAATAGGGAATTTTCTATTCAGATGCAACTGGATGCTTTTGCATATGCTTTCCCGAAGGATTACATCCCTTGGGCTTTTCCTGGGCGAGTGCACTGCGTCTTCAGCTACGTGGACCGTATCGACCCAGAAAAAATGGAATATTGCAAAGAAAACTTCCGCACTCAGCTCAGCCGCCTGGACGCGAAGATCATTCACGGGTGGAAACCAAGGTGGAATGCTTCTATCCATCCTCACCTTTTCGTAAAAGGTGATCCTAACACAGCTTGGGAAGCCGTAAAGACACTTTTCTCCTCCTGAGCCTCAGTGACCTTGAAGGAGACCGTGAGTTTCACCCAAGGAGATGATGCGTTGGCAGGAGTATGATGTACTGACCCGGGACTGTGAGCGGCAGGGTTCGCGGACCAGTAGTCGTCAGTTATCATTGATTGTGCTAGTGTTAGCCGGGGCCTGGAACGTGTACTAGGTGATTCAGAACACTAACGCGGTACGATCGTTGTCGCAATCCGCAAGCACTATCCGGGATTCCAAGTAGCTGTTGGGCCTGGACTGACCAATCCGTCTACTAGTAATGAGACAAGTCGATAAACAGATTGGTCACCAATTTATATTGGACCTAGTGCGGAGACCGAAAATGCTGTGCCTTCAAAAGCTTCCACCCGACCATGAGGCCACCATGACTCGGAGAATGTTCTCAGCAACGATAACTCGGTAGATCGGTAGATTCCAGATCCATTCATTAAACAGGCTAATGGGGCGTGGCTCAACACTTGATCAACGTGACTACTACCATATGCCAGCTGGAGTGCGCTTCAGAGCGTGGCCTCCTCGAGGTATAGGTTCACAAGAAGCTTGAATGCGGCGGCATTCAAGGCGCACTGGCAATCCCAACAAATTATAGCCTTGGCGCCACTTGAAGTTTATAACCTGCTCTTCGCTTCATCGTTCAGCCAAAATTTCAGTCCATGTCAAACGTCACACCACAGCGGTCTGAGGAAAATGGTCTTTTGCAATGGGTAATATTCTGGCATACTAACAAGACGTTACAAAACTCACTTACAATGAAACTATAGTATCCGACATCGAACGACTTCAACTTAAAGTGCGACAGTTTTCTCCCTACGCAGCTATTATGACAATTCGATGTTTTCTTGGCTCAAATCAGCTTTGTTGATGTACCGCCTCCACCAGACCTCACATCTTATATCATCAAAGCCGACCGTCAGTATGTCGCTGGAGGCGGTTTTGGTGACGTCTATAGGTGTCGATGTCTCCATGGCTCAATATCACAGGATGTTTTGAGTGGGATTAACTACTCACGTTGGCTACTATTTACCTCTCCCCTCAGGTTGCAGTAAAGGCATTGCGATTCAAGTTCACACTAGAAGGAGATAAAAAAGATAAATTCATCAGGGTAATTTATATGCCTTCGCTTAACAAGTCGGACTAATATGACATTCAAGATGGTCCGTAGAGAACTCGGAATTTGGAAGAGACTAAGGCATAACAATGTCGTCCCATTCCTGGGCATCGCGTACGGCTTCGGAATGGATGGTACCATGTCGTTGGTATCGTTATGGATGCCCAACGGTACCCTCCATAAATTCTTAACAACGCATGATGACAAGCTGGATGTGGTACACCGACTTCAGATTGTACGTTCACTCCATGTTCCCATCCCTCCCGCTCTCTTACCCCGTACAATATGAAAGCTGCTCGACATCACCAATGGGTTGGACCACTGTGAGTCACTTTTACCATTCCCCGACACTCAAGGAAATAACGCATCACAGTACATTCTCTTCAGATCGTCCACGGTGACTTGAACTCTGTGCGTGGAATTAGTACTACCACTGATCTTCTTTCTAAATGTGGGTAGAATAACGTGCTTCTCGACGCAGACTACACTGCACGTCTAGCCGATTTTGGATATGCTTCCTGTGTGGGCGATATTCCAGAAGCATTAGGTTACCTTCAAAGGTCCACCACACGACCGGGAGCCTGGCGATGGATCGCTCCAGAGCAAATTGATCTTGAGGGGTCATTCATAAGGACGACCGGGAGTGATATATACTCTTTCGGGTGTATCGCTCTCGAGGTAAGTTTGCAGACCATATATGTCAAGTTAACTCTCACATTCTTGGAGGTGTTGTCCGGAAAACAACCATGGTCTGAAGTTCGTGAAGATGCTACCGTTGTTTTACACTTGCATCTGGGTCACAAGCCGGGTCGACCGGAATCCCGAACGATAGACGACTCCCACTGGAACTTTATTCAATGCTGCTGGTCACCGTTGCAAGAAAGACCCTCGGCAGGTATCATAGTCCACTCTATACAACAATTCCTGAGCGAATATCCATCGTCTGGGCCTCTCCGTGACTCATTAATTCCTTTGTCAAGTCAGGCTCAGGCTTCATTCCCATCACCGTATCCGCGACCTTGGTTGCTTACGTTGACCAGGTCGCTGGCAGAACTGTGGAACAAAATCAAGCGAGGCTTTTCATCTGGCCCCACTATGGATATATCTGAGAATGATATAGTGGTGTTGTGCGTACGAGAGTCATCGCGGTTTCCATCCATCTTTGACGACGAGCCTTTGAACAGTATAGTGGGGCCTACAGGGTCCGGCAAGAGTTGGGTGCGTGCGCAGGCGCCACCCCGCATACCTGGTCTCATCTCAGCTCCGTCTCAGTTCACTAGCACAGCAACTAAATGTGACTTGGTCCAAGTCAACAGCGATCAACACCCCTTCACTAGCAGCGTTCAAGCAATTCGGTGTGTACTTCCTGATGAAGCGAAGAGGGACCTGCAGGAAGTAGAGAATATCGTATTCGTCGACACGCCCTCTTTTCTCACTGGATGTGACAAACCCGATCCATACAAAGAGTTTAAGGCTTGGTTCAACAATATAGTGTAAGTCCTGTCCCACGTCTTCGTTGGGATGCGAAGAAGACGCTCTATCAGATATAAGCCCCGATACGTTGGGGTAATTTACATGCATCGAGTTGAAACCGACCCTGCACTTCAACCTATTAAAGCCCACCTCCAGGAATTCTCCGATGTCTGTCGGATCGGTGACCCCCGTATCCCGCAGCGGTTGCTTGTCGTCGTCAGCAAGACTTCGGGTATTGCTGAGTCAAAGATTAGGCGGCACACATCCAATCTTCATAATCAGGTGGACTTACTACGTCAACCCACAGGTAGATGGCAGCCCTCGTCCATACATCAGGAAATTTTCCAAGGAGAACCTGAAGTAGCATGGAGAGCTGTAGAGGAACTCTTCCGAAACTTATGATGAGCGGTTTGCGATACTTGGCCTCTGATGCCGGTATCATTCGCATGTACTGGCGACTTGTAAGGAACGCAGGGCATTCACGGCCCCAATGGCACAGTTGTCGGTCTCGACCACCCTCGCTCAAGTACCAGCACGAGTTTTATCTCGCTTCACCATACTCCTCACATCTTGGTCTGTCGTCATACGACAACCATGCATCTTATTGTTGCTCTTCCTTTCACCTTTTCTTTGCCGGGCCTCTCAAGTCCTCTTCCCTTGAACAACTACTCCCTACAGTATGTAAGCACCCCTGCAGGCATACACATCTCAGAGCAGACAGCCCCGTTCTCGTCTCATACTAGTACATCGCGACCGACAATTATCGTACGACCTTCACTTATTGCCTTGTATTTCTGGCTGACCCCGTCCAGGGAATGTCCTTACAGGTTGCAATAGTTTTTCTTACTGGATTTCATGTTGATGGAACGTAGTACGGGCATAACGTCGAGCTTACTATACCCTCGACGGGCATGAGTTCAATCTACGTCCCTCAAATGTGGGCAGATCATTAACTACTAGTACTATAGTACTATGTAGGCCTCGAATCATGATCAAATTTATGCAACGCTGATTGAACTGCCAGTGCCAAGTGGTAGCGGGAGTAGTACTACTTGTCGATGTCGTGGCTGTCGACACTTGATCAACACGAGTTACACGATTGTTGTGAATCCACCGTGAAACGATCGGCGTCAGATGGCTGGAGCGTGCACTCAGCATGGTCTCCTTGAGGCGCTAGTATGTATAGGTTCCGAGTCACTAGCTCGGACACAGCCTGAGCCTACAGGTTACTCTTCGCTCCGTACCAAGTTCACCATCAGCTGGAATTCAGTCATGTCAAACGTCACACCACAGCGGTCTAAGGAAGATGATCTTTTGCAGCAGGTAATATTCCAGCACTTTAACAAGACACCACGAAACTCATTCGTATCGAAACCATAGCATCCGACATCCATCGACTTCTCAAAGTACGACAGTCTTCCCCCTGCTAGTCTATCATGACGATTCAATGGTTTCTTTGTCTCAAATCAGCTTTGTTAATGTACCGCTTCCACCGGACCTCACTCTCTTTATCATCAAAACCGACTATCAGTATGTCGCTGGGGGCGCCTTCGGTGATGTCTATAAATGTCGATACGTTAATGGTTCAACATCAGAGGATGTTTGAGTGTAATTCACGATTCACACTGCCCACTATTTACCTCGAGCTCCCTTAGGTTGCAGTAAAGGCATTGCGATTTACGCTAAATAAAGATTCAAAAAATAAATCCATGAAGGTAGTTCATTTCCTCTCGACCAGCAAGTTGGACTTATATGACATTCTAGATGGTTCGTCGAGAGTTCGGAGTTTGGAGGAGACTAGGTCATAGCAATATAGTTCCATTCCTGGGCATCGCTTATGGCTTCGGAATGGACGGTGCTATGTCGTTGGTATCGTTGTGGATGCCCAATGATACCCTTCACAAATTCTTGAAGATGCATGATGACAAGCTAGATGCGGTGCACAGACTTCAAATCGTAGGTTCACTCCATGGTTACTTCCCTCCTGTTCCCTGACCCATACAATGCGAAAGCTGTGCGACGTTGCCAGAGGGTTGGGCTACTGTGGGTCACTTTTACCATTCCCCAACGCATAAAGGAATGACTCGCTATAGTACATTCTCTTCAGATCGTCCACGGTGACTTGAACTCTGTGCGTGGAATTAGTAGTACTACTGACCTTCTTTCTAAACGTAAATAGAACAACGTGCTTCTCGACGCAGACTACACTGCACGTCTAGCCGATTTTGGATATGCTTCCTTGGTGGGAAACATTCCGGATGCATTAGGCTACCTTCAGAGGTCCACTGACCGACCGGGAGCCTTGCGTTGGGCTGTGCCAGAGCAAATTAATCTAGAAGGGCCATTCATCAGGACAACCAAGAGTGATATATACTCTTTCGGATGTATCGCTCTCGAGGTAAGCTTACTGGTCATATGCTATGCCAATTCTCATCTTCTTGGAGGTGTTGTCTGGAAAACAACCATGGTCTGAAGTTCGTGAAGATGCAGCCGTTGTTTTACACTTACATCTGGGTCACAAGCCGGGTCGACCGGAATCCCGAACGATAGATGACTCATATTGGAACTTCATTCACCGTTGCTGGTCTCCGTTACAGGAAAGACCTTCCGCAGATACCATAGTCCTCTCGATACAACAATTCTTGAACGAATACCCACCGTTCAGGTCTCTCCGCGACTTGCTCATTTCTTTGTCGAGTCAGGCTCAGGATTTGCCCTCCGGAACGTCTCTTAGTCTCACTATCTTACAACCACCTTCACTCCTGGAAACTACCACACCCTCATCGACCCCTCCGAGCCCGCCTCCGGCTCAGGATCGTCTTAGCCACGCGACTGATTTAGCGGTGTCTACAACGAACTCGTCTGCGCAGTGTGCTCCGCACACAATCCAGAATGGGGCCACGGGTGGACCAGAGGCTATGCCTGCTGTTGGATCGTTGAACAGGAATGTCGTTGCGGCTCTCAGTCCGGATACGCAGTCTCCTCTTATTAGTACACCGCCTCCACCAGACCTCACATCCTATATCATCAAGACCGAGCGTCAGTATGTCGCTGGAGGCGGTTTCAGTGACGTCTATAGGTGTCGGTATCTCCACGGTTCAATATCACATGACGTTTGAGTGTGATTCACGATTCACGTTGGCTACTATTTACCTCTCCCCTTAGGTTGCAGTAAAGGCGCTGCGATTCAAATTCACACTGGATGGAGATAAAAAAGACAAATCCATCGAGGTAATTTATATCCTTTTGATTAGCAAGTTGGACTAATATGACATTCAAGATGGTCCGTCGAGAGCTCGGAATTTGGAAGAGACTAAGGCATAACAATGTCGTTCCATTCCTGGGCATCGCGTACGGCTTCGGAATGGATGGTACCATGTCGTTGGTGTCGTTATGGATGCCCAACGGTACCCTCCATAAATTCTTAACAACGCATGATGACAAGCTGGATGTGGTACACCGACTTCGGATTGTATGTCCACTCCATGTCTGCATCCCTCCCGCTTTCTCACCCCTACAATGTGAAAGCTGCTCGACATCGCCAATGGGTTGGATCACTGTGAGTCACTTTCGCCGTTCCCTGATGCATCAAGAAATGACACACTACAGTACATTCTTTTTCGATCGTGCACGGTGGCCTGAACTCTGTGCGTGGGATTAGTACTATCAGCGACTTTCTTTCTAAAAGTCAACAGTATAACGTGCTTCTCGACGCAGACTACACTGCACGTTTAGCCGATTTTGGATATGCTTCCTTGGTGGGCGATACTCCAGAAGCATTGGCTTACCTTCAGAGATCCACTGACCGACCGGGAACCTTGCGTTGGGTTGTGCCAGAGCAAATTGATTTTGAAGGGACGTTGAATAGGACACCTAAGACTGATATACACTCTTTCGGATGTATCGCTCTCGAGGGAAGCTTGCTAGTTACGTGTGCCAAGCCCATTCTCATCTTTCTGCAGGTGTTGTCCGGGAAACAGTCATGGTCTGAAGTTCTTCAAGATGCTGCCGTTGTTTTACGCTTGCATCAGGGTCACAAACCGGGTGAACCAGAATCCCGAACGATAGATGACTCGCACTGGCACCTTATCCAACGTTGTTGGTCATCATTACGGGAAAGACCTTCAGCGGATATGATAATTCTCTCCATACAACAATTCTTGAGCAGTTACCCACCGTCCGGGCCTCTCCGCGACTCGTTCATTTCGCCGTCTAGTCAGGATTCGCTCTGCGGTGCGTCTCTTAGTCCCGCTGCTGCACGACCACCTTCAGTTCTGGCAACTGCCATACCCCCACTTACCCCTCCGAACCCGCCCAGCCTAGCCACCCCTTCGTACCCGCTTCCATCATATAACGTTGCTTCCTCGATACACCTACTCCCTGGATCCAGTATTCCAGATGATTCTGCTGCTCGTGGTATGACCTCAAGTGCGGATTACCGCAGTCCCATCAACGAAAATGACATAGTAATAGCGTATGTCTTTCCAAGGTCACGCTTTATTTCCCTTAATACCACGCATTCTATTAGGGTGATGGGCCGCACGGGGGCAGGCAAGAGTTCAGTGAGTTGCTTGCTACGAGAATCTACGCTGCGAAACTGAGATGTCCACAGTTTGTGAACAGCGCGGCTGGGAGGTCGGAGGTCCTAGTAGGCCATGACTTGAAATCTCAGACACGAGCGGTGCAGCCCGTCCGGTGTTCCCGTCCTGACGGCCGCCGGAATGTCGTCTTGTTGGATACCCCTGGATTCGACGATACATACCTTTCGGACGCCGAGATTTTACGAATTGTAGCCAACTGGCTGAAAGAGACGTGAGTTGGCCTGAAAGTATTCAGCGAGTCTCGCTTGACCCGACACTCATAGATATCAGAACAATATCAAGCTTGCTGGTATTCTTTACTTCCATCCCATCTCAGACATCAGAATGGCAGGAACCCCTTTGAGAAATTTGGCCGTATTCAAGGACTTGTGCGGCGAGGAAAACTTGAAGAGCATCATCCTCGTCACTACGATGTGGGACGAGATAGAGGACCAATCAATTGGTTTGAGGAGGGAAGAAGAACTTCGCACAAAATACTGGAAGGATATGATACGCTTTGGTTCAGACACCTGTCGTTTCCAGGGAAACCGCGAATCAGCTTGGGAGATCATTGATCATCTGAACTTGGAGGGCTCTCGCCAGACGCGCACGCCGTTGCGAATTCAGCGGGAAATGGTCGATAGCCATCTACCACTTCACGAAACAGCAGCAGCAAAAACCTTGCGTCGCTTCCTCGCCGGCTCAGTATCGTCCTATAGTGCACTGCTAAGGGGGGCGTTATTAAACCGGCGAAGTTGATAAAAAGAGTCGTCGTGTGCCAGTGAGGGATGGTGAAGCCTTGGGCAGCTTGAAGTTTGCACTTTGAATTTGTTGTACAGCCGCCACTCGAATGTATCCTCTACTAAAATTCTCAATCGTGTTGCGTCCGACGCATTGTACACCAACACCGCTGGAGTCCATTTACGCATTCTCGTCGGGCGTGCTCAAATCGAATAAGTTTCACCTACTGATCGGTATCAGCAAGTGCGTAGCGCTTCGGTCCGCAGGACCAACGGGCACACGAGAGAGCTGCGAGGGTGGGCGGCCATCTCACAGCGAGTCGGTGTGTCTGTTGGGCCCTGGACCCTGTGGGTGCCGAAGAGCTGTGAGGAGGCTTTACCCGAAGGGTGAAGCCAGGGTGAGATGAGGTGGGTGTGAAGAAGCTCGGAGAGCGAGCTGCAGTTGGGTGCAGGAGCGGGACGAGGAAGAAGAGGAGCGTGGGAGCTACCTCGCCCACTGGTCCGAAGATCTGACGTTGCGGCTGTGCTCGTGCCTCGCTTTGCCGTAACGTACTCAACTTTGAGCATAGTAGATGAGTCAATCAATCATGGTAGGTTGTTCAAGTTCGACCTGTGACTCAGGCTAAACTCCAAAGCGTGCCCTCTTGTGCCGGAATACTAGTAGCTTTAGATCGACACACTGGCATCAACTGCAGCAATAGTACGATATGTTACAAAATCACGGCTATGGGAATAACTTGTTTGATTCAGAGGAACCGGACAACCGATTGTGATACCGAGCACAGTCAAGCTAGCAAGCAGCCCTGGGAACTATGTGCAGCGAGTGGCTCTGAATAAGAGGGTTTGTCCGAGTCACCAAGTCACTTGCGGGCCTCTACTCATTTTCCCTGAGTCGGGTACTGTATATAAGCGGTGTAATTTCCTCCAATGTGCTTCACCGGTTCATCAAGCTTGACAGCCCTCTATATACGCGGCACGTCATCAGCCTCCACGGAAGAAAAGCAGTGAGCGGAACTTACTGCGCGAGCTTTTCGTCCAAACAACCAGAGAAGGATACGCCTGGAGAGCGGAATCTTCATCTCCTCCATTTCCTCGAACGTCTTCTGTAGCGCCGCATTTATTTTCTCGTATTCCTCCTGCAGGCTCCTAGCCAGGGCTGGATCATTCTGCATCTTTGCCTCGTCCGCGAGCTCCTTAAGAGTGTTCCTCTGGTCTGTAAGATACCTCTGGAATCGAGAATATAGAACTTTGCCGGCCTCCGTTTCGTTCAGACGTTTTTGCTGTTTGACAAGTTCTTCCTGCAAGAGAAGCTCTTTTTCACCATCTTCAATAGCTATTAGCTCATCTACGAGTTGAAATGCAGAGGCGGGCACATTGTCGAACCGTTTGGCAACGGCACCTTCAGCTATCAGTGGTCGCCAGAAGTCGTTAATGAGCTCCCTCTCTCTATGCTCTGCCGTTCGCATATCCCTCACTTTGTCCCACATGGTCGTGACGAGGCATGCTCGATGTAAAGCCAAATTGCCGCAAAGCCGACCAAACATCTGGAGATTCTTGTAAGTAGAACCAGAGATACGATTGTCGGTGATTCGGTGGAGATAGATTATTCCAGTGAGCCTGAGCGTCCCGCCGTCTGGATACCTTTGCATATGCTGTTAGTATTGAGGGAGGCCAGGAATCGTTTAGAATATCACGTACTTCTTTGTGAGCCAGTCGGCAATTGTTCTTAGAATCATGGTATCTGACCGATATGTATCGTCGAATCCGGGCGTGTCGACCAACACAAGACGGAGACCATGATATGGAACAATAGTGTATGGAACGATACTTTGTGTTGCAGAGGTGAGGTTGCTCGCTTTGGACTTCTCTGGGTTGCCGGTGAGGGTGTTGATAAACTGATCGTTCTTAATACAAGTGTGCAACGCCACAGGTTTACTCACGTTGGTCTTCCCGGATCCAGTGGGCCCCATGATACTGTTTTCCAGACGTGGTTGAGCATGAGTTGGCGATAACCTTGATGAGAGTACTCACACAATGATGAAGTCGTTTGGTTCTGCTTTGAATCCTCTGTTCATGATGGCTTTGGGAGTGCTATCGATGGTGGAAGTTGCCGTGGCCTGGGGGGAGAAGGGTCTGAGTCTCTTCTCAAAACTAATTGGCATAATTTAGGCATCTTCCGAGTCAAGTTCCAAATGGTTGACCGCACTGATCACTCGGGAACGTGCGTTTTGTCGCCTTTACACAATGTGAGATCAACCCTTCAAGTTCAATTGCTGGTATTGTGCCATCGCTTATCAAAGATGATATAGATAGTTGGTCAATACTGGTATCGTGGTGGGACCTAAAGGATCCCGGAACTAGTCGGGTGCGTGCGCAGATATCATGCTTCCGTCGCATACCTGGTCCTGGTCTCGTCGAGTGACTCGAGTGACTGCATGCGGCAGCTCCGTCTCACTGGCAGTTCGTCAACACCACAACACGATGTGACCTAGTCAAAGTTAGCAGAAAACAACATGATTGCTTCACTGGCAACGTTCAAGCAGTTGGATATGAACTAACAATACCGCGCGCATCGGAAGCAAGTGGGACATTAAGAATGCCTTGACTAGGATGACGGTCGACCAGCACGGCCTAGGGATGAGTCCGACGCGCTTGAACTCGAGGTTGTTGCAACGAGCAAAAACGATCCATTACGGACCATAGAGAAACTAGTATTACAATTCTGGTGTAAATCACCATACGCCTAGATCTGATCATATGCACACTCCAAGTCGAAACTTTACGCTGCATCATCGTACACCAACACCGCTGGAGTCCTTTTTGCGCATTCTGGTCAGGCATACTCGAATCGAATATCACCCACTGGCAAGCTTACCTTACTTCCGCACCCTTGCAAAGTGGTCGTAAACGTTGAGTCAAGCATAAGCATTCCGTGATTCATAGAAATACGCACGTTTTCCACCCAGCTCACCTGCGCAGTGAGCTCTGTCAAACCAAACAACAGGATGACCTTGATTTCCAACGCATAGTACGACGATCCTTCTGCAGATCGTCTCGGCGAGAGCGACTTGGCCAACTTGGTAGTATCCGCACGTACAGTACACAGTGTCGAGAACTGATCTACACATACCGGCTTAGACCACGTGGATGCGCTATCTAGGTGACATACCTAGTTCGCTGTCCATCCATACTGGCTGGTCCAACGGTCCTCTATAACACACGATGGCGATATCCAGGCAAGTACACGCTGCTTGGGACGACCTGCGAATAGCGAAAGTCTCTTGAAATTCTTGCTCCTCGGCGACACGTGTGCCCTTGCGGATATCGCGTCAGCACGTGTAGCAGGCATGTCACGTCTCGTTGGCTCACTTTCGTCACGATAGAAGCAAACACGTTCGGAAGAGCAAGCAGGCCTGCTGGTCCGCGGTAGATGTTCTTTTGTCTCACACGATGTTCGATGTCGGACACGTTATATGGTATGCTGCACTCAGTTCCGTAGGTTAACTTTGCGACCCTGGAAGAGACGAGGTGGTCGACACGGTAGGATACCGCACCGTCCGCTACAGCTTTGTTCCTAATCCTGAGGTGAGCCCATCGTTTAGCGTCATCTTGGACAGAACGTACACATGGCTATCAGGTCTGCAAAGGGTGATGTTTAGGGCATCGAAATATCTTCGGAGGGTAGAGAACAACCACTCGCTTGCCGCAAAACCCCCTACTAGGAAGACGGACTTGAAGAGAGTTAAACGATGAGCGTATTAATCCACAGGCTATCTTACCGTGATAGAGATAGAAGATGATTGTTGTAGCTTCCTAAAAGCATCGATGATTTCTCTAACAGATGGTTCAAAAAGGTCTGTGATAATCCTCCTGGGGCAAGGTCAGCATCCTCATGATGCCTTGCCAAGGAAGGAAAGCTTACCCAGGGAGTCGAAGCTGGCCTGAACGTATGTCGTATTGTGGATCCTTGTCCCGGACAGTACCAAACTTTATGTATTGGGGATCTTCAGCGTTACGAAGACGAAGTTTGGTCGTCTTGTCGAAAATCTCAGTCATCTGTCTCAATATCTCTGGGCTAGAATATTTTGAACCTTCCAATCTCCCTGCGATGACGGTCGTAAGCGTTAACGTGTAAGTAAATTCGTGTTGGTACCCACTCTTGAGGAAGCCGGCAGCCCTTCGTGTCACCAATACAGATCCCTGTAAGCGACCTGGCGGTGGGTAGCGTCAGACACGATCGCCATCACATCTGCGTACTCACATTCGGCGGGTGCAATCTCCTGGAACGATGCAGGAGATAACCTCATTGAATATGCGCTCAAGTCAATCGTTCCTCCTCCAGCATCAATAATAGCAACACCGCGCTGACGGAGTTGCTCATCATCTTGGCCAGGGTGTTCAAGGGGGATGATAGGTATCCTCGACATCCCCTCCAACGCCAGGACGTTCGATACGCAAAAGTGCAAGTCCGCTTCTCCCTCTGTCAACAAGTGAACCCGATCTTGTCCTTCTGGTGAATCCGAAACTAGACCTGCCGAAATGGCGGCACGTCGTATTTGTTTCTGCTGTGGGCCCTCCCATCCGTTTGGATGTGTGAGTACGTACTCGATGTGATGCTCGATCGACTTCCAGAGGTTCACGCCATGTGAGTCTTGGATGTACCTTCGCGTGCAGTCGAATAGGTAACGCATGAAATCCGCGAGAACGTCGACAGCCGACTTTCCAGACGGAATGGGAGGAATGTCATCGTCGGCGATATGGGCGGCAGCTAGATGCTTTGCACGCAAGTGTAGTTTCCACCTAGGAAGGTCGTCAGTCCGACATATGGACAGTTGTGACTATGTACCACTCCATCTTGACCCATTGCTCGTCTTCGGCTTGTTCGACAATGTGATCCTGTAGTGCTTCCGCACCAAATGCACGAGGAGCACCATGCTGGTCATAATAGACGATAGACGGTATTTTGCAGTCGCCGCCTACATGCTCCTGTGCCGGGTACCTTTACGCCTCCATCAGCGTGAGTGAGAAGCGTGGAGGGAGACAAACCTCGTTACGCCTTGTATCCTTGGAACCTGGCCTGGATCCAGAATAGCGTACGACACACCGCTGTAGGTTGTTCCGACATCAAATGCAATAACGAGGCCAGGTAAACGACCTTGGTAAGGTTTTCGAGCGAGCATCGATTGAAGGCACGGCTAAGTAATTGCGCAGCGGCTTTTTATCTGAGCGCGACGCATTGCAGAGGGTCGACATTCATATTCATTATTGACGTGAGGATGGCACAGCGTGGTCAAGACACGAGGTAACACGCCCTCTGGTAGCACCTCCGCCACATGGTCCTTCGATCGCTTCAAATGGCCGACGACCACCGCTGACCACCACTTCATCGCGAGCCATGAACTTGTCGACGTTCGCACTCACACCATCCAAATACTGGGCTTTTCCGTTTGCCTTTGCAGGTCTTCCCTTGGTCATCTGGCGCTTCATGCCGTTCCGCACCATACATCGTTTCATCAAGGCCTTCCTGGCGGGCGGACGGCGGTCGAGGGTCGAGGAGGAGAGGGAGAGAGCACAAGCGGAGAGGATAAGGAAGCTCGAGGAGGCGATCCAAGACGCAGCTGAAGAAAACAAAAAGCTGCAAGGGCAAGTCACCCAGCTCAAGGCTTCCCACCAGACCGCCCTCAACGAATCCACCGCTTTCTCGCAGTCCCTCGAGCAGGAGAAAAAAGACAAGGCAGCGACCCAACGTTCCCTGCGTCGCGAGGAGGACGAAAAGCGTAGAGCCCTCTCGCAGATCGAGCGACTGACGACAGAACTCGGCGGTCTCAGACGTCAGCTGGGTGGCAAGGACGTCGAGCTCAGGAACCTCCGCAACGAGCTCCAGCATGCGCAGACAAAGCATGACGAACTCACCACCCTCCTCGAAGCGCGTACCCGCGAACTCAAGGGCGCTCAGGTCTTCCTCACTAAAGCCGATGCCCTCTCTGGCGCCGAAGTCATCTCTCTCGTCGACGCCCTCAACGTCGAGATTCTCCAAACCTGCGCCTTCATCTCTGACTCGTTCGACTTTACGCGCCAACTCGCAGATCCGGAAGAGATCAAGGAAGCCAGCAGCAAGATTACCGACCTCATGGGTTCCACCCTGACACACTTGCTCAACACCGTATTGCACACCGAAGACCCTCTCCTCGTTCAAATCGCACTCCAGGCTGCCACGGTCGAGTTTTCCCGCTGGATCATCATGACCTGGGACTTTGACGGCCTTCAAGCCGAGCAACCACTCGCAGAGATCTACAGCGACATCCGCGAAACGGGTACATACTTGCCTTTTTCAAACCATTTACTTACACTCACGACGCTGTAGAAACCCAGGCTGTAGGTGGTCGCTGGCGTGCCCTGACCCGTGCACATGCACAAAAGGTCGCCCTCCAAGAGGCTGACCTCCACGCGACCATGGTTGCGCACATCTCCGACACACTCGTCATCATCCTTGTCGCTTCAGGATGCACCAAGAACTACGAGGAAGCCTATCGCGCATTCACGCAAAAGTTTGGTGAACGTATTTCCAACGTCGTCAAGATGGCCTCACGATTGAACAAGGCGATGGGTGAGGAGGTGACATCGGCCGATTTGTGGCCCATAAATGCACCTTTAGGCGACACATTCAGCAAAACTACCTTGGACAATTTCGAGACAACCACAGAAGATCTCGAAGGGAAAACTATACTCTGCACGACCGCATTAGGTCTGCAGAGGTCAGAGAAAGTAGTGCAGGGTGACGTAGTAGACTTCAAGACGGCAACACTCTTGAAGCCAAAGGTAGCACTTGAATTCATCGCCGACCTGCTGGAGCGAGATCAAGTTTGATTCTTCATTCCCAGGACTTCATGGGTAGAGGACTGTGTTGTTTGTTACCTATGGTATCACTTTATTATATTTACCAACGCTTTGCCTCTTGCTGATCAATAAATTATTTGGTGACGATATCAACTTGGCAACAGAATCGTATGGATGTCCTGGGTCGTAACGACTACAAAAGTCCACGTTCAACCTATGAAATCTGTCTGACTGGTCAATACAGGTGCAACGCCCTAAACAACGGTCATACCAAGGGGTATCCACGGATGGGGTATCATCACCGACAACTTCCCTGTCAGAAGCACCAACAGTCTTTTCCCACTCTTTCAGCGCAACCTCGAAAGACTCCCAAACAGATTGACCGAGGTGCACCCCACCTAATTCTCTGTCGTCTGGTATGGATTCGTCTTTCTGGCCGTCACTTGCCAAGGGTATGCCATCGGACGTAGGTATTCGCACACGAGCTACTGCACATTCTCGGTACAACGCACCCGCCTTCAAAACCTCCTCTGGAGTATCCCCAGGGGTGGTTGTAGTACCAGGCGTCTGCGTGCTCTTGAATGGCGTCGGGAGGAAGAGTACGTGGAGAATCGACTGAACAGTAGCCGTCTGCGATTTGGTCAACAATCTCAAGAGTGGCTGCGCAATAACATAGCTGAATCGAACTGTCAGCACTGCGAGGGAATCAAACTCAAAGAGGACTTGCATGACCGTCCCGAGGATGGAGCGTCGTGCTTGAGTACCGCTCGCCTTCAAAAGGGTAGCAATAGTATCTGCGCGACTCATTCCGGGACAAACGGAAACAGCGACTATGTTTGATTTTTGAACCTTGTCGCTCACGACACGGACACTCGTCTCGTCCGTTTTGGGCACCTGGCCACCCGACGGAAGGGCGTCTAACACACGCTGTAGATGGCGCATGAAGAGAATTGTTTCCAAAGACCTCCGGCCTTCCTGTTTGAACAGCGGAGCCGTTGGTGGAAGCGCTTCTGCGACTGAATATGTCATGGACGCAGCTGCATAGAACGGGTTGATAACATTGATGATGCGGATGTCCCGTTCTACAGGAGCAACGAGCAGGACGGGAAGCAGCAGCGTAATCATTAAAAACGTGGCCAACGAGGCCGCGCGTCGACGCTTTGCAAGCTCAACGAGGTCGTCAGGGGTCAGGAGTGAGCCTATCGGTTGATATTCGTGCGCAAAGACGATTGCATCCAACCGGGTGTCCTTTCCTGTGATGAACCCAGTACAGAACGAGCGGACAGAAGCGGACGAAGATAGGTCGCACTCTTCTGCGTAAATATGGTCGTTCTTGGTTGTAGAGCGCAAAAGTTCGATGAGAATCTCAACTTCCGGGTGGTCAACTGGCTTGGGGGAAAGTGCAATGATATGTGCGCCACGTTGGGCTAGATTTTGTATTAGCGTCAGTCCAAGTGGTGTAAAGCCGCCCTGAGGAAGCGCGATGAAAAGACCACATAAGAGAAGAGCTGAATATGGCTTACAGTGACTAGAACAACACGAGTATGCATGTCGCGCTCCCGGTTTGTTGTACGTCCTTGTGCAAAGGCGTGAACGACGACGATCGCAAGAATGGACACGAACACATGCACATAATATGATGAAGGCAACAAGGTGTTGACCACAGCCCCGAGTATTTTGAGGACCATCCGAGCAATTCGTCGAGTTTCTATAGCACACCAGGTGAGCCCCGTCGGTGGTGGTGGTAACTTGCAAAGGCTTCGCGGAGTCTAATCCTCGAGTCGCGATCACCTGGTCAATTAGTTCTGTGACTCCAATTATATAAAGCCGGGTCGACAAAGTTCTGCACATCTTCAACGTCGACCATGTCGCTCAAAGTCCCAAAAGCCAACAACGTCCAGCTCTTCAAGGAAGGCTACAAGGTGCGAACGCACACAGATCTAATTAACCGATCAACAATAAAACTCTGGCTTTTTAGCATCTGCAAGGGCTCGAGGATGCGGTTCTGCGCAATATCCAGGCCGTTTCGGAACTATCAGATCTCGTACGGACTAGTTTTGGGCCAAACGGTGCGTCGTACCTCGGTGGTTTCTCCCCTTCGTCCCACTGAATCGCGATAAAGGCCGTAATAAACTCCTGATCAATCACTTGGGTCGATTGTTCGTCACGTCCGATGCTGCAACCATCATCAAAGAAGTCGAAGTCGTACATCCAGCTGCAAAACTGCTCGTGATGGCATCGCAAGCCCAGGAATCCGAGGTCTGTCTGATTCTTGATTCATACCCAACGGCATCCTTCCTGACCATGCTACAGATGGGCGATGCGACCAACACTGTGCTCATCTTTGCAGGAGAACTGCTCAAGAAAGCAGAGCACCTCCTCATCATGGGTCTACACCCAAGCGAAATCATCAAAGGATACGAACTCGCATGCACGAAAGCACTCGCAGAGTTGGAAAGTACGTCTTTCCTCTCCAATGACGCGTGATCGAACCCAACTAACCGCCTTCAAGATCTATCAACGTCTAGCCTTCCATCACCGTTCACCCAATCCTCACTCGCAGAGGCACTCAAGCCTGCCATCGCCTCAAAACAATATGGGTTCGAAGACACCCTTTCTGTACTCGTCGCAGAGGCTGCACTCGCAGTCATGCCGAGTAACCCAAAGAACTTCAACGTGGACAACGTCCGCGTCGTCAAAATTATGGGCGGAAGCCTCTCCGGCAGCCGTGTCGTACAAGGCATGGTATTCGGTCGAGAACCAGAGGGCGTCATCAAAAAAGTCACCAAAGCCAAAGTCGCCGTCTTCACCTCCGCACTCGACATCGCCCAGACCGAAACAAAGGGCACCGTCCTCATCAAAAACGCAGACGAAATGCTCAACTTTACGCGGGGAGAGGAGAAGCACATTGAAAAGGTTCCTCTCGGGGTTCTATACGCCACGACATACTCACACCGTTTTTGATATACTAGATCTTTAAAGAGATCGCCGATTCGGGCGTCAAGGTCATCATCGCCGGATCTTCCATCGGCGAACTCGCCCTCCATTATCTCAACAGATTCGACATCGCCGTCCTCAAAGTCCTCTCCAAATTCGACCTCCGCAGAGTAAGCCGCGTCGTCAACGCCACGCCCCTCGCCCGAATTGGCGCACCCACCCCCGAAGAAGCCGGCTACGTTGACATCTTCGAGACGACAGAAATCGGTGGAGACCGTGTCACCGTGCTCCGACAGTTAAGAGAAGGTGACGCAGGGTACGACACAAGGACGGAAAAGACGCGGACGGCGACGATCGTTCTGAGGGGCGCGACGGCCAACCATTTAGATGATTTAGAACGCGCGATCGACGACGGTGTCAACGTGATCAAGTCGCTACTCAAAGACCCGAGACTCGTGCCCGGCGCAGGTGCTACGGAGCTCGAGCTTGGGAAACGGGTGGACGTGTATGGAAGTGGGTTGAAGGGCCTTGCTCAGCATGCTGCAAAGCGGTATGCGACTGCACTCGAAGTCGTTCCGAGGACGCTTGCAGAGAACGCCCTGGGTGGTGCAGAGGGCAATGAGGTCCTTAGTCGACTATGGGCAAAGCATGAGCAAAAGGGCGGAGAGGCTTGGGGCGTCGATGTCGAGGTAATCAATCGTCTTGTATCCCGACACCCGTTACTCATCACAGGATACCAGGCTGAGCGGGACGGTACCCTCGTGGCTACCGAATACAAGATCCTTGATTCCCTAGCTGCCAAGTCGTGGGCTTTGAAACTTGGGACGGAAGCAGCAGTTTCAGTTCTGAGCGTGGACAGCATCATCATGAGCAAGCCCGCTGGCGGACCAAAAGTACCCCAGCAAGCGGGTAATTGGGATGAAGATGACTAGAGAGACGTCGCGTTTACTTGACAGGTCAAACTTAGCTAGACTGCAGTACAATAATAAATGTTGTGCCAGTTCCGACTAATGGATGATGGATCAACATAATAAAAAAAGGAGGGAAGATCTAGTGAAACCCAGAAGAGTGCCGTTAAGTTGGGAAATTGTACATGTCCATGATAAATGCGCCGCAGACTAACAAGAAAGAAAGAGAGACTGAAAAGAAGAGTAACACAACAAGAGTGTCCACCAATGCAGAAAGATGCGAAAAAAGATACCTCCCAATGAGCGTGTACAAGCGCCGTCATTCTTCATCCCCAGTGTGTGTCGATTGGGATGGAGGGATGTCTTCTTCCTCTTCCTCCTCCAGGATTGGCGCTTCCGTATCATCCTCTTCTACATCGTTTTCTGCCTCATAATCTTCGTCAAATATGACATGGAACTGCGCTTTCGAGTCAGTAATCACCCTCGCATCCCTCCGCCTAGTGACGCACGTGAGTTATGAGCGCCTTGACGAGTTTGTGCGTATACCCCATATTGGCGAGGATGAGAGCAAAGTCGTTTTGGGGTGCTCGCAACAGGTTCGGACTGAACACGATGGCCAGCGCTTCCGCCGTCATGTGATTCTGTTCCTCAAAGTCTGTCACTCTGAGCGCATCGATGAAATGAGTGTTCTCCTGTATAAGAAAAAAAAACGAGACGCACTTGTCGAGATGTTCAGCGACGCGCTTTAGCAAATCAAAGTTGGCTCGTGGTAGCGCATGGACGACGCCTCGGATACTCGACAACCGCGCATGAAGATTTTCGACCTCTGTCATGACAGGCGGAATCAGACGGGCATATAGCGCGGAGAAATCGACGTACTGATGGCCTCAATAACAGAATAGTACGCCGACGAAGGAAACAGAGGTTCTGGCAAAAGCCTGAACCACGACTTGATCAAGTCGCAGATCGCATAGACATCCGTGCTCTCAGTAATAGGGCTTTCACCCCTGTTGAACGCATCACGAAGCGCATTGATTTCAGAAGTAGCCCCTGCAATGCGATCTGGGGCGCGTCAACGTCAAAGAAACTATGTTCACGACAGAGAGACCTACAGATCCCAACTTCGCTCAATCCGCGAGTCTCAACTTCCGTCAGACAACTCGCCATCACAGAAGGAATCGTGCCAGGCGGCACGTCTTCCTCATCTGCTTCACGTTCGAGCAAGAACTCGAGTTCTACCCCAAAGACTAGATAGCATTTCATCAGTAAGATCTTATTCGTCACGAGACTCAGAGCAGCAACCCACCAGCAGCAGGGTCCCGTGATGTCGACGGTACTCCAACAGGATCAATAATGTGGTCAGAAAGCTGAGGCTTTGGAGAGTTGCCGAGGTAGGTCAGACGTCGCTTCGCAGCCACCTTGGACACGTTTGTGATTGTATCTATCCATTTCGTCATCTCCTGCCTCGAGAACGCCTGCAGCAAATACTGCTCTCCCTCTTCCGTATCCAGCTGGAACATGTACGACCTTTCATTATTGATAAACTGAGCCACTTTGGCACCGACGATAGAGAGCACTAGCGATGGTTTTCCAGACGGCGTGAAATCCAGCTCCGCAGGCGACCTTTTTGCACTCAAGGTATGATCTGTAAACGCGCTCGAAATCGGTCGCATCAACTGGAAAAACGCAGACGAATAGCTCTTCTTCATACGATGTTGCTTTTGGGCCTGGGTCATCGGCTTTCGAGGACGCATCACCTTGTTTAGGTAATCGTCCCGCTTTTCCAGTCGCATTTGCTCCTGCTTCTTGTCTTTGCTGAGCCGATCATACAAGTGCTTGTCTCGTTTGTTCTTTTCGTGCTGGAGTAAGACAAGGCGCTGGAAAGGACGGACAACCTTTTTTGCGGAAGCGGAGCCACTGATTTGGGCTTGAAAGGCCTCCCGTTGGGCTTCTTCCTTGATACTACGAAGATCCAAGATTAGGCCGCCCACTTCCTTTTCGATATTATTCAGGCGCTCGAAATCCTGTCGGTCGACATCTTCCCTGGAACGACCATGCTTGTTGAGCAACGTCGGCGTGTCGAGTATGACGTTGCACAAGTGTCTTAAGAGGACGTCAGCATACTGCATACATGGATGACTCCCCCAAAAAATTAAGATAAAATAAAATCTAACCTGCGCTTATCCAGGTTAATAATGGATTGCAAATCCTCCGATGATATCGTAACGGCATTCGGTATGCTGACGATCTCGAGCATGCGTTCCAGAAGCCAGCTAATATCAACGATCAGCGGATCTCCGTACGACTTCTTCGGAACCGTCGGTCGTGACAGCAGAGCGCCGAGACTATCGCATTGGACACCACGGATATTGGTCAGGTTCTGCCATGGTCGGTGATGCATCCGACTCTCAGGGCTAATGATGGCGGCAGTAAGGACTGCCTCGACGAATGATCGTATAACGGGTCGTTCGTGGGGTTCACCGGGCTCAACACCTCCCTCGAGACTGCGCATACGCGCAATCTCAATGGCTCGTAGACACAAGTCCATGCGAGCCTGGCGGTTCCGGATGCCAAGCTTCGGTCCCACAAGCTTTGAGATGATCCATTTGCGGAGAATGTTGTAAGCCCGTATACAGCTGCGAACGCTTGGCGGAAGGAGACGGTAAACGGAATCCTGAGAGTCGGATATCATCGACGATGGTTCGACCTCCGTGAGATGGGAGTACATCGTCTGAATGTCAACGTCGTCCAGGAAGCTGGTCTCCCGGCCAGAGAACCAGCCCGTCCGGTCGGCACTTTGTACTTCAAGCAAATCAGCAGTGATAAACAAATCCTTTGGGTACAAACATCAATAATGAGGCAGTCATACCAATATAAGAATACGCACTTCTTCCGAGACGTTACTGAAAGCAGCAAATCCCATCGTGTTCAAGTTCTCCACCAAATCTTCGGCAGTAATCCGATCAAGATCGGGCGCTTGATTCCCGAAACACCGATGTCGTGAGACTGTGCCCGAGGGTCGAAGGACAGCGGTAGTGAACGATGGTGGACGCATGGTATAGGACATAAACGTCGACAACGAGTCTTTCCTCGTCACCTCCAAGTCATCCCAGGCTTGGGAAAGTTCAGTGTCATCGTCGGTAGGAGCGCAGTCGGGCACCGAACGATCCAACGGAGCCTCCAAAAAAGCTCTAACCATCTCATAGAGTTGGACCTCATCTAGACAGTCCTGCGCACCCCCGCCAGCAGTAATCCACTCCTTCATGGCCCCAAAGATTTCGGAACGGTATTGTACGACGTGAATCGGCGCGTTCGTAGACGTGTTATTTGAGGGTCGACTTCCTGCAAACCGTTTGCGTAATAGCTACATCTCGTAAGTTGCCGCGAAAAATGTACCCAAGAAAACCCAAGCCCACCTCGAAAAAGACCATCGGTGTCACGAAGCTGCGAAACACATTCCACCACACCCTTGCAAACTCGGAGTGATCGACGACCAAATCCCTGGTGTTGCCATCCCGTAGTGATGTCTCCCCGTTATCATCCGCCACAGCAACCGAAACACCTTTGAGGCCGTGGATGAGCACGTTCACCAACCTATCCAGAGTCCCGGCCTGCACCAGTACTCGGATGGGTCGCTCGGTAGATACCTCCGTCATGACTGGGTGATTAGCACGTTGGGATATAGCGGGAAGAGAGTTCCGTCGCTGCATGCTAGTTTTACGTTCGAGTCCTTGGGAGGAACTCGGTTTCACTCGGATAGATGGGGTACGAACGATCGTTCGATCACCGCCGGTCGTCTCAATCGCCGAGCTGGGTGGGCGGGACGGAGTGCGTGACGTCGGTCGCGATACTGGATCCTTGTCTGGGCGCGCGACAAGAAGTAGCTCCCCGTCGTATACTGGGATAGCGGTCCCTCCTAGATCGACATCTCCAATCTTGAACAGCTTGTCTTTGCTCGCCGAAGCATCATTTTTACCGAATAGACGTAAGGAAGTGTCGAGGCTACGAAGTTGCTGGAGTTCTTCTACGCTGAGTTTTGTCGGACCACTCTCAAGACGACCCCTCCACACTTGACCCCGATCGATAAGCGAGACAGTGGGTAATGGTTCGACAAAGAGAAGGGGAACCAGGGGATGACAATGTGTGTGGGGTGGCGCACTAGACTGAAGCCAGAAAAATGGCTCGAACAGACCCTTCCTGCGTGGCTCGGCAGCCAAGGAAAGCGACATAAATTGGTCGACGCTAAGGCTGACATTAGTAACCATTTGACACCTTATTTTGTTGGAGGTACCGTTGGAATTTCAGGGCAAACGCGTTTTGCGCGCTTTTCCCTCCAGACAAGTCCTCCCAAAATGAGACCAGTTTGGCAATGTCCTGAGAAAGCGAAGCGGCGTCGACGGGTATCCTGGAACAGAGCGCAAAATGGGTCCTGAGACCTTCGAATATGTCCTTGGCCTTCAGAAGTGGCTCGGTGGCCCAATGTTCGTCCGCTTCATTCCGCGCGCGATCCAACTCATAGCGTATCTGCTCCTTCGCGTCACCTCCCCAAGTAGTCACCATCGGCTCCTTCGCAGAAGCCACGTGGACATCACCCTCGGGATAAATCCACGATTCGATAGCAATGACACTCTGTCTATCGGCACGCCTCCAAGCTTTTGTCAACCTCGCTACCGGACGGGAGCACAACGCAGCTGATATTGCCTTCCAGGAACACTCGTCTCCAGCGACACGGCAGAGCTCTCCGACCCTTGCCCAGATCGAAATGACCTCGGAACGCGAATGCGTGCGAGACATTCGGTCTGGGTGTGAATTGTTCGCATTGGATGAATCCGAACCAAGGATTTGCATCAAAAGTAATCTCGTGAGCCAGTGAGGATGATCATCGCTGCCAAAGAACTTGGCCGAATGTGGTAACTCCATCTGGACCTCGTCGATATCGTCGGAGGTCCCAGGAGGAGGGTCCGCACCGAGGACATGATCGGCGGTCAGATTGTCAGGAAGATCCTGGAACGCACGCCGGTGGAACGTTTGAAGACTAAAAGCGATTGCGTGAGGATCGAGTAGTGAAAGAACCTCGCGAGTAAAGCCATCTTGTGCGAGCATAACCCATATTCTTGGCGGTCGTTCTGCCGCGTCGGCAAATGGAACCTGAGGACGCTGCTGTCGAGAATTAAGCGGCTTTCCTGGAGAAGTGAGCGGAACGGCCGGTGTTCCTAGCGCTCCAATCAAAGAAACCATCTTGCCGTCTTGGGGTCTCGGGGAGAATGTCCCAAGATTCGGGGAAACCGTACTCGTCCCATCTATGTGCGGGCTTCCAAAGTTGGGATTTGGCGACAGTGTATAGATTGCCTGGGTAGAAACAGACTTGGGGACACCGCCGTTAGTGGAGAGTGGATTAATGTTGAAGTTGGGAATAACGGTCGATGTGAACTCTCGCCAATCAGATTCGTCAGACGGGGTACCATGGTATCTGACATATTCTTGGGCCATCCAAACCACTCTAGCGCGTTCGGTCCCTTTTGTTTCCTCGTCCGCTCCATTGATCAGAATAGTGGAAAAGCGGGTAAATTCATTCTCGAACTTTGACCGGTCCACGAAGGTAGGCAGACAGAGGATGATCGCAGATGAAAAATCCTTCCATTCGGGACTTCTGCCATCTACGAAACGCTCCGCAGATTCGGAGTCTGCATCCGCGGCAGGAGCGAGGAACGTTGTGGCAAACACAGCTTCATGCACGAGTGCTTCAAAGGTTCCCTTTACGATACGTGCTTCGCTGACCACGAGTTCTGGATGCGTTCTTCTTCCCCAATATGCTCGCTTCTTTCTTCCGACGCCATCTTCTCTCCCCCTTCCTAACCTCCCGACATCCTCGGGAAGCTCCGATTCTGTGACTAGCTCATCTTCGAGGCTGGGTGGCACGACCCCGGTAGGAAACAACTCCTTGATTGCAGCGCTCCTATCGCTTGACGGTTTATAGAAATACAGCTTTGACCCTTTAAGCTCGGCTTTAAAGGGTTTCCAGCCCTTTGCCAAGGTGAAGTTGACAGCTGTGCTGTAGGGTCTTTGATAAGCTTGTATCATCGGTGCAGCATCTGTGAGACGATTGATGAATCCAGAGTTGTAGGTGATCTGAGACGTTCGCCTTGAGACGACGCCTTCGTCCTCTCCCGGGTAGCCATTAGAGGTGGGTGGAGCCAGTAATGAAGAAGACGGTTGGTTTACGGAAGCTTGAGCAGCCAGATTTGGGGCCGAGTGCTTGTGAGAAGGACCTGCGAGGCTAAAGGGGAAAACCCCACGACCCACGGAGTTCCCTGAAGATTTATCACTGTCGAGATGCTTCATTGAGTCACCAGACCCCTTTCTTTTAGGACTATTTGGGGAGAGGCACAGTTTGGAAGGAGAGAGCTTCGTCGGTAACCTAGGTGCAAAGGATTGCATTCGAGCGTTTGGCGTGGGTGGCGAATCGTCGGGCAAAACGAAGGCGTCTGAGGTGGGAGAGGAAACGGATATGGATATATTAAGTTCGTTTGGAGTAAGCGTATCTTCGGAAGGAGTATTACATATATTGGCGGTGGGGGACGGGAAAGACTGCATCATTGGGCTTGGGGTGGGATGCAGAGTGGCACTACTGTTGCTTCTATTACGATATTCTTGTATCCTGTGCTGAAAGGAAACGTCGACTGTGGCATGGGACGGATCAGGGAAGCTTCTGAGGTCATCTACAGACTTGGACCAAGTTTTGCGTGATATGTTCCGAAGGTCGCCAAGAGTACCATCGACATCGGAGGGTTGCTGAGAAGAAGTTGGGTATGCTGAATTTAATTCGAACGACTTCTTCCGTTTAAAGGTGAGTTCTGCAGCAGGCCTGCATAGGGTGATGTTAGTGAGTCACATCATTAATTCGGATTATGGGACACTGCACGCGACCAGAACGAATGGACAGATCGAGAGTAAATGAAAGGCACGCCTACCTTGCAGCATCCATAGCGTGGGGTTCTGACTGGAACGAGGAAAGAATGGGACGGGGATCGGTGGGTCTAGAAATTTTGGGCCGCCTGACTGAACTGGTACTTGTTCTCGGTTCGGATCCGATGGAGATGGAACGCGTGTCCGATGTCTTTCTCCCGAACCATTTTGAGGGCTTCGAGAGGAAATGGGTGATGCCAGAGGGAGAGCTCGAACGTGCCTGGGGGAAAGCGACATTGGCGGACACGGAGGAGGGGCCGGATGGGATGAAAGTGGCATCGTGTGGACTCAGAGTGTTGAAGGATTGAGGAGGGCGACGTGGAACCATTTGAGAGGCAAAGGAGCGGGGGGATATACAAAGGGTATTTGGTGTCTAACGATGAGGATAAGAAGGAAGATCGATGAGTGACAATGGAGCAGACGCACCAAAGCGTAAGGGGACCGTTCAAGTTCATGCGATGGACGTGAAGTCAAGTAGAACCCACGATCCTGCGTTTTAGGAAATGTGGCGTACGCTAACCAAGATAACATTTCTATTTTTTTCAGAGTACACGCCAGCGATTGACTAATAACAAAACTCGTTTCCACACCAGAACAATGTCATCGTCACCGAGAACAACCGAACAATGGCTGGCACAACTTTGCTGTCGGTCGTGATCAGAAGACTTACTGTCTCGCCGTGCTCGCGACAACGTCCCTGAACACTGCCGCGTTGTGATGGGCTTGGCTTCCATCAACTGCGCAAAAGTCCATCACTCTCGGGGATAATCCTTGGCCAATCCATCCACAGAAATGGCACTCCACTCCGCACTGCATCGAAAAATCGAAAGCAGACAGCGATGGTTTTCCATCCAAGACAAGCGACTCGCAGGGGGGAGGAACAAAATTCACGGCAAAGCCCGATTTAGAGTCTCTCGGAGTTCAAACTTTATATTTTAATTCAAATCTGATGAAAATGATGCATCACGTGGCGCCAAATCTTCGTCTGACTTTCAAATGTATGTTACAAGCAGTGTACAAGTCGACTTTGCCATCACCTTAAAGCCCATTCTTGACAGCGGCCCAAGCAGGCCTGTTGGAGATCTCGTTCCACCACCTAGATATGAAAACCAAATCAGCACTAAATTACACGTCTAACTTGCAGGTCCCTCACCTAGCCACGTTGGGCCTCTTCAAAAGCACGTCACTGTGACCTGCAGGGAAAAGCATGCTTCCATAAGGCAAGTGTTGGAGATCAGCGAGGGTCACGTTCTGTGAGCATATGAGTGATCGGCAGATCAAATAACGGGACCATTGTCTACATACGTCGCCCGCCAGATATTTCTGCTTGCCAAGAATAGTATCATACACGTCGAGATTCGCCTCGAGTTTTTTGAGGTACTCGCCGGCCTTGGCCTGGTCTGTCTCGCCACCACTCAATCTTTGATCCATTGATTAGAAACAGGGCGCTCGCGTACACAAGCAACTATACATACTTCTTGAACACCTTCTCGTACACCAAAGGACTCGCATGGTAGTTGAAGTTGAAAGTCTCGGTCGATGACGCTTGCTCGAATATGGCTTCTGCCTTGGGATCGGTGGGGATAAGGCCAGGTGTGCCCTGGTTAGGATATTTCTTGATCAAATAACGTGCAATAGCACGAGATTCGTAGAGGATGAAACCGTCATCATCCTTGCAAAGGCAAAGCGATCATCGATCAGTGTCACACGGAGCTCAGCTTGGTCAAACGCACAATGTAAGGAACCTGGCCGAATGGCTGGTGCTTGATGAACTCGGCAGACCTTTGTTCGCGTTTGGAGAGATCAACGGGCACGAACTCGAAGGGGATCTCCTTCTCCTTGCAAACTAAGCCGACTAGGCGGGTGCAAGTGGACTTGGAGTAACCGTGAAGTTTGAGAACCATGATGACAGTGGACTTCGGCCGGGATGATGGAGAGGTCGCTGTTGATGGGGAACATCGCTTGAATGGTTCTTTATATATGCTTTCGTGCATAGCCTGACCATATCTGAATATCACTGAGACGCTCGTCTACGGACCGGTTGCTAGGGCCTGACAAGTGATGTGAGCCTGTCACGGAGTCCGTCCAGCTTACAAATTTACCGATGATCAGATTGGAAGTCAAGCGCCTAGGAGAAGGAACAGACCCTAGCCGGAATATGCTATAACATTTGTGATACCGCTGACTGAGATGCTGATTAAATACCGGTTTTCGGAAATAAGGACGGGGCACAGCACTGACAGTGCCATCGCTACTGCGATCAGCCTTGAGGCTGGTTGGATCAGGGGGTCGGTTATCACCAAAAGATTTGAAACAGGAAGAAGAGTAAACCAGAATGGGATGAGCGACACATTGGAAGAGTGGCCTAGATAAGAGCTTGAGATTAGCCTCAAACAGTGCGGATGATAGATTTGGGCCCCATTGCCAGTGGATGGTTACAGTCCCGAGTCATACCCGTCCATGTTTGTATGATGCTGGCGACAAGTGCAACAAAAATAAGCACGATTGGGTTGGACATTACTCTAGGGTGTCTCTGAGTATTGCTCATCACCCAACTACCTTGGAACAAAAATCTGGGCAAGTACACACCATATCTACCGGTCCACTGTGGAAACAGCCAGTGCCTTCATAGCCGTGATCACTTCCAAAATGCCGCCTAAACTTGGCCATTTTTGCATATCTCAGCGTACCATCTGCATCTTCCTCCAGTCCACTTCCAGGCTTTGTGATTGAATCTTTTACGTCGACAACTGTTGAAGGAGAAATCTTGGGCAGTTGTCTTCTTTCCCAATTCAGCTCCACCGTTCGTTCCTGCTTTCAGTTGGACTGGGCAGAAGTGAGGAATGGGAGGAATTGCTTGAAGTACTCGTTGAGGCTATAGACCAGGCAGTTTCAGAAGTGTCTGATCCGATAGTGGAGGACCTGCTAAGAGCGTGTTGTTGGTCTTGGTCTGCTGACATGGTGGGCCTGCCAGCACCAATTGTCCTACGAATCCCGTTGCGCAACTCTGCCCAGACAGTTTGATTCTCGAGAAAGCGAAGCAACGTTTTGACTGCCGTCGTTTTCTCAAACAACAAATGGTGATCAACCATTTCCTGCTGAATTTGAAGTGGTACCCGCTGCTGACGAGGACCCTCCAAGTCCAAGCGATCAATGATCTCCCAAGCTGATTCACGGGTCCCCTGAAAACGGCAAGTGTGCGAACCGAGGTGTATCATATCCTTCTAATGTTTCGAACGAAGCTCCTCTTCCCTCTTCGAACCAACCGATAAATCCTCTATCTCGTCCCACATTGTAGTGACAAGGACGATGTTCTTCAAGTTGCCATCACCACACAAGTCCTTGAATACGGCCAAATGTCCCAAAGGGGTTCCTGCCATTCTGACGTCCGAGATGCGATGGAGATAAAGAATACCAGTAAGCTTGGTATTGTTCTGGTACCTATGAGTGTCGGGTCAAGCTCAGCTCGCTCAATATTCTCAGGTCAGCTCACGTCTCTTTCAGCCAATTGGCTATAATTCTTAGAATCTGGGCTTCAGAAAGGTATGTGTCGTCAAATCCGGGGGTATCCACCAAGACAATATTCCGACGGCCGTCAGGATGGGGACACCGCACGGGTTGTACCGCTTGTGTCTTGGTTATCAAGCCGTGGCTTATTGCGACCTCCGACCTCCCAGCCGCGCTATTCACAAACTGTGAATATCTTAGTTTCGCAGCGTAGATCCTCATACCAAGCAACTCACTGAACTCCTGCCTGCCCCTGTGGGCCCCATCACCCTAATAGAATGCGTGGTATTAAGCAAAATAAAGTGCGACCTTAGGGAGACATACGCGATTATTATGTCACTTTCGTCGATGGGGTTGTGGTAGTCAGTATTTGACGTGACACCATGAGCAACAGAATCATCTAGAATGCTGGATCCAGGGAGGTTCATAGGATATAGATGGACCGGGGAAGCGACGTCGGACGCTGGAAGCGGGAGGGATGGGGTGGCTAGGCTGGGTGGGTTCGGAGGGCTAAGTGGGGACGTGGTAGTTCTCAGCAGTGAAGGTGGTTGTGCAACAGTGAGACTAAGAGATGAAACGAGGAGCGAATCTTGAGCCTGACTTGACGAAGAAATGAACAAGTCACGGAGCAGGCCGCACGGTGCATGATCATTCAAGAACTGTCGTATGGAGAGAATTATGATGCCCGCTGCAGGTCTTTCCTGAAATGGTGACCAGCAACGTTGAATAAAGTCCCAGTGTGAGTCGTCTATCGCTCGGGATTTCGGTCGACCCGGCATGTGACCCTGGTGCAAGCGTAAAACAACGGCAGCATCTTTAAGAACTTCAGACCATGGTTGTTTCCCGGACAACACCTGCAGGAAGATGAGAATGGGCTTGACATATGTGACTAGCAAGCTTCCCTCGAGAGCGATGGATCCGAAAGAATATATATCACTCTTAGGTGTCCTATTGAACGTCCCTTCAAAATCAATTTGCTCTGGCGCAACCCAACGCAAGGCTCCCGGTCGGTCAGTGGATCTCTGAAGGTATGCCAATGCTTCTGGAATATCGCCCACCAAGGAAGCATATCCAAAATCGGCTAAACGTGCAGTGTAGTCTGCGTCAAGAAGCACATTATTCTGTTCACTTTTAGAAAGAAGGTCACTGATAGTACTAAGCCCACGTACAGAGTTCAAGTCACCGTGGACGATCGGAAAAGAATGTACTGTAGTGCGATATTTCATTGAGTATTGGGGAATGATAAAGGTGACCCACAGTAGTCCAACCCTTTGGCGATGTCGAGCAACTTTCACATTGTACGGGATTAGACAGCTAGAGGGAGGCAGACATGAAGTGAACGTACAATCTGAAGTCGATGTACTACATCTAGCTTGTCGGCATGCGTCTTTAAGAATTTGGGGAGGGTCTCGTTGGGCATCCACAACGACACCAACGAGATAGCACCATCCATCCCGAAGCCATACGCGATGCCCAGGAATGGAACGATATTGGCGTGACTTAGTCTCTTCCAAACTCCGAGCTCCCGACGGACCATCTCGAATGCCATGTAAGTTCGACTTGCTGATCGAGAGGAAATAAATTACCTGGTTGTATTTATTTTTTGTATCTTCATCTGGTGCGAATCGCAGCGCCTTGACTGCAACCTAAAGGAAGGAGAGATAAATAGTGAGTGATGTGGACCGTGAATCACACTCAAACCTCCTCTGATGTCGAACCATTGAGGTATCGACATTTATAGACATCACCGAAACCGCCTCCAGCGACATACTGATTGTTGATTTTGGTAATATAGGGTGTGAGATCTGGCGCAGGTGGAGTACTGAAACTAAAGTTGATTTGAGCCACGAAACCGTTGAGTCGTCATGACAGACTAGTGATATAGGGAGAAGACCGTCGTACTTTGAAAAGTTGGTGGATGTCAGTGGACGCTATGGTTCCGTTATGAGTTTTGTAATGTCTTTTGGTGTGACAGAAAATTACTGGATGTGCCACGGGTGGTGGCTGTGGAAGTCCGTCTTCCTTAGACTGTTGTGGTGTGACGCTTGACATGGACTGAAATCTCGGCTGACAACGATGATGGGGCGAAAGTAAGTGTCAGGCGCTGGTACCGGTGGCGCCGCGTTGCTTCTGGTGAACTTATACCTCAAGGAAGCCACGCTCCGACCATATGGCAGCCTGGACCCGAAGTTCGAGCCACTCATCACTGAAGCCTCTACTTGTGTTGGCCCAGCGATCGTCCAATAGGGCGGTATTACTCGACGACGAATCATCTGTCTGTGGATGCTGTGAGGCCTCCTGTGACCCGCAGACGGGGACACTTGATTTGAATGATAGAAGTTGGTACTAAGTTGTCACTAATCAGAGGGTTATTTCGGAACCTGCCGAATGGACGTCCGGCGCGGCTTGGAGCAACTTCTTGTGAGTCGGGCTTCAAGTTGATCATGATGCCAGTGCTGCCTACTAACCACATTTCGCAAATCCAGCCGACCTTCAAGTTAGTAACAGCATCTCCGCAGTATCATCACACTGATGCTAGTATCATGCTACAATCATATGTGGTATGTTCAACACGATATCTTGGCTTGAGTCCTTGATTGGCTTGTCACAGAATAGTAGCCTGAGAATGCTTATCTACCATCACGAGACTCCAGATTTTATGATAATGCCTTATAATGTTGAGATTTGGTGTTGCGATGAGTTACTCCTTATCCTAATGGATAAGTGATGCTAATTACCAAATGAGTCACGCCTAATAACATTAGGATATCTTATCCTAATGATTGAGTCACGCTCAATCATGTGATCATTTTAGATAAGATTACATCGTGACTAACTATGATTACACCATCCATGATTATCATGTGATGAGAACACCTGATGAAAGATTAGATAAGTATGGTGCAATATTACACCATACAGAGAGCTTTGTGTGATTGGATATCGCACAATTGTATCATTCTCTTTCTTAATTATTTCATTGGTTAGAATGATATAGAATATGATAGATTGTTTGTTCATATGATCTCTTTATTGATTAGATACAAACATCCTGTGTCATATATAAAGATTGATCTTTAGGAACAATCTTTCTCTCTAATGAGTTATCTTTGATTCGTTCTCTCCTGCTTTGATCCCTCAAATCTTAGCAAGACTCTTCAATTCTTCTACTTGATTTACTCCATTGTATCATCAATACCAGGTGAGAGTTCCCACCTGAGACTCATTCCTTTGTCCCTTTACATTGGAGTATCTTTATACTTCAATGGTCTCTCAACCAATGATTGCTGCCAGACTGTCCTCACACTCTGCTGAATATATAGCATTGAGTAGTGTAGCAGTAGATATGCCTGTATTCTTAGAATACAAAATGGATGTTTGTGCACATGGTTCCCACTCTAAGTGTGACCACTGTGAGAGACTCTTCTGGATACTCGATTCTGGTGCATCCATGCACTTTACTCCTTACAAGAGTGACTTTGTGGAATACCATGACTTGGGAAAGTCTAAAATTCCTATTCAGACTGCTGCTGGTTAGATCTATGTCATCAGAAGAGGTAAATGCACTGTTCCCTGGAAAGACAAGAACAATAAGCTGCATACCCTATTACTCTATAACATTGGACACATTCCCAATTCTGGGGTGCGATTAGTCTCAATGGGCCAACTGTTATGTGTAGGTGCCAAAGTCTAAGGTGATACATCAGCAATAAACATGTTGTTTGGAGATGGTGAATTACTTGCGCCTTTTACTCCTGGCCAATTAGGATGAAACATGTACACCCTAGAAGCTGTAAAAGGCTCACACATGAGAACAACCAACATAGATCATCAGACTATGCACAAGTGTCTTGGACATCCTTCCAAGGACGTCCTGAAGCATGCATGTGACCATATGTGAGGCTTCCCTTCTTCACTGGAGATACCAAAGGAGGACAAAATCTGTCCAGGCTGCACTCAGGGTAAGATGCCTAATTGTGCCTATCACCCAGATCTCCATTGTGCCAAACAGCCCTTTGAGCTTATACACTCAGATATTAAATCTTTCCCCATTCAATCCTATCATAAATATTGGTATGTCATCACTTTCTTTGATGACTACACATCCTATGGGTGGACCACCTGCTTGCACACCAAAGATGCTGCATTACAGGCTACCAAGCGCTTTCTAGCAATGGTAGACATCCAATTTGACACTAAAGTCAAAGGATGGATGTCCAATGTAGGGGGAGAATATAAATCTGAAGCTTTTGATAAACTATTGGCTGAAAATGGGATATACATATACCAGAGTGCCCCTCATACCCCACAACAAAATGGTTGTGCAGAGTGCTTTATGCGAACCATAATGGACAAATCAGAATCTATGCACCTAAAGGCTTGCATTCCTGGGTCCTGGTGGGAGTTTAGTTGGAGTCATGCCATACACATCTACAACAGAACCCCTATGTGCCATCATAACTGGCGCACACCTTTCAAAATACTTGAAGGTGAAGTTCCAGATATTGGGCATCTTCACACCTTTGGCTGTGGAGCATATATACATCTACCTCAAGATGTCTGCACCAATAAGATGGCTCCTAAGTCTGAACTTATGGTGTATCTGGGCGTTGCCCCTGGTAATACCAACAAATTTTTGTTTATGCGACATCCCAACAATGTCATCTTTACTTTGGCACATGCGCTCTTCAATGAGCAGCTGTGCCCTCTTTGTGAGAAATCCATGTATCAACGCACACTACTTCTGGCTGCAGATCCCGACCCTACTGTCCAGATCCCTGCACCTACCACTCTTGATGTACTCAACAAACGAGATATTTTCAAACTTGTTGATCAACCAAAAAACCATAGAGTTATCAAGAACCACTGGGTATTTGATGTCAAACCTGATAGACATAAACGCACACACCTAGTCGCAAAAGGATTCTCCCAGGTAGAAGGTCTTGATTTTGATTAGATCTTTTCCCCCATTGTGTGCTATGAAACAGTGTGGCTCGTGCTTGCACTAGCTGCCCTCGAAAATTGGCATATGGAAGCTGTCAACGTTAGGAGCGCCTACTTATATGGCAAACTTAATGAAGAGATCTTCATAGAACAACCAGAAGGATTCAAAATCCCTAGTGCAGACCACAAAGTATTGTGCCTTAAAAAGGCCCTTTATGGATTAAAGCAAGCAGGCCTAGCCTGGTAGAATGCACTCAATGACTCCATGAAAGAACTCAGTTTCGAATGGATCAAATCCAACCCAGGCATCTTCCTTTACAGGAAGAAAGGCTTCCTAATGGTAGTAGCCATTGTCTATGTTGACAATGCTGTTTTCTGTGATCCCTCTAAGGTGATTGTAGATGAAGTAAAGGATCATTTCATGAAAAAAATGGGAATGCAGAGACCTTGGTGAAGCAAAAGAATTTCTTCACATGAATATCAAACGTTCTGGCTGCAAGATCTTTGTTGATCAGTGCCAATACTTACAAAAAGTTATCAAACATTTTGGTCTTCAAAATGCCAAATCTGTCCCAACCCCCTTACTACAGGGGTATTACCCTCTTCATAACAATGTGCTGGTAAACCACACACTCTAGACCAAATTCCAGACTGTTATTGGATCATTGATATACATCATGATCAGTACAAGGCCTGATATTGCCTACACAGTAACTGCCCTCTCAAAGCATTCTGCAAATCCAACTGAGGAACATTTATCAAAAGTGCTATACATTTGTCACTACCTCCTTGGAACACCAAAT